>JAJPUD010001722.1:233939-247325 GCA_023553655.1 Myrmecobius fasciatus | reverse complement strand
AGATTCTTTTTTTCATCATGGCTTTCAGGAAGTCCAATAATCCTTAGGTTGTCTCTCCTAGATCTATTTTCCAAGTCAGTTGTTTTTCCTAGGAGATATTTCATATTTTCTTCTAATTTTTCATTTTTTTGTTTTTGTTTGACTGATTCTTCAAGTCTTAGGGAGTCATTCACTTGCATTTGTTCAATTCTTATTTTTAAAGTGTTGTTTTCTTCAGTTACCTTTTAAGCTCCTTTTGTAACTGGCCAATTTGTTCATTGCACTCTTTTTCCACTTCACTAATTTTATTTTTCAATAAATTGTTGTCTTTTTCATATCTCTTTTGCAGGGCATCATATCCTTCTTGCAAGATATTGTATGCTTCTTGCACTGATTTCAGTTTATTTTCCCATTTATCCTCCAGCTCTCTTTTGAGGTTCTTTCAGCAATCTTCCAGAAAGGCCTTTTGAAAAGGGGACCAGTGATGGTCCTTGCTGATTTTCTCTTGAGTTTTGTCTAAAGAAACCTCTGGATCTGGGGTGATCACTTCTTTCTCTTTATAAAAGCTGTCTATGGTGAGAGCTCTCTTTTGCTTCTTCATTTTTTTTAGACAGCGTGGATATCTCTTTAAGGTAGGGAAAAAAAAAACGGCGGCTGAAAAGCTTTGCCCTGGGGCACTTCGTCCAGTTGACTTAAGGTCCTGGGTCGGTGGGGGCTAGGACTAAGTCCGAATTACTCCTTAAACAAGGCAAGTCTACCAGAACACCTGCCCCCAATCAGGGCAGAGTGTCCCAAGTGCCTCAGATAAACTCCAGGTGTTTGGAATTTGGAGTATGGAGTTTGGAATTTCTGCCAAGATGAGCTGAGCTGAGTCCCATCCTCACTTCCAGCCTACACAGGAGTCGTCTATTTATCTCTCTGTCCGAGTCCGACTAACCTGATATGAAGTTATCCAGAGAGCAGTGTCCAAATATTTCTGAGTTCGTGTACTTGAAGATCAGTTCAGAGGCTTATTTTATTGTTGATTTGAGAGAAGATCGGAGGAGAGGCAGAAAGTCACCTTTTCACTCTGCCATCTTGGCTCCACCCATTTTATTCAATTTTAAGGATGTTCTAAATACAGGGAAAATCTCCTTATTGACACATGTTGATAGAGCCAGTGAATGGTAGTCATGAATTCTGAAACAAGAGACAGGTGAAATATCACTAAGGGCTTGAGCTGAATGGAAATGTCTGTCTAAGGCTATTGATAACAATGATTGATTTGACAATTTGAAAGGGAGAAGTATTTTCTTTCTCAACAAGAATTTTCAATTGATACTCCAATTTACATGAAAAAAATATTTTATGTCTATTTAAATTTTTTTATCCCTCTTCATTTAAAAATGAACTTTTTTTTGGAATGTCATGTATACATTAATGCAATAAGATTGCTAATTGTAGGCAAAGTCTTGTATGTTTCTTCTAGCATTTGGAAGAGCAAAAAATTTGGTATGGCTTCCACAATGCACTGTCCCATTACTGAATTTCATGATAAATCTGAGATCATATTATACTTCTGTCAGTATGTTGAAAATAGATTTTAGATATGAATTTCCTATCATATTAAAAGTCACCTTTTGATATCTATGCTTTTTAGTGTTGTTAGTATAAATGAATGCTATGTTTTAGAATATAGTTCTTATCTGTTGTATCTGTGTTGTTTATATGATTAACTATGCTAATTGCCTCTTTAATATTAAACTCTTTTTGTTTTTATTGGGAAATAACACTGGTATATAACTTTATCAGTGTAAACATGTTTATATGTATATCTGAAGTAATTTTGCTAAGCTTTTATTTAAAATTTTGCATCAATATTCATTAGGCACATTGGATTATAGTTCTCCTTTGCTGTTTTATTCAACCCTTAAGTATCTGGGCTACATTTGTCTCATAATTGGTTGATTTTTTTTTCCTTTCTTCACTATTGAGGATTTTTTTCCATTTATAGGTATTGATTGCTTTTTTTGAACATTAAAAAAAATAAACTCATATATCCATCTTGACTAGATGATTTTTCTTGGTAGTTTATAGCTTGTTAAATTTCAGTTTCTGACGTCAATAGATTTAAGATGACAATTTCTGGTTTTTATTATTTTTGAATATTTCCCATTTTTGCACTTATCCATTGCTTTTAAATTCTTCGTCTTTCTCAGATATGTTTTCACATAATTTGATCTGATAATGAGTTTTATTTCCTCTCTTTTTTCATGAGCACTTTGATTTGGTCAAATGAATTTTTCTCCCTCTTTATATCAGGTTAGTTCAATTAAAGGCTTTTCAATTTAGTGACTGTTTTAGTTTCTTTAGAGAATGAGCTTTTCATTTTTACCTCATTTCTATCTTTTATTCTCCCTTTTATCTATTTCTACTTAGATTTTTCAAGATTTTCTTTAGCTTGTCTATTTTGGTTCTGTTAGAGTGTTAATTGTCTATTTTTTTTTAAATTGCAGAGTCAATTCTTTGTTCAAGATGCAAGTAGCTTCTATTACATGTTCAAATTAGATACCCAGACAAATAATCTTGTTGGTGGAGACAAAAGCAGAATGGAATACAGCAAGAAAGTTTTTATATTTAAATCTATAAAATAGTCACCTCATAAAACATTGAGTAAAGTCCATAAATAAATAAAATCAGTAAAAGTAGGATTTTATGAATCATCAAACCAAATCTTTAGAATATCTGCAGAAATATGTATCATCTTGAATTTTCTAGTATATTGTTACCTTTCCTTGTACTCTAACCTTTCCCATTTCTTTAGATACACATTTTTATGTAGAAACACTTTTCATTTATTTATATATAATGAATTGATTAATATTAGGACTCTGCCGAGTTCTACTTATTGAATTCTTTGCTTTCAATTTCCTCTTAGCATCTTTGTAAAATTATATATTCCCTATCATTCCATTGCATTTCCCTAGAACCACAAATTTCAAATTGCATATGTCCTAGGAACACATAAACATTTTAAAAGAAGCACTCAAAATAGATCTCAAATGAAATTTTGCATAATTAGGAATTGTGGCCCAATTTAGATGTTTAGAGCTATTTAGTGATGTATTGTTTATATAGCTGTAATTTATATTCCAGAACATTTTCCTTCTATTTTGTTTTGCATGGAAAGAAAAATTTATCTGTCAGCAATGTATTCTTTATTACATTTGTGGTTTCATGTTCTTTAAATCCAGTGAAAAAACATACAATATTCAATTTCATTTGTTTTTATGTTTTTAATTCATAAAAGTAGAGCTGTTATACTAAGGAAAGATGCACAAATATAATAGCTATCTTTTAATTAAGATTAAAAAAAAAACTGCCACTAGTTATCTTTGTAGTCATTTTCATTAGACTATAAAAGAATGCTTATCAGACTATCAGTGTGATAGAAACCTGATTCACCCAGTTGTTTGTTCATCTGGAAACTTATAATAATCATCAGCAAAATGAGATTGAATTATACCAGCCTCTAAGATCTGGAAAGCTCTTAATCCTATGATCCTGCAATAAATTCCTACCCTGTTCATCTCCCCATTTATTTTGACTATAGATAATATGTAGGGTAATATGCATCTTCTATAATAATAGGAGAAAACTTTCTACAGATAAAGTTATATTTGTAATTAATTCAACAAACATGCAATTCTATTGAGAATCCATAAGATAAAGACAAAAAACAGTAACAGTCCTTGCCCCCTGGGTGCTTACATTCTTCTCGAAATTACTTATATAAAGTCACTTGCCTATTATGTCTCAGAGCTGGGACTAGACATCAGTTTCTCTGCCTCTTAATACAGTTGTCTTAGGAAGGCACTTGTTTTCAGCATTTTTTTTGCTTTAAACATATAGCATGATTAAAGCAGTGGGTTTTCAAGTTGAGGAAATTAAGAAGTGCTTTGGGACTAGATAGACAATAATGATGTTTTTTGGGGAAACTCTACATTAGTAAACAATTATATGGTGATGAGTTTCCAGAGGGACTGTGGGAAAATGAACTGTTAGAAGGCAAAATAAATATGTATTATCATTCCTGATTATTTTCTCGACTCATTACTGTGAAATCATATGAAGATCAGCTGAGATTCAGTGGACAGGAAGAGTGACATGATTGTTTGTATCATTTAGATAAACCAAGATTTTCCAACCACTATGGTGATCTCCATCTTCAGAGTGAAGTGGAAAACTACCAAACCCACCTATTTGTAATTGCATTTTAAAGTCTTCTAGGTCTTGCCATGTGCCCTCTAGACCTCTGGATACTGTCATCCAGTCTGCTGATAAAGTCATAGTAAGTGCTTAATAAGTGTTTAATGATTGAGTGATTGTTAGGGACATCAGTGCCTCTGGGCTTGTGTTGTATTGGACTGAGCAAAACTATGTTGCTCTGGTCACTTCCAGCTCTGCTAAAACTCCCTAGGGCTTCCAAGGACCCCATCCTGATGATCTCTAACTACCCTATGGCTTTCTCATAACCCTAGTGGTTTCTCAGGGGTATTTGCTATTATTTCTACTTCCAGACACAGAACTTTAAAGGTTACGTGAATCTCTAGTTAAACTATGAGGTTTATGGCACTGACTTTGTTGGTTGGTGTTCATTGGCTTCTAGCCAATTTTTTGTGTAGTTCTGGAATGTGTGAGAGAGTAATCACTTACAATTCCATTACTTCTCATTGTATTTCTTGATCATTATTCATTCTGGTGTAAACTTCAAGGTTTTATTGGGGTAGATGTATGGGAACTTGGCAGTTTGCTTCATGTTCTGTCATCAATCATGGCTGGAAGTCTATTTTTAAGGTAAAATATTTCCTTTGCTACTCTCAAAGGTATTGTTTGAATTCAGTCTTTTAAGAATGTTTTATTGATTCTTATTTTCATTGTTATATCCCAATAACCACCCTCCTCCCCATCCCAAGAGAACTTGCCATTGAAGCAAGGAATGATACCTACACAAACCATCTAACACATTGACCATTCCTGCTATGTGGGGGCAGTAGAAATAGCACAGGTTCTGAGTTTGAATCCTAATTCAATCTCTTTTTACTCATTTGACTTTAGACAAATTCCTTCACCATTTGGAGCCCTAGATTCCTCTTCTGTAAAAAGGAGTATATGAGCTCCCTTCTACCTTGAGATCTGTGATCCCATAACCCCATGACCCTATAACCTTTTGGCCAAGAATGTTGAGTTGTGTTTCTCTATTGGTAAATAGAATAAAATCAGGTTTGTTCATTATAGGGATAGAAATTCTGATCTTCATATTGTTTCCCTTTATATGATCACAACCATTATATAAATTGTTCCCTTGGCTCTACTTAGTTCACTTTGCATCAACTCATGAGTCTTCCCAAGTTTCTCTGAATTATTCATTTTTGGCATATCTTAGCACAATCATATGCTATTATATTCACTTGACCCAATTTGTTTAGACATTCCACTATTTATGGAAAACTGCTTTGTTTACAGTTTTCCCAACATTACTACTATTACTACTACAAATTATTACTTATTAGTACTAATAGCTATAATAATTAGCATTTTTGTAATATTTTAAAGTTTTCAAGAAACTTTACACATGATTTCTCATGTGATTCTCATAAAAACCCAGCTAAGATCTGGAATCAAGAAAATCTGAGTTCAAATGATGCTTCAGATACCTCCTAGATATGGAACCCTGGGCAAATGACTTTATATAAGTTTGCTGTGGTTTCTTCAACTGTAAAAATTAGGGTAATAGCATCACTTACCTTGCAGAATTGATCTAAGAAGATAATAATTGTAATATGCTTAACATAGGGCCTGGCTCATAGTAGGTCCTATATAAATATTAATTTAATGAGTCCAGATCATCCACTTACTGTCACATAGATAATATGTGTCTGAGGTAAGGTTGAAACTTTGCTCCAATCCAATATCTATCTATTCATGACACTTGTTACCATAAAAAATCCTGCTCTAAGTATGTGTATTATGAAATATGGGATGTTTCTTTCAATCCTTGACTTCCTCGGAATAGTTGTTCATTAGGATTATTGGTGGATCAAAGGGCACATATAGTTTAAAGACTTTGCTTCCTTACTGATATATTTGATCCTCATGATCTTGAAATTAAAAAAAGATGAAAAGAGAACAGAAAATGAGTGACAGTCTGTGCCTATGTGCATGCATACATACATGTGTGTATATTACATATATGTGTACATGCAAGAAGATAATTCCATTTAGATTTCCTCTACTAAAATTCTCACACAGTTCTGAGAACATATGATTCTGTTTTTAGGAGGGAGGAAGAGGATAGAGAAGAAAAAAATGAATAATCAGAAATCTTGATTTGGAAAACACTGAACTCTTCTGCCCTTATTTATTGACTGCATCCTCAGGCCAACTATAAAAATATCATAACTTTTTACTTCCTCAATTCCTTTTATTACTGATACAAATCATTAGGACTCCAACATGAAGCTGAAATAAAAGTATATGATGTTCTCCTTTTCCTTCTCTATAGCCATCCTAATCAGACAACATGGCTTAGTGCATACAGAGTCAAGAAAACCAGGATCTAGCTCTCCTCCCCTCCCTCCCAACTCCTCACAAGGCCATCTTGTCTTATACATCTCTCTAAGACTGCCAAGTTATAGATCTACCCTGCTACATCAAGTTTGCACATGGTGAGTTCAGAACCACCAATGAAATACAGGATTACTCCATCCCCCAAAACATTCCCCCAAATATCAATGGCCTTCTCAAGTTATCCAGACTCAACCAACCTCTGGAAATATGCATACTCAGAGAGAGCTGATACTATCTCTATTGATATCTACATACAAACATATGTAAAGTTTATTTTATTCTTTTTAGAATCTATATTTTTCTTCAGTGATCAGCTTTGAAATGTAATAGAACATGTCAATTACATACTTAACACCACGTTCATATTTTTTCCAGACTTGACTAAAAGTCTAGTGTGACTTCTTCCCTATCTTCAAACATAATCTCCCTGGAAAATGTGGTTTCATGCACTTGTTTTCTTCTGGTTATTGTTAATACTAAATAGTATAGTTGATGATTTTTGGTAGTTTATTTTGGATTCTACTACCCAGAAATTAGAAAGCTAGCTGGTACAAAGGACAGAATCAAGCTTAGAGTCAGGAAGACTTATTTTCTTGAGTTAATTCTGATCCCAGACATTAACTAGCCATGTGATCCTGGGCAAGTCACTTTACCCTACAGTACTCATCTATACTTCATCTGTAAAATGACCTAGAGAAAGAAATGGTAAGCTACTCCAATATCTTTAGTAAGAAAAACCCAAATAGGGTCACCAAGAGTCAGACATGACTAAAACAACAGAAACATAATCCTTACATTAATAACTTTCTCAAGTATCTTTATTCATAACTTTCTGAGGGTTTCTCAGCAAACCCATATGATTTTTGTAAATAGTAATCATGTGAATCTACTTTTCTAATGATTATAACTTTTAACTTCTTTTTTTATTTTATTAGTATAATTAGAACTATATATAATCATGTGTTTTTTCATGGAAGTAATCTGGTTAAATTTTTTTTAATATTGAACAATTCTTCATACTTTATATGACTCTAATTTGTCTTGAAAAGTGAAAGGCCTAGGAGGATCCTGATAGGGCACTTACAAGAGGAAACAATACTCTGCAACTAGATCTCTCTTGCATGTTTTTTATCAACTTTCTGGCTTAATGCCCTTTCAAACTTGTACTGCTATATAGATCTTGATTTAAGAAGATTTTTGCTTGTGTCTTACACCCTATATAACTACCACTTTTCCTCTATGCTGGCCCCTAGACACTGGTCTAGTAAAAAGGTGCCAGCCATCTGAGAGATGAGAGAACAATAAAATAAAACTGTGGCCTTGCAAAATATCTTATAGGACGTAGGGTTTGGTGCACTTGATCATTAAGTTGTGAGATGGTTAGTGAGGTAGAATTCTATTATATTTCTGTAAAAATTACCTTTTTGCCTAATTTCACTTTTCCTCTTCTCATTGTTACTATTTTCATCAAATTGTTGAACATTTGATTAATTTCAAATAAATTTAAAGGGGCTGCTGAGACTAGATTACCTTTTACTCTTCCATCTTGACCTTTTAAAAATTGCTTTTAAAAAATTAGTGACAATAATTTACTATGCTAGATTGATTTTTTAAAAAAAATATAGTAACATTAATTTTTTTTATTTGGAATTGATGTATTCCCAGTTTTTTAAAATGAGTTCTATACCCAATACCACCATGAGGATAAAGGGATATTTTGCTAAGTAATACTTGATTATTATCTGTGTAATTATTCTTTCCATTGGGTATATATTTATATAATTATCTTAAACACCAGTGCATTTTAGAAAATTTCTAAATAATGCAAAATATGTTCCCATTTGGATTGAAGGATTAATTAATTTTTAATTTTTTTGGAATCTTCCTCTAATTCCTCTTAAAATTGATAGGTCAGTAGGGCTGTAGCAAGTCATGGCTGCTTTTGCTTAATAGTCAGATAATTTGATGAGTTATTAATAGATTGTAAGATAACAGGGGAGGTCCCCTAATTCTGACCTTTTCTACTATACAATATTTATGCAAGGATAAGGGTGATGGAAAAGAACTAAACTCTTGTGAAACAAGCAAAGTATGGTACTTTATTAATGTTCTTGAAACTCAGAATATTTTTATAGAATGGTGTCTTGATACATAACCTCTTTCTAATTACTTTCTTATGTTGGTGATCTCCCTAAAAGAATTTTTTTTTCTTCTCCTTCCATTTATCAGTTTGCCCTTCCTAAGTTTAGTTTTGTAATGGAAGGCATTAGAGTGTCTATGTTATCTCAGAAATACCTAACTCTGTGTTGATCGAGCTTCTGGATCTAAAATAGAGGTTCAATTGCATTATTACTGATGTTAACCTCCTGGGTATGTAGGCCAAGACACCCTGAACTCATAATCTCTGTCCCTGGTGCTGATTTTAAGAGTCTTGCAGCAACAATGACTGTAGTGCCTTTTTTAAGTAGAGGTGGCATTGCGCCTTCCCAGGTGGCTTCAGCATCTTGCTAAGAAATGGGGAAGAGTTCTATTATTTATGATTTTAATGGCACAAAGGTTACTTGCTCAGGGCTCATACAGGGAATAAGCTGATTTGTTAACCTAGTCTTCTGACTCCAAATCCAAAGTCCCATGCTCCAACACTCTACTAAATAAAGCTGTATCTGTGTAAAACTTGTTTCAGATCAATGAATTGAACTATAAGGACCAATCAACCCATTGATCAATAAAAACTTATTCAGCATTTATTATGCACAGATGCTATTGTAATGTTGGTAATGAGTCAAAGGAAGACTTTTTTAAGCATTAAAATCAGTCAAGATACATTTAGTATGTGCTTACTCTTGCTAGGAATTTTGCCAGCCTCTTGGGATATAAAAAAGGGACAAAAATAAAACCAAACTCCCCCTTAGAGATCTTACACTCTAATAGAAGAAGGAAATAGCCTGTAGAGAATGAGGAATTGACAAAATATATTCAGAGTTGACAGGAGGTAATAAGGGGGAGGGAATGGTAGAGTAGGTAAGGGGAACAGGCTTCTGAAGATGAGAATTGACCTAAGTCTTAGAGGATGCCAGGAAATCTGAGAGGCAAAAGTGAGCAGGGGTAACATTCTAAGAATTGGAGACAGCCAGGGAAAATCAGGAAGTGTAGAGGTGGAGTAGTCAGTCTTATCAGAATACATCAGGGTCAGCTTGGGTTGTCTGGTCAGGTCCAAGATTATTCTGTAATTATTTTACAGTAAAATTGTTTTAAAATCATCCACAAACAAATGTATTTGATTCTTGTTGGAGGTTATTGCCTCTAGTCTGATTCCACTGGGCAGTTGTCTACACTGTCAAATTGTGATTGACAATGATTATGATGAGGCCAGGTGCTGAACAGATGGAGATAATGAATAATTTTCAGTCTGTCATAAAAATTGATATTAAAGATAAGCCTTTTCATATTAAAGTATTAATTGTTGATCTTAATATCCTAGGGGGCTTAGGGAGTTAAGGCCCTAGAAATATTTTTCTCCTACCCCAGCTTTTGTTATATTCATGTTCATTTATGAATCAACACAGTAGTGAATAGCTTTTTTTTTTGCCTGGGATGGAAACTTCACTTCTTATAGTCCAGAAAAAATTCTAGAACTTTGCTCTCCTTTGAGATTTGTCAAAATCTTTACCTGAATAAGAATTTCTTTCACAATATAGCTACATTGTTTTCCAGTCTTTGAGTGGATCTACTCTTCCCCAGTCCAAGTTTTAAAGAGCTCTAATTGTCACGATTTTTAAAAATCTAGCTTAAATCTCCCTCTCTGCAACTTAGACCCATTTCTTTTCATTGTATTGAAATGTACATGAACACCATATCCTAAGCATCCTTTGATCAGTTTCTTCTTCTGGTGTAACACCACTAAGCCCATTCAATTCAATTATAGTTTCTTTTTCTAATTTCCTTGAACATTTCCAGTTCAGGTGGCTAGCCTTTCTGTAATTTTATTGAGAATATTAGAGTTATCCTTTTTCAGTCCCAACTAAAAAGTCAAGGGTATGGTGGAGAAGCCAAATAAAGCCAAAATTAGTCCAGCTGGAGAAGAAAAAATTTTTATTGACATTGACTATATTTCTACTCTTCCCTTTGGAAAGATGTTAAACATGAGAGGAATTCAAGCCTTAAGAAAATTTCCTCAGTGTACTGGGAAATGGATAACAAGACGTAGAATGTGAGAAAAAGCCCAGTTTCTCTCATTGTAGGCCAACATCCCTTTAAATCATTTGAATCAATTGTCAATAATATAAAGTGCCTATATTGGATAATTAAAGCTACAGGATCTAGGAAATAAGTAATCAGGTAAATTTTTGTTCTATACTCTGTTTAGGAATTATTGTTGTTTTTGTTGATTTTTCATTCACCAAGAAGACCAATGACATCACAAGAATTATGTCTTCTCTTGAACATTAATTGATTTTAAATGAGGCAGAACTTTGCAGTCTTCAGCTTTACTCTCTCCTCCAGACTTAATGGAATCCAATGGCAAAACAAAAATAAAGATGGCCTGTTTAGAAATTTTCAACAATGGATTGGTTTGAAGCAATCATTATTTTAAAGAATATTTTAGGAAATACTTTTCAAAAAATATTTTCTTGAGGTAAAGTTCAGTACCTGTCTCACAAATACTTAATTTTCCATTATTCACTTACCCTAAGTCTTACCTTATAATCTCATAAGACTTCCTCTGTTGTTAGACTTCATTCTGGTTTAACATCAAAATAGCTGTGTTTTTTATTTTTCAGCAGCTGCCTTTTTGTTTTGGTCACAGGTAGTTGTTAGTCTGCTTAAGATTATCAGACTAATTCTAGGTAAGGTATTAATTTGTACTTTTAACTTTCCTTCCCTTGAGGATCATCTTTTCATGTACAAACAAATGAAAACAGTAATGTATTAGATCATCTTGTTGCTGAGAGTATTATTTCCTCCCCTTCTCCAACTTGTGACTGTTTTTGAGCATAATGCAAGTATTTTTTCTGAGACTTATTCCAATTTCCAATATTTTAAGATTTAATAGGGAGATTTAATATGTCTAAATGAAACTGCCATGTAGGTTTTTAAAAGTAGGCATGAAGCCATCAGACTATTTAATAAAAGTATTTCTTAGTAGTAGGGCTACTTAATAGTAGTGCTCAGATCATTCAAAGGTATCATCATAGCAGGGGAAAAAAATCTATCTCATCCTTGGTCATAGGGATACCAGCTCTGGATCTTCCATTTTGAATTGAATTCATAATTCATCACTGGGGACAAGGGCTCTGTGTCTTTCAAAGGGCTAAGACTGCTGGGTTGTGCAAAAATAGGGCCAGGGCTTTGTTTTAATAGCAAGTTTCAGTTTATCATATTACATTCATGAATAATTCATGTGCTGCCTGTTGACCATAAAGATAGTTCAAGAATACTAATAAATGCATTATTTCTTCTTTCCCAAGAAAAGCACCAACTGAGATTACAACCTTTCCCATCAATGAAATATAGTACAGTAAAATTATAGCTGACAGTGATTAGCCTCAGCGATTTTCAGCATTAATTACCACAAATCAGAATACTAGCTTACCCATATTTCTAAAACATGTTTGCTGTAAAATATTAACAGTATGCTACATTGCCATTAGTCCTTTTAAGATCTCATATGCTCAGAAGCAGAATAGAATCTGTAATGATTCATCAAGGACAAGTTTGGGAGTAGATGCACAGAACAGAGGTTTAGAGGTGGAAGCACCTGTGCACATCATCTGATCCAATCCCATTATTTTTATAGATGGGAAAACTGTGGCCAATTAAAAGAATCAATTTATTCAAGGTCATATCTGTACTAAATTAGAGAACTAGGGATTCAAACCCAGATCCTCTGGTTCCAACTATATCATTCTCCCCAATGCAGCTTGTTACAATGGTAAATCATGATCATCATACAATTTATTTCTTTTTAAATTTTATTTTAATAGTATTTTACTTTTTTAATAATATTTTACTTATATGAAGATAGTTTTCAACAATTATCTTGGAACTTTGTGTTCCAAATTTTCCCCCTCCTCAAGAAAGCAAGCAATCCAACATAAGTTAAACATGTGCAATTCTTCTAAGCATATTTACATATATGTCAAGCGGAGGAAAAAAATCAGCTCAAAAGGGGAAAAACATTAGAAAGGAAAAAAAACCCAAGCAAACAAATAACAACAACAAAGGTGAAAATATTATGCTTTGATTCATATTTAATCTTCATAGTTCTCTCTCCAAATGTGGATGACACTTTCATGGAGTCTATTTCAAAGGCAATAGTTACCAATATTATCATGGATTCCTTTTCTAATAGAGGTTTTGTTTTGTTTTGTTTTTTTCATTTTGCTGGTTGAGTTCTCATCCAAGTCACAACAAAGAAGTGATCATTATTAGCAGTCTTCTTTCTCAGCATGCTAATTTGCATACTAATTGTTTCTTAGAGTTAAAAAAATTTAAAAAGCATGAGCAAAGGAAGATGATTTTGAAGTAATTGTGACATAGTTTTTTTTAATGATTCAGCTTTTTAAAAAAAATTACAAATGATTATTTTTATGTCACCTAAGAATCCTGAAGTTATCAAATGAGAAAATGGAGGTGAAAAGTGAAGTCTCAACTTTGAAACTTTGAAATCCTATGTTGCAAACCATTCTAAATTAGTCATGTTTTTCATAGTTTTTAACCCAAATCAATCAATCAATTAAACCAGTCACTGTCCTTCCTTCCTTCCTTCCTTCCTTCCTTCCTTCCTTCCTTCCTTCC
>JAJPUD010001722.1:170257-233929 GCA_023553655.1 Myrmecobius fasciatus | reverse complement strand
TTCCTTCCTTCCTTCCTTCCTTCCTTCCTTCCTTCCTTCCTTCCTTTGGTTGCCAGTTCCAGTACACAGCCAAAGAAATAAAAAGACACAATTTCATCTGGTCAATTCTTTCACATTCTAGGGAAGTTCATTATTTATCAAACAAGTGCTTAAGAAGCAAGTTAATTTGTGTATTAGACTGCCTGCCATCTAGGGGAGGGGGTGCGGGGAAGGAGGGAAAAATTTGTAACAGAAAGCTTTGCAAGGGTCAATGTTGAAAAATTACCCATGCATGTGTTTTGCAATAAAAAAGCTTTAATAAAAAAAGAAGCAAATTAATTATGAAACAAGTTGATAGAACATTAAAATCAGGAAAACAAAGGTTAGGTTCAAATTCTGCCATTTACTAGTAACATGACCCCAGATAAATCATTTAATCCCTTTCAATCTCAATTTCCTCATCTGCAAAATGGGTATCATAACAGCCCCTACCTCAAAGGGTTGCCTTTGCATACAAATAAAATACTTTACAAGTATTTGGGATGACATACAAGCAAAGAGAGCTTTAAAAAGCTTTACAAGCTTTAAAGCACTAAATAAATATCAACTACTACTATAATTATTTTTATTAAAAAGCATTATTACTAACAGCAGTATGAATTGGATCAGCTGCTAGAGTATATCAGTCTTCATATTTCAGTCTTAATCTTAATATACATTTGCATTAACGATTACATGAAGAAGGGGTTTCCTGTTAATCATTTGAATTTGTAGAAAATGGAAATTGATACCTGTATGCATGCAATCTATTTGATTCATCTATGTTCTGTCACATTTCTGGGAATACCAGTTGCCGGTTCTATTTCCGAAAATTACAAAATGAACCACTTGCAAGCTGCTTTTAGAAAACTATTTACAGATGCTGATGGCCTTGATTGTGTTCAATAAAAATAATAGTTAATAATTGCATTTCTGAAACAGTGCTGCCTGCCAAGTCACTTGGGAGCCATACAAAATATTTCCATAACAAATGAGTAATTACCCCACCAGAAGATCTCAAATAGGCAAAACCAAGCACTAAATATCATAAACATGGAAAAAGCAGTCATTTACAAAAGTAACTGGGAGGGATACCATTTTCTTTGCCTGGAAGAGAAGTTAAGTTTTCCTGACCTGTGATCTATTGTCCTGATCCAGAAAGACTTACTTCCTCTTAAGATGGAATTCTTGAAACATTTACTTACTAGTCTCAAGGGAAAGAACACAATTAGTCATTTGAGGATACATACTATATTGACCAAGTAACACTAGTCTTTTAAATGAGTATATAATTAAGTGGGGTTGTCCAGGTGCCTTGATTGTCTAATAGGATATAATAGTACTCAGGAGATTTTTGTAAGTCATATTATGATATAATCATGTAACCCTTTCCAACAGCCTGCTTGAAATATACACAAATTATAAATTCATCAATAAATTAGTGCTACTATAAAAGACAGTGGGTATCTTTGACATATGCTTTGAACAAAATATTATAGAAAAAATAAAATTTTATATTATATATAAGTATAAAGTTTAACTGAACAATCAGTTATATTATATATAAGTATAAAGTTTAACTGAACATATGTAGAAATATATGTATATATGTATATACATATTGGTGTGTGCATATATATATCTGTGTATGTATGTATTTATATGCAGATATTATATATATTTGATAGTAGCACATATATATATGTACTAGCATATATAGCATATATACTAGTATATATAGCATATATTTACACACACACATATATATATATATATATAACTAGTACATAACTAGTATATATATGTTTGTGTGTGTTTATATATGTAAAAATCTAAAACAATCAGGATAATTTGTCTCCTTAAATCAAACTTATGCAAAATTTGCTTTGGATGACATTTAGGCCATAGTAACTTTTAACTGCCAGATAGAAAACCTGAAATACAGGTTTATAATATCTGAAAAGTGGACCTGACATCCTTTTACCCTATGTGAACCAGTTCTTTTACCTTCACTAACGCCTGAGAAATTGCATGTTGAACTAAATGAAAAGGGGCAAATGTGTAGCCATTCATTAACATATTTGAGCTTTTATCAGTTTCTTATTCAAAATTTCAGAAATCATCAGACATTGGGGGAAATATGAGGAATGGGGAGGAGGTGTGGAATGGTCAGAAGAACACTGTTTCTAGAACCAAAATCCTGCCCTTTGACACTTACTACCTCTGTGATCTTAGGCAAGTCATTTAATCTCTTTACTCCCGAGTTTGTCCATCTATATATAACATAAAGGAATTGCACTAGATGGAGGGTACCTTCCAGATCCAAGTTAATCATCTTGTGATCCCAATCCACACATTTTTAAGGCTGTCCCTGATTATAAGTGCAAAAAAACTTATTGGGAGTCATTTTCATTTATCTTCAATATCCATATCTGTCCCCAGAGTATACAGCTCCTTCCTGGCCCATATCCTTCCCTTCCTGGCTATCTGAGAAGTCTGTTTTCATTAGTTAGATTTCCCTCTTTCTACTAAGCCTCCCTAAATCAGAGCCTTCCCTTGGCAGTCTTGGTCACTGCAGAAACAGGCAACTCTTGATTTCCCAGCCCAAACTGTGTTGCAATCAAGTTTCTGCCTTAAACTTGTCTCATTTTCTCCATCTTCTACTGAAATCTATCAAAGCCACTGTACACATAACAAATTCTTTATACATGTGCGTTATTTTTAATACACATTTCTTTGTGAATCATGTTGGGAAAGAAAAATCAGAACAAGAAAGGAAAAAACCATAAGAGAAAAAAAGAAAAAGAAAAAACACGAACAGATCATGTCTTGATTTACATTCATTCTTTATAGTTCTCAGATACAAATGGTGTCTTTTTTGAATTTATTGAAATTGTCTTGGATCACTGAACCACTGAAAATCAAGTCTGTCATAGTTAATCATCTCACTATCTTGCTGTTACTGTGTACATTGTATTCCTGGTTCTACTTGTTTTGCTCAGCTCATGTAAATCTTTCCAGGCTTTTCTAAAATGAGCTTGCCCATCATTTTTATAGAACAATAATATTTCATTACTTTCATATACCACCTACTCATTTTCCAATTGTTTGCCAACACAAAAAGCACTACTACAAACATTTTTGGACATATGAGTACTTTTCCCTCCTTTCTGATCTCTTTGGGATACAGACCTAGTAGTAATACTGCTGGATTAAAGGGTATGCCCAACTTTTTAGCCCATTGGATATATTTCCAAATAGCTCTCAAGAATGGTTGGATCATTTCATAATTCCACCAACCATTGTTGAACTAAGGCATTCATTAGTGTCCCAGTTTCCCCACATCCCCTGCAACATTCATCATTTTTTCTTGTCATCTCAGCCAATCTGAGAGATGTGATGTGGTATCTCAGAGGTGTTTTAGCTTGCATTTCTCTAATCAATAGTGATTTAGAACATTTTTTCATATGACTATAGATGGCTTTAACGTCATCATCTGAAAGTTAATTGTTCTTTCAATGTTTGGTAGAATTACATATAAATCCATCTGATCCTGGGGATTTTTCCTTAGGGAGTTGATTAATAGCTTGTTTTATTTCTTTTTCTAAAATGGGACTATTTAAGTAATTTATTTCATCTTCTGTTAATCTGGGCAATCTATATTTTTGTAGGTATTGCTCCATTTCACTTAGGTTATCAAATTTATTGGCATAAAGTTGGGCAAAGTAACTCCTAATCATTGCTCTAATTTCCTCTTCATTAATAGAAAGTTCTCCCTTTTCATTTTTGAGAGTAACAATTTGATTTTCCTCTTTCCTTTTTTCTAATAAAATTAACTAGAGGTTTATCTATTTTGTTGGTTTTTTCATAAAACCAAATTTTAGTTTTATTAATTAATTCAATAGTTTTTTTTTTACTTTCAATTTTATTAACCTCTCTTTTCATTTTTAGGATTTCAAGTTTGGTATTTGATTGGGGGATTTTAATTTGTTCTTTTCCTAGCTTTTTTAGTTGCAAGCCCAATTCATTGATTTTTTCTTTCTCTATTTTATGCAAGTAAGCATCTAGAGGTATAAAATTTCCCCTTATTACCATTTTGACTGCATCCCATAAATTTTGGTATGTTATATCATTGTTGTCTTTCTCTTGGATGAAATTAGTAATTGTGTCTGTAATTTGCTGTTTCACCCATTCATTCTTTAGGATGAGATGATTTAGTTTCCAATTGCTTTTTGGTCTATTTTCTCCTGGCCTTATATTGCATGTGATTTTTATGGATCGTGATCTGAAAAAAAATGGTTTTACCACTTCTGCCTTTCTGCATTTGATTTTGAGGTTTTTATGCCCTAACACATGGTCAATTTTCATATAAGTTCCATGAACCCCTGAGAAAAAAGTATACTCCCTTCTATCACCATTCAATTTCCTCCAGAGATCTATCATACCTAACTTTTCTCACATTTTGTTTACCTCCTTAACTTCTTTTAAAATTTATTTTGTGGTTTGATTTATCCAGTTCTGAGAGAGCAAGGTTAAGATCTCCCACTATTATAATTTTGCTGTCTATTTCTTCTTGCATCTCTCTTTAACTTTTCCTCTAGGAATTTCCATGCTATACCACTTGGAGCATATATGTTTAGTATTTATATTCTTTAATATCATATAATAAGATATAGTTTCCTTCTTTGTCTCTTTTAATTAGATCTATCTTTTCTTTTACTTATCTGAGATCAGGATTTCTACCCCTGATTTTTTTTTGTTCACCTGAAGTATAATATTTTCTCCTCCAGTCCTTTACCTTCACTCTGTATGTATCATTATACTTTAAATGTGTTTCTTGTAAACAACATATTGTTGGATTCTGGCTTTTAATCCAGTTTACTATCTGCTTCCACTTTATAGGAGAGTACATCCCATTCACATTCACAGTTAAAATAATTAATTTTGTATTTCCTGCCATCTTATTTACCCTAGGTTATGTTTTTCTCTTTCCTATCTCCCTTCCCTCCTTCCCAGTATTTTGCTTTTGATGACCACCTCCCTCAAGTAGTCTTCCCTCTTTAGAGCCCCTCCCCCTTTTTTATACCTTTCCTCTAATTCTTCTGTTTTCTCTTCTATTAATCTTTCCCTTTCTTTCCCCCCTATCCCTCATATTTCCCTATAAGGTGAGATAAGTTTCTTCGTGATACCAAATATGTGTGATAGTCTTTCTTAGAGCCAATTTTGAGAGTAAGATTCACACAGTGCTCATCCCCCTCCCTTCTTTCCCTCAATTATAATATTTTTTGCCTCTTCGTGAGATACAATTTCCCTTATTTTACCTCCTTTTTTTCTTCTTCCAATATGCTCCCTTTTCTACCTCTAATTTCTTTTTCATATTATCATAATAAGATCAAATTTTACCCACATTCTCTAAGTATACCCATAACAGAAAAATAGTTTCTCAAGAGGTTTTTTTTTCCCTTTTTCCCTTTTTCTGCTTCTCCTCAGTTCTGTGTTTAGAGATCAAATTTTTTGTTCAGTTCTGGTCTTTTCATTAGAAATAGGTGAAATTCACCTATATCATTGAATGTCCATCTTGTTTCCTGAAATATATTGCTCATTTTAGCTGGATAGCTTATTCTTGGCTGTAATCCCAGTTCCTTTGCTTTTCAGAATATCCAGGCCCATCAATCCTTTAGGGTGGAAGCTGCTAGGTCCTGGGTAATCCGAATTGTGGCTCCTTGGTATTTAAATTGTATCTTTCTGGCTGCTTGCAATATCTTTTCCTTGGTATGATAGTTCTGAAATTTAGCCACAATATTTCTTGGGAGGTTTAATTTTGGGGTCTCTTTCAGGAGGTGATTGGTGGATTCTTTCAATGGCTATTTTTCCTTCTGATTCTAAAATATCAGGGCAATTTTCTTTTATGATTTCCTGTAAAATGATGTCTAGGTTCTTTTTTTAATCATGGCTTTCAGGAAGCCCTATAATCCTTACATTGTCTCTCCTAGATCTATTTTCCAGGTCAGCTGTTTTTCTTAAGAGATATTTAATATTTTCTCCTAATTTTTTAATTTTTTTTTGTTTTTGCTTGACTGATTCTTGAAGTCTTCTTGAGTCATTCACTTCCATATGTTTAATTCTAATTTTTAGTGTATGATTTTCTTCAGTTACCTTTTTTAGCTCTTTATGTAATTGGTCAATTGAATTTTTTTGTTCATTGCATTCTTTTTCCATTTCACCAGTTTTGTTTTTCAGTAAATTGGTGTTTTTTTCATCTCTTTTGTAGGGCATTATATGCTTTCTCCATTCCTTCTTGCAATGGTCTAATTTCATTTCCCCATTTTTCTTCTATCTCTCTTTTAAGATCCTTTATACAATCTTCAAAGATAACCTTGTGAGATGAGGACCAGCTCATGTCTCCCTTTGGGGCTTTTTCTGGAGTTGCTTTACATTTATAGACCTCAAGATTTGAGGTCTGTTCTTCTTGCTCTCCATAAAAGCTGTCTATGGTCAGAGTTCTTTTTGTTTTTTTTTTTGTTTGTTTGTTTTATTCATTTTTTTTAAGGCTTGAGGTCTGTTCAAGGCAAAGGAGGCGCAGCTGCTTTAGTTTGCCCTGGGGCAGTTCTTCTGATTGATTGATTTCAGGTGCTGGGCAGTTCTGCTGATTGATTGATTGCTTTAGGGTGCTGTGTAATGGCAGGTAGGTCTGGTGCTCTTCAGGGGCTCAGTGGTTCACAATCTACCCCCCCACTGAAGGCAAATCTGACAAACCACCTGCTTACAATCAGGACAGATTGACCCAAGAAGCCCACAAAAGACTTCCAGGTACATGGAAGCCAAGACCTCTGCTCCAGCTCCCTGCCCTGGTCTCCCTGCACTGTGGTCTGGGCTCCTTAGACTGTCCCCCTGCCCAATTGAAACAGAGCTGTTCTGAAGTTCTTCCACAGTAACCTCTTCTAGAAATGTGTTGTACTCCAAATAGTTGTGGATTCTTTGACTTCAAAACCAATTTAGAGGCTTCATCTGCTTTTGGTTTGACAGGAAGGTAGAGGAGGTTACAGAGAGTCTTGTCTGCTGGCTGCCATCTTGGCTCCACCCCCAGAAGTCTTTTCTTTCACTTTAAAAGAGCATTGGTTCTAACAAGACACCCATTATGAACTTTTGATATAGGAGTAAGAGTAATGTAAAGCACAAAATTAGCATGAGAACAATTGACCAAATATGACCTATGTGTTAATCAATAGCAAATTGTGGCAATAAAACTCAATTATTTATTTTTAATTTCTTCATATTCTCGTTACATATGTCTTTATACATAGGTAAATATACACAGACATATGTATTTATGATACAAGGTCTATTTGCCTTAGTTTGGATCATAAACACTTTAAAAGCATGGCAATCACTCCAAATGGTCACTGTTTTATGTTGCTAACCCACAAGATCCATGAGAATATTATGTACTTTGAGTATACATGATAAACATTAATTGAATGAATTGTGATAGATGAACAGTACTCTTCTATCAGGTGATGTCTTTGGAAAACAATCTTTATATGTATTTAAATATACACATATATTTATACTACAAAGTCTATTTGTCTTAGTTTAGATCATAAGCTCTTTAAAAGTATGGAAATCACTCCAAAGGATCATTGTTCTATGTTGCTATCCCACAAGATCCATGAGAATATCAATGTACTTTGAGTTTGCATGATAAATATTAGTTGAATGAATTGTGGTGGATGGACAATACTAGTTACATTGGGTGATAGCTATGAAAAACAATTTTGCTGAAATGAAATTAATAAACATTTATTAAGCTCATTGCTAAGTTTTGGGGAGACAAAAAATTAAAAATCAATGCCTGTCTTCAAGGAACTCACATTTTAATGGGGAAGACAATACATGGGTTCGATGAAGTCCTACAGATAGGTGGGAAAGGATGAGGTCATTGCCTGTGCAATTCGAGTTGTAATCAAAGTTTGTGGGTTCCAATCCTGTCTCTGATTTTTTAAATCTATAAGACCTTACACAATCCACTCATCCTCTCTGGTCAGAGTTTGTTTTTTTTTATCTGCAGACTAAATCACCTCTAAGATTCACAGGACCTTTAAATCCAGGATCCCATGCTCTTAGAAGCCACATCTTCCTAGCATTCATTTTGGTCTTTCCAGTTCAGTAGATGGCATCTATTTTTATTATAATGATGTAAGTGGCCTTTGATTTATGGCCTACATGATGTCTCATCTGGAAGTGATCTTGGGTTCCTCAAGACTGTACCAATATAGGGGAGGCTCTGGTAAGTACTATCAAACTCAGAGGGTATAGGGTACAGGTTTGGGAAAAGATGACATGTCTTTTGGAAAAGTAACAATCTAGTTCTGTTTAGAAAGGTCTAGTACCAAAAGCCAGGTGACCATGGAATGAATTTACATGGTTCCAACAACTCACAACCATCTGCTAAGATATTGAGGAAGTTGCAATCAACATTGCTAAAGGAAGTACACACAAATGACAGAAATTTCAGATCTTTGGGATAAATATAAACTAAATATGTGCCTAGTTTCAAAGAGCTCTTGGTACAGGATGACATCTAGTGGATTCACAATGAATATTAATTGATGGTAATTGACTAAATACATCTTTTTACACTAAACTATAGCTCTTGTGTAAAAATAGCTTTGTTCTTTCTTTAGTGTGATAAAACTTTTTGAATCAGGATTTTTTCCATAAGAATTTAGTAATTCATAGAGTCAACTTGGCTCAATTAGTCATAGGACACAAGCACTTTTTCATCTCAGTCTTGGAATTTTGGAGCTACTAGTAACTTCCCAAAGGTACACAGCCAATTAATGACTGAACCTGGAACAGCAGTGGATGTTCAGTTCCCAGGCTAGTATTTTTCCACTACATAATGCTAAACTATATATGAGAGCAATTATATAAACATAACTCATAATTGTTAAGTAGCTTTCATTTTGATTTATTTTCTAATCAGAAAACAATAGAAACATTTGTTTTAGAAAAGGACTACTCCCTTTTAGATGACAATGAAGTTATCTATGAAGTATTTGGTATTCCTTTCTGTTGAAAGAGAACTTTTCAAACTGTTTTCTCTGATGTATGAGAACATGGCCACGAAAAATGATCCATTATCCTGACATCATGTGATTGTATTTAGCCCTTTTTTGTAGTCTGCTATTAAGCTCATAAATAATTATCAGATCCACAAAAATTGGCCATAACCCTTACCCACAAGATTTTACTCTTCAATCCCAAAAGAAGGAAATGGTTAACAGGACCTCTGGAGGTGGATGGAAGACAATAACTTTTTGTCAGTCAGAGAGCATTGGGTGTCCCATTGGATGTCTTCGCTATGGATAATAGCTAAATTTAAGATCTTGCAAATCTATGGTGCCTTAACATTCCTGTCACTGCAACATGAAACCATGAAGGAGGGGAAGGTAAACCCTTCCTGATTGGCAGCTAGGTAGCACAGTGGATAGAGGTGAAGCCTGGAATCAGGAAGACTTGAATTCACATCAGATCCCAGAGACCTAGCAAATAACTTAACTTACTGTCTACCTCAATATCCCTATTTGTAAAATGAGCAAAATAATAGCATCTACTTTCTTTGGTGGTTGGGAGGATAAATAAAATAATATTCATAAAATTATTTGCAAACCTTAAATCTTAAATCTTAAATGCTAACAATTGCTCTTACCTTTTGTATTTTAAATCCCATGATTCTTTGTGATCTGTTGTTAGTCTCCTTTGCTGTTGATGTTGGTGGAATTTAATTTTTTTCCTCCTTAATTTCCTGGGAAATTCTTAGAATGATGTTTATGGATGACAGGATCTCAGGCTGCTGTGAATGATGTAGCTTGTATATCTATTTTCTGTAATATCCAGCAGCAGATACTACTAGATTGTCATTGACTATATCAAACCCTATATCCTATCTCTTCCTTCTCCTCAGCTTTCTAGAACTGACCTCAATCTAAACAGAATTCTGGGTTCACCAGGACTATTTGTGTAATGGAAATTGAGAATTTGCTTGAGCAGGGACCTATGCCAAAAATGAAAGCCTTCCCCTGGCAAAGGGTGACCATGAATGTGTAGAATAAATGACCCCCACAATTAACTCAAGTGCTATAGATATAAACAACAGTGACAATCACATGCCTTGTATTTGCTATTGCTGCCATTTTTGTCTACTGGTTCCTTTAAATCATGCATTTGTTTTTTTTCTCAGCTGAGCCACGTGGCACTTGCCTGGGTAAACCTCACCAGGCCGGTCTTTCTAAGACTCAAAAGGCAAATAACAGACCATTGGCAGGGGAGGCAGATGACTCTAATAGCAGTCATTCAGACCTCACCCATACCTCTGAACAAACATGCTGGGGTGTGCTCCTATTGGAAACTGCCTTCTGATAATCATCACTGAAGGGATTGATTCTTCATAAGTTTTTGAAAATTAAAGAAAGAAAAAATAGTATGAAAGACGTAGAACTTAAAGGGACTTAAGGGACAATCTTCTCCAATCCATGGTCCATGACCCCCCAAAAGTTAAGAACCCCATTATCAAAGACTGTAACTTGCAGAGTTGGGCTGATCAGCATTGAAAGAACCTCATTTGAAGTTCCCTATGCTGATAATATCACAGATCTACTCCCATTCTCAAATAATGACACTCCATATTTACATCAGGCAGCTAAGTGGTGAAGTAGATAGAATGTTGGTTCTAGAGTCAGGAAGCCATGAGTTCAAATCTTACTTCAGACACTGACTAGTTGTATGACCCTTGCTAAATCACTTAATTCTGCTTGCCTCACTTTCCTCACCTGTAAAATAAGCTGGAGAAGGAAAAAGCAAATAAGTCCAAGTTTCTTCCTTAAGAAAACTCCAAATAAGAAAAACCACAAAGAATTGGACATGACTGAAACAAGTAAATAACATTTATTTACATGGTATTTGGTCTCAAGCTTGTTTTTAAAGCATTTTTGTATTTATGATCTCTATTAGTCCTAGAAATAGTCATTTGGAGCAGGTAAGGCAACCGTAGTTATGACCATTTTCCACTAGGCCCATGAAGGTTATCACTTCCCTGTTATCATGGAGGCTTCTTGGACAGTCATTATGCTGAGACTATGCAGAGACTTTAGGGCTTCTCAGGGCTTCAAGATCCCCCAGGTCATGCACAGACTTCCTCCATCAGAGTCTCAGAATTCTTAAGGGACTTGTCCAATTCCTCAAAACTCCTAAGTGGAAAAGCTAGGATTCATGCTCAAACCTTCTGACCCTTAGCTCAAGGTCATTTCCACAACTTTGTGCTGTCTCTCAAATAAAGGGGCGGGAGTTTCTGAGCTTTTTGTAGCAGGCTTATGTGCTGAATTCCTTGTAGTCTTTTTCTATTGCTTGATCAGCACCTACCTCTTTCCTCCTTGACTCCATCTGTCCCAACTAGGAATCCTGATATTGCCATCACAAACATTGATAATCAATGCAGGAATAAGCATAGTATTGTGTTTATTGAACTCCCCACCTTGTTGTTATGAGTATTGTTGGTTGAAAGACAGATTCTGTTTCTGGATCTCCAGGCTCAAAACTTATGTTTGACTTCAGGATATTTCCCGAGTTTTCTCTCTTATTACCAGAGAAATTAAACAGACAGACAAAAAGAGGTATATAGAGGTATATATATATATATATATACATATATACACATGTACGTGTATACTTTATTATTAATAATAATGATAGAAAATATCCACTCTTCTGTATTAGGGGCAGACTGAAAGATGCATGGCAGTGGAATTAGCATTGGACATGGTATCAAAGGGATTTAAGTTCAAACCTCAGCTCTGCTTTTTCAGTTATATTTTCTTGGATCACTCAATTTCTCTGAGTTTTAGTTTCCTCTTGCATAAAATAAGCAAGTTAGTATGTATTGCCTCTGAGTTCCTTTCCATTCCTAAATCTATGATACTATTATCTAATAATGGAAGATTTTTGAACCTTTACCCAAAATGTAAATAATTTGTAGAACGTCACCAAATTGTCCTCTAGTCTCTGCCTGAATACATCTAGTTATAGGAAACTCATTATTTTATTTCTTTGTAGCTCTTGATTTCATGGAGTTTCTACTTAGAATCCAACTAAGTTCTACTCAGCTGCCTCATTATGATAGGATGCTCAAAGAAACTGAAAGGGGAGCAAAATCTCCACCAAATTTTACCATGTTGGAATGATTTCCAGTTCAGTCTTGATGACTGATAATATCTTTTTAGGTAATGATGAGCTCAGCCCCAGAACTTTGGCCACTGCAAGAGAAATCATTTGGCCCCAGTGGATTCATAAAAAAATAAAAACACAAATTGACCCTTAGTTCTGTGTTTCCTTCTATCGTTTTCCCAGTTCAGGTAGCAGATAATGAGCAGTAGAAGTCAATTATCTTCAAATATTAATGTGACTATTGGTAATCTAAATGTGAAATCTTTGTACAACTGATAAGTTGATGTCACATTGGAAACACTAAATGGCCTTTTCACAATAAATGAAACTAGATGGACAAAGAAGTTGTAGCTTAGAGAAAGATCACTTTATAATTTCACCCTTGAAAGGTGAATCAAAGAATTAGTTTCATTATGTGTCCAAAGGCATCAAAAATGTCCTTTCATTAGACATTTGCTCCTCAATCTGCAAATTGCCAATAAGCAAAAGACTGAAAAAAACTGGTGGTGTTGTAGGCTTCAATGTCCATTATAAGAATGTGCAACTGTCAACCTTCATGACTATATGTTTTGCAAATAAAATCTTCATGAAAATATTGTATGCATGTCCTGGATGAAAATAAGAGATGAGAAGATAACAAACAGATCCTTTAAGTTTCCTACATGAGCAGAATATATTGCAACCATACAATTGGCAAAAAGATAAAAAGGACATTATTTAAGCTTATTGCCAAATGCTTTCCTTTTTTTAAACTAAATGAACAATAAATAGAATAGGAAGTTTTATTCTTCTTCAATAACTGGCTGTAAGGTGTGGTCTACAATGGAACAATGTTTTCTTGATGTATTTTCTTCTTCCATGTTAAATTATCCTCCCTAGAAGAGCAAAAAATAGACTTAAAGGTTCTCTACTTTCTCATATTAATTATTATATATTAAGATCATAGAAAGATTCCTAGATAGATAAACCCATAGAGAGAGCTTTGTTCAGTCTCTTTATCAATAGCAGCAAGGCATAAAACAAGGCATGTCTGTGGCCTTTTGCAAAGTCCAGCTAGGAACCCCTCAGGAAGTGATGAGATTCTTCTGATCTTCCTCTTCTCCTTCAAATTGGAAAGGAGAAGAGAAGGAAGGAAGAAGGAAAGGAAACAAACACTTATGAAGTGCTGGTTGTGTGCCAGATGTGCTAAGTGTTTTCCAAATATTATCTACTTTGATCCTCACAACAATCTTGGAGGATAGCTGCTATTATTATCCTCATTTTAAAGATGAGGGAACTGAGGCAGATAGGATGTTTCTTGCCTGGTTTCCAAAAGGCAATGGACAGTTTTATGGGTGGTGTAACCAGACATAAGGAGTAAATATGTTAGCAGTGATGATTTGAACAGAAAGCAGCATAAAAGACAACATTGGAGTTATTAAACAATACAAAGAATTAGTCCTTAACCTGAGGTTTGTGAATTTTTTATAATGCTGGTAATTTAAAATATAATGATAATGATATTGGTTTCATTTGTAATCTGATGAATTACTTTATGTCTTTAAAGACATTATTCTCAGAAGGGTTCCTTAGGCTTCCACACTGCCAAAGGGGCAATTTGAGGTGGCAAAAACTACATTTCTCTGAGATTTCAGTAGAAAAAGAATGGATTTCAAAGAAGATCTATTGGGGGGGTAGTGGAGGAGGCAGATTCCCACCCAACTGCAGCATGCAAAATATGTTCACTTGCTCTTTAATGGGCCCTTATGATCTTGGGTTGAGAAAAGATGCTGAAACTGAAAACAGACCCAGTCTCCTTAAACTTAAAACCGCATCTTATTTTAAAGGAATCTTCCTGAGAAGAGTCTTTCTTGCTTTGGATTCTCATGGAATCCTAGAATCTCAGAACTTGAAAGGACATTAATGATCATCAAGTCTCATCCCCTCATTTTCTAGATGAGTAAATTTTACCTTGTATAAACTCCCACGGGATTTAGTGTCTGTAGCACACAATTTAGCCCTAATTATATGGTGTTTTCCATTGCTCTCTTAATTCATTCAACAGTCAACAAATAATTTATTGGGCACCTACAGCATGCTAAATATTGGGTGTTAATTTGGAGGTCAGATTGTGATTGTTGAACTCTACAATCATTTGTCTATGTGGATTATACACAACTAATTTTAAACCCATCTCTCTAGTTTGGATAATTAGGCTACTTCTTCCTGCTGCTCAGTGTAGACTAAAGTAATACCAATCAATTCTAAAATGAGCTTAAGCAAAATAATTGGCAAATATGTGAAGGATCTGTATATGTAAATGAATATTTTAAGTATCTGTGATTTTGATTGTTTTGGGAATTCCTGGTATGGTGACTCTCTAACCAATGCAGATTGCAGTGTATTCTTCTCTTCTCTCCTTTTCTGTCTCCCTCCTTCTCTTTCTTTCCTCCATCCTTTCTTCCTTCCATCCTTCCATCCTTCCATCCTTCCATCCTTCCTCTCTTTCTTTCTTTCTTTCTTTCTTTCTTTCTTTCTTTCTTTCTTTCTTTCTTTCTTTCTTTCTTTCTTTCTTTCTTTCTTTCTTTCTTTCTTTCTTTCTTTCTCTTTCTTTCTCTCTTCTTTCTGTCTCTCCTCTTTTTCTCTACCAACAATTAACCTGTACTTACTTTACCTACTTACCTTATTCTAATATATATATATATATATATATGTAGATATATATATGTGTGTGTATATGCCTATGAGTATAAATGTATACATGTGTTTGTATATATACACACTTAGTAGAAAAATCCTACCCATGGTTGCTTATTTTCCTTCATTCTCAAAGAGGACCAAAATGGCATCATTATGTTAGAGCCAGGTTACTGAATGTCTGACCATGGCTAAGCAGACTGATACAAGTTTGGAACACTCTAAGACAGATTGGGCACAAATAGTCCATTTATGGTGGATTCTCTAAATTTGCACATCTTATGTTTCTTTTGAGCTACTTCAATTTTGCTTTGCTCACAGAGCACAGCATCTTCTCTGATGGGGGCACGCCAGGCTGGGTGGTCCCGTGCCAGTGTCTCCCATGTTATACAATCAATTTCAAAATTCTGGAAAAACCTTGAGAGTGTCCTTGTTTCATTTTTCTGGTCACCATGTGATTGCTTGACCTGAGGGAAGTTCTCCATAAAAGTCTCTTGTGCAAATATGCATTTGGCACTTAGACAATGTGGTCAGCCCAATGGAGTTGCATTTTCTATAGTAGGGTTTGAATGTTTGATAAACAACCCAGTGTCTGGTATCTTATCCAGCCAGGTAATCTTCAGAATCTTTCTAAGACAATTTAAATGGAAACTATTCAGGTTTTACAGGCATCCAACAGTGAGGTCAGTACCTCAATAGATCTTCAGTCAGTCTAATACCTCTTTTCTCCAACACTTTACTTTGGAGCCTCCCAAACACTGAGCTAGCTCTGGCAATTTGTGCCAACCTCATTATCTATGTGTATATCCCTGGAAAGTATATTGCTGAGGTAAGTGAACTTATCCACAGCCTTCAAAACTTCTCTATTTGCTCTCACACATGGATGTGTGGCTCTGGCTGATGGAGCGCCTGTGTTTTCTTGGCATTAATTGTTAGGCTAGAATTAGCACAAACAGCAGAGAATCTTAGCTTCAGAGGCTGAGTGTACAATCATCTGCAAACAAAAAAAATCATGTATAGACATCCCCTTCACTTTATTCTTGGTTATAAAACTTTTCAAATTGAAGAATTTACTTACCATCAATGAAGCAGCTGACTTTGGGAGCAATCATACAGCTTTGTTTCAGTCCACTGGTGATGGAGAAAGCACAAGAGCATTGTCCATTATCCAGAACTTGGGCAAACATGCCGTCATAAAATTGCCGTTCAATACTGGTAATTTTTTTTGTCAATCAAATTTTGACATGATATTCCATAAGCTCATCACAACTAAGAGTATCAAAGGCCTTGGTCAGATCTATAAATAATATGTATAGACTTCTGTTCCATTTCTGGCATTTCTCTTGAGGTTGTTAGGCAGCAAATACCATATCCACCACTACTCCTCTCAAGTAGATGGTTATTTTCTAGGTGAAGGATTAGCCTATTAAGAAGGATTCTGGCAAGAATCTTGCAAGCAGTGACTAAGAGAGAAGGATCTCCCCAACTGTGATTGTCACAGAACAGTCCATTCCCTTTACCTTTATAGAGATGGAGAGTGGAGACATATTGAACTCCTGGGGAATAACCTCTTCTTGACACATAAAGTGAAAAATTTCAATGAGCTTTTGTATGAACAATGGACCTTACACCTTGCAAACCTCAGCTAGAATAGAATTAACACCAAATACTTTGCCACATGAAAGATACTTAATGGAATTCAAAACCTCTTCTTCAGTTGAAATTTCAGCTAAGGAGGGATTGACTTCAACCTGAGATAAATAGTCAATGGTTTCAGCACCATGGAAGTGTTCAGTCCATCTCTCAAGAATCATGTCCTTATCACTAATCAATATGGCTCCATCAGTACTGAATAATTAAGATGCACCATGGATCTTTGGCCCATAAATAGACTTCATGGCATCATAAAAGCTCTTTGGATGATTTCTATCAGTATAAATCTCAATTTCATCTTCCTTCTTACTGAGCCAAGAATCTTGCATCTTTCTAACCATTGCTCATGCTTTACTTTTGATGAAATTAAATGCTGCCTTCTTAGAGATGAATGAACTATTCAGCTGGTATATCCTGTAGAGTTTTCATTTTTCATTCAGCAAATTCTGAATTTCCTCATCATTTTTGGTAAATTAGTCTTGATGTTTATGACTATTCTGACCCAAATGAACAAATACACAAAATCTCTGAAAGCTACCCACTTCTTTTCTGCTTCACTGTTGCCAACTGTTCATTGGCTCAAATCCATCTTCAAATTAGCAACAAACTGTTTCCACTCAGAGAAGCACTCTAATGTGATGACATCAATTCTTCTGGTAGTCTTTTTGCTTTGGGACTGCCACTTTTGTTGAATGTGAATATTTAGGTGGGAGAGCTAAGTCTATGATCAGTCCAGCACTCTGCATCACATACATTGCCTTCATTACTCTCACTTCCTGAATGTCTCTTCTTATAATCACATAATCTTTAAATTACAATGGTTTCTACGAGGGTGCATCTGTGAAGTTTTATTGTGATTAGAGATTGGTGATGAGGATTAAGTCTTCAGTAGTAAGTGATCTTTACTATTTTGGTTTCCAATTCTATTCTTCCCAAGTACTACCTGCCATATCTGGCAGTCTGAGCCTTCCCTAACATTAAAATCATTCAGAATTATAAACTTGACATTTTCCTGCCAATGGCAATTGCATTTTCATCATTCACTCTTTTTGGTATACATGCAAGTTTATTGACTGGATTATTTCTAATTTCCCATCCTTAATATATGTGTGTGTACGTGTATGTAGATGTGTATATACATATATAAAAGAGAAATCCTATCCTGAATATATGTATTTGTCTAGAATGTATGTTTGTATGTGTATGCACATATGTATATTGTATCAGCTCAGCTATACCCTGGGGTCATACCCTAAGACAGTATTCTTAATAGAGAAATCCTAGGATATTGTCTGAGGTAAATAAAGGTTAAATTGTTCACTCAGATTCCCACAGCTAGTGAATATTCCAGATAGGATTGAAAATCAGATCTTTCTTATGACAAATCCAGATCCCTATCAATTACACAAGACTATCTCTAGTGGTAAATTTAACCATTATGTGATACAAGTCCAAAGCCAGCTTTTAGTAGTTTAGAAATATTCATCTTTTTTTTCTTGAATATCCAGGTTCCTGGTCCTCTCTGTGCAATTGAAAACTGAGAGGTTTGAGATAATTGAGAATTGACTCTAATCATTTTCCATGGCATGATGAGGCATCAAAGTCGCTTCTCCACAAACTCTTCCCCCATTTTAACTTCAATAGTAAAATCTTTTTGAAAATTATAATAAATAAAAAGGAAAGTACTTCTTGAGTACTTCACTGCTCATGAAAAATGTTACCTATAGCTTTTGCAAGCTTTCTTTTCTTTTTCTTTTTTTTGATCTCTTCTTAGATAGTTTCACCTTTGTCATAGTATATGCCTTAAAACAAACCAGTTTGTACAATCTATTGAGGAAATGATTTCATCCTATGCTCTGAAACTGAAGAAATAAAATATTCAGTGGAATTTAAAACAATTTTTCCTTCAAATCATTCCCTTTTGCATCTGTTGCCCTGTCTGGTTTCAACTCCACCAAACTAGATGCCCCCAGGTACTCCTTAGAGTCCCTTCCCCCCTTTTCTGCATTTTTGGATATGTTGTCTCCTCCTTTAAAAAATAAGCTCCTTGTAGACACATTCTATATTTCTTCTCATTGTGTCCCCAGCACTTAGCACAGTGTCTGGCACACTGTAGCCACTCAATAAATGTTATCACTGTTTATTGTATTGGAAATATGGCAAACAAAGCTCTCCTCCCTTCATTCTTTTCCCTTCCTTTCCCTTCCCTCTTCCCTTCTCTTTTTCTTTCCTTTTCCTCTTTTATTTTCTTCCCTTCCCTTCCCCTTCTTTCCCTTCCCTTCTCTCACACACATGTGTGTATATGCACATACACATATACCTATACACACATGTATATAATACATGTGTATATATGGGTTGTGGGTGGATGTGTAAATGTATACATATGTACATACACAAACACACACACACATATATATATGTATATATATATATACATATACATATATATATATGTATTTAGGGTTGTGGAGAGCTCTCTTCCTGGTTCTTTGGCTAGCTAACTGTGATATCTAAGACAAAATGAATTTCTCTGTTTCTTTCTGTTTAAAATTTTAAAACTAAAATTAAATTAAATTTTAAATTTTAAAAAATAAGAAAAAATAAGAAAACTTGCACTCGTCTACCTCTCAGGGTAATTATGAATTAGAAAATGGATGATGCATTTGAAAATACTTGAAAGTAGGAAACCCATTCACAAATTAAATGGAAGCCCCAATTTGGGAACTGGCCAAGTCCATGATGACATACTATCTTTTATTGTTGTTTCCTTACTCTGGGCAGTGAGAGTCTAGACATATATTACAAAATGAGTTGGCACGATTCACAGTCTTGCCACTTGTCCCATGTTTTCATGATTGGACTCAACCAGACATCCTATGCTGAGATACGTATTCTAAACATGATAGAATTATCTTTCTAAGTTAAGCTTTAAATAAATAGGAAAGCTTTGCTTGTAATACTGCTATTGTTTTTTTCTTCCTGGGAGATAATTTGTTTCTTATAATATGAGAAATTTACCATTTATCTTAGGAGCTACCTCTTGAAGGCACCTTGAAGATCACTTAATTCAACTCTTTTTGGTACATGAAGAAACCTCAAAGTTGTAATGTCTCTCCCAGGAGTGCACAGATAGTAAGGAACAGGGCCAGGATCTGAATCCTTTGGTTCTAGACTCAGTGTTCTTTCCACTATGTCACACTTACCAACAAGATCAATCAATAATCAACTATCCACATTTATAAGCATCTACTATATTCCAAGAACTGTGCTAGGATCAAAATTGGAATTAAGGGTAGTTGTTTCTTTACACTTTTTCTCCTAAGCACCCATATTCTAATCATAACAGAATTTAAAAAATAAAATAAAATTTGTGATGTGTGGAAGAGAGGCAATGTGGCTAAGTGGTTGGTCTAAGAGTAAGTGAAACTGGGATTCAAGTCTTTGACACATACTGGCTTGATGACTCTGGACAAATCCCTTAGCCAATCAGAATCCTGGGCAGCTCCCTGAGGCTATAAGATGCCAAGTCCAGGTTATGATCTGCACTGCTAAAGGGAGTTTTCTCCACAGAGTTCACTAAAATCACATGTCTGAGCTGAAAAAAAAATAGGATACAGCTTATCCTACATCATAAGTAGGAGAATACTTAAAAGACCATCCCATACTTCAATAATTTCTTCCTCTTCTGGATTTTTAAAACCTAGAGAATTTATTTTTTGTACTCTTCATTTGGCATTTATTCCACAATTCATTTTTAGCTGTTTGTTGTTAGCTTTCCTTTCATGTGTAGTCCCTGTTATGCCTCTGCCAAGGACATGCACAGTTTGGGATAAAAGTGCTATTGGATGAAATGGGATATTTTGGCTTTTTGTGGTCCTCTAAAAAGTTCCAGTTTTAGACTGTCTGAATTGATTCTCCAGGCCTAGGAGAGAAAGGCACACAGATTCAGAGATTTGACAGGTGTTTCTCCATAGCTAAAGACTTTTAAACACAATGATGGGACAGCAGTCAGAATTTAGGGAGGGGTTTCTGCTTGTAATTTAGCAAACTAGCAGTGAATAGAATTGATAATGAATCAGCACAATGTATTAGTGGGGTATAGAGGCAGCTGTGACTAAACCTGCTTCTATTCATCTCAAACAGATTGGATATTGCTAGGACTAAGAGGAGAAGCAAATAGGATGGTGTTGAACTCCATCTCTGCCCTTTCTCCCATCTTTACTCCTTAGAGGGAACTCACATAAAGATGGATATTCTGTTTTATTTTTTTAAACCCGGAAGAATAATGTATTTGTTGTAATGTATTGAATTTATTTTTATTGTTAATTATAATTGTTTTTAAATATTTCTGTAAATGTATTAGCATAATGCAACAGTAAAGGATGATACATATATTTCTAATTTATTATAGTACAGAAAGCAAATTTCTTTAATCCTGAATATTATACCTAAAGAAATCCATGAAAATTATTATTGTCATTTAAAATATATTAGCATATATCAAACACTTCCCAACTGAGAGGCATCCACTCAATTTCCAGTTCCTTGCCACTACAAGAAGGGCAGGACAGCCTTAATAGTAACCATATGCCAGATGGTTGACTTGGGGTCTTGGCAACCTCTTTATTCAGTGTAGCCTGGACACCAAGGATTGGAAGAATGGATAGGAGCATGGGAGATGAAACACTTCTTCCCTGTAGTATGCATTTTCCTTAATCTATTCTTACCATTCTGGGCTCCACAGCTCCTACTACTGTCCAATCCTGAGTACTGTTGAGTTCAGCTTTCAGAGAAGATGCACAGAGAGAATTATTTTATAAGCTTTCCTTCTGGCTCTTGGGGGAACTGCCACTGAGGGATTCTCAAGAGAAAGGCATCTGTCTTTTTCCAGCTGTGATAGAAATAACTAGTGAAATGTGGGATAACACCATATTATACTTTCAGAAGCCAGCAGAGTGAAGAGGATGAGAAAATTTTTCTCTTTTAGAAAAAAAAAAGCAGAAGCCAAAGTTTTGGAGACAGAAAATGAGAGTGACTGCCAGCCAATCCCTTAATATATCATTGAGGATAGCAGCTGGATGTTTGTTTGTAACCCTTACAGTGACTCCCTATAGACCTACACAGCTGTCAGGTAGCCTTTGGGCACTCTGGGAATGCCTAAAAATGATCTATTAAATAATTGACTGAGATGTGTTTCAGACCTTGTTGTCCTACCTAAATCTCATGTTTTCTGCTAAGAATAATATTTCTACCTTATAAAATAAAGTAAGGTCCTGGACTGTCCTAAAATTTTATGATTGGAGAAACAGGAAAAACTATTTGGCAGCATGAACTTAATTTCCATGAATGAACTTGGCAAAAATCATACCAGCTATATTTTCCTGTGGATTCTTTCCATTTATCAAAATGTTCCTACTGAATTTTAAATGATTTATAATTGCTCTGCTTAGTCTGAAAATTTGTGCTTGTTTAGCTTTGAAAATTAAAGATGTGTGTGTGTGTGTATGTGACAGAGAAAGAAACAAAGGGGGAAAAGAGGGGATGGAAAGAAAGATGAAGAATTAATATCATCCAGTTATTTACATAGTAAATTAACTTTTAAAAAGACAAGATTTTATGCTAAGAAATTTATACTTTGCTTATCATAATGAACCTTTCTCCTCAAATGTTACATCAGTAAGTAATAGTAAGTATCACTAGGATGCTCAAGGATTAGAACAATTATGCAGATATCTTCTAGATCAAGGCTTCTTAAATTTTTTCTGCTCATGGCCCCTTTGCAGCTAAGAAATTTTTATATGACTCTGAGTATAGAGGTATATAAAATAAGTATACAAACCAAACATTTACTGATAATAAATCACATAGAAATTGATTTTAAAACAATTCTTTGGTACATGTATAATTTTATCATTTATTAAAGTTAACAGCAAATTTGTATACTGAGTTTATGATGTAGATGTGCTTGTCTATTTTTATACAAAATTAAATCTTGGTGGAATATGAGATACCTTTTACTGTTGCCAAATTTCTCATGACCTCCACATTCGGTTATATGGGGTTGCAAGTATGGGGTTACAAGTCACCACTTAAGGAGCTTTGCTCTATAGTATCCAAAAAGTTATTGATGATACCACATGACAGAGCAAGTCCCCCCCTTCATTTCTCAATTTAATCTCCAAGCTGCCTTCTTGAATCTGTGTTCTATCCTTCATCCCAAAGTAGAAACTTGGTGTGGATCTTCTCTTGTGCAGTTTAATGTAAAAAACTCCATTGTTCTCATCAAATAGAATAGAATTTCCTTCAAGTGTCCTTCAATGAAGAGAGTCTGTGTTTTCCATCTTGAGTTTGCTCTGAAATATACTTGCAAATTAAAAATGGAGACCATTTCTTCTGTACATTGTGGGCATTTCATAAGGCATTTGATAAACAAAATGATGTCCTGATCTCAAGATGACCCATATCCAATCTCTGATATGTGATGGCTGTGTGACTCATCCTCAGAAGTTTCTTAATGACTCCAGGAATTTCTCTAAAATTATAAAATTACACAAGAGTTGTTGATTTGTTTTGGTAAATGGACAGTTCTCGTTGAGAGATCCCTGTAGCATTGAAGTTATGGGTCTTAACCATCCATTATCTCCACCCCACCCACCATTCCCTCCTTCATGTTGATTTAATAAGGATTTTCAAATAACACTAATATAACATACAGATAGTATTAATTAAAGAAATTTTAATTGCAATAATACTGCCTCAAGGAACTGTAAATAAGTTACGGGGAAAAGAATGATCTTGAGAAAAGGAAAAAAAAAATTCCCCCAAATGAAAATGAGCACAGATGAGATTTTCTTTAAAATATTAGTAGTTACTGAAATATGAAGCATAAAATGCCTTTTTTTAGTATATTGAGTTTTCCTTTCCCAGTGCCTTCCATTATAATTTCAGAAATATGTTTCCATAAGAATCAATCTGGCCCCAACACATGATAAAAATCACACCTAAGAATGTACTCTTCTCTTCAGGGTCCTTTTTTGTCTTTGTCAGTAAGAAATCTGGGTATTTTATTCTCCCACACAATTCCTGTAAGGAGTTAGTCATTTCATGAGTTCATGCACCCTTGTTTCAAAGCATACATTTATTAAAACATGCCATGCTCCTATTTCTCTGGAGAGTTGCACTCACTCCGTGACATTTCAATGATTAAATACCCAGGCTTGCTAGGCCATCACTGGATATTTTACAGAACTTCCTACCAGGAAGAGACGTGTGCTATAGCATTGTCAGACAGTATAGCCAATGATTTATGCTAAAATATAAATGTGAGCCTTAATAAGGTATTACTGATGATTGTATTTTTGTCTGTAATTCGTAATAAAAAAAAAAAAACTAATGCCAGAGCTTTTACATGATAAGTGGTATTGATTGAAACAATAGGGGCCTGCTGCACTATGGGACAGAACCAGGTATGTTCCAAATAGGTGTCAGACTGCAAATTAGATCACAGACATGGGAATTTAAATTTAAAAAGTCAACACACATTTGAGTTTATCTTTGAGTAAAGTACTCTTAAAAGCACAGACAACTAGGTGGGGCCATAGTGCATAGAACTGGGCCTGGAGCCAAGACCTGAGTTCAAATCTAATCTCAGAGATTTACTAGCTGGGGAAAGTCACTTAATATTTATTTACCTTAAGTTCCTTATCTATCAAATGGAGATACTGCCTTGGGTTGTTGGGAAGATTAAATGAGGTAATATTTGTATAGTATTTATTATAGGATATGAAAAATAGTAAGAATTATATAAATGTGAACTAATATTATTATTAAAGCTTCAAAGTCGACTTGTCCATGTTGTGAGGGAGGGATAATGTCAGGCAGGGTGATGTACTGCAATGGAGTTACTATATACCCTGAGACCAATTTAAAAGTTGTGAAGAACAAGAACCTTGGAACTTTTTGGTCAATTGGACTCAGGCAGTATCACAACTAGATTCCTGACTAGAGTAATGTAATACTTAAAAATGGTGATGTTGTTGCTGATTCATTTTTTCAGGCATGTCCTACTCTCCATGACTCCATTTAGGGTTTTATTAGCAAATAGAGAAGTGGTTTGCCATTTCTTTCTCTAGCTTATTGTGCAGATGAGGAAACTGAGGCAAACAGGGTTAAATGAACTGTCCAGGGTCACACAGCTAATAAGTATCTGAGCCTGGATTTGAACTCATGAAGATGAGTCTGATTCCAAACCCAGAGCTCTATGTACTATGGTGTCCCCTCGCTTCCCCATGAACCTTGAAAACAGACAAGTTGGCAGAGGGGTGTAGGCTGGCCTTATTGGAACCATTGTAATGATCAGTTTAACATGAAAAACAGAGGAGACAATGGCATTTCTTTATATTCTGAAACCTCAAGATTCTGAGATACATTGACATGAATTAACAGTATCAAGCTTAGTAATGGGGAAAAGATTCTGAAAACATCATTTTAAAGAGATTTTGTACTTAATCATTATAATCCCTCAATTACATATAATTAATAAATTAATAAATAATTGATAAAACTTTCAAAATACAAAGACTCCCCCAAGAAAAAATGGCAGAAGGGCCAGGCATGTGGAATTCTTGTTATCCTGAATCTTACTAAAGTTGTCCTGAAGTATTCAGTAAGTCCACAAAAAATGAGTTTACTTCCCCATAATCTTTTTTAGTTAAAACAAGCAATCATTTTTAACAGTTTAACAATTTAACAGCTTTATATTCCTAGAACAATAAATGTAAGAGGAATAGTAAGATTCTGGGACTATTTCTATATTTTCCCACATATATACACACACAGGGATCATAATAATAATTATCAATTATAACATTGTCAATTAAAATTGATATTATTGTGGTTGTCAGTATTTCTCCAAAAAGTTCCCAATCTATTGTATGGAAGTGACTCTGAGTCACCAAAGACTATTGAAATTCATCCTAAATTCTAGCAACTTCTTCCACGATGGGTATGGTTCTAGGAACAGATTAAGTCTTTTTTTCCAAAGACCAACTTTATAAAATTACGGAAAGTGCACATCACCAATATACTGGCCAGCTTATGTTTTTTTTTTTCTTTTTGCCACAGAAAATCAAGAAAAAGAAAAATATATAAATATTTTTATATTATAAGATCTATGCCTCTAGGTCTTATGTGGCAGCCAAGGATGCTCAGTCAGAATCACAATTTTGAGACCATAAATTTTAAATTCTACATCTCTAAAAGTGAGATCCTTTTCCAGTGACCAACGAATGGACAGATGGCTGGATGAGCTGAATCATAGCAATCTTGACATTCTTGCTATAAATGAAACCAGAAGAAGGAATTTGTCAGCTAAATGGATATTACTTGATATTACTTGAACACCCGAGTCTTTCCTTCTGACTCTCAGCCCAAGGTTCTTTTAACTGCCTCTCATCCCTTTTCTGCTCTCCAAGTTGCCACAGCTGCTGCATATTTACAGAAGTGTGGACAGGTATTAGCAGCTCACAGACATATGATGATGGGGCAGCAGAACATGGGCAGTAGTCCCACAAGAAAGCATCAATAGCATCTACCACTGAATGCAAATTCCACTCCTAGCCCACCCTCTCTATTTCCTTCAAAGTGTCTATTTCCTTCATTGCTTTGAAATGGATTCATCAGACAATGTTGATGATCTCAGGATCTAATTTTTGGCAAATTTGACTTCCAGCTCCTTTATTCTCCCCTGGGCTGATCTCTCTTTTAATCCCCTATGTCTGAACTCAGCCCAGCCTCAGTATACCCATATGAACCCAGCTGAAGCTTCTGGCTGCAGTTGTAGTGAAGACTTTTCCTGGCCAAAAGAAAGCCTTTTGCTCACTCTCCAATCTAGCAATGCAGCTTACATGCTGAATGGCTGATTCAGCACTTCCCAATAGTCCTCCCAACTAATATAGTTGCTTTCCAAAGACAGGACTCAGCTGGAGCACTTACCACTTGAGGGTTCCTCCAGGCAGTAGCATTTGAAGACAAGATATACCTGTTCAAGCAATGGTTTCCCTACCTTTGGTCAGTTCAGTCGATCTCCTCCAGTCAAACTGAGGACTTGTCAGGATTCCTAGCGTAAATAAGCTAAATTCTCAAACTCTAGCATCCATCTTCATATCATCTAACATATAAAGTTTGGATCTGCTCTGTTCTATCACAACAACAGATATCTAGGGAGGTGAGATTAATAGCTGAAGAGAAGCTCTACTGCTTGAACTTGGGAAGATCAACTGGCTCCCTCAAGATACCATGCAAACTCCAAATTGCCAATTCATACATACTGGGAATGGTGGGGACAGAAGCACCTATCTTGGTTTCCTGGTAAAGCCCAGTGTAAAGGGTATCATCTAACTCTAACTGCAGGGCCTAGGAGAGCCAGGACTTAGACCTGCCCAACATTTTTAGGAGTAAGGCAGCTACAAGCCTAACACCACCCCTTAGATGAACAACTTTGTAGAAAGACAATTTTAGATTTTGCTAGGAACTAAAACAAAACAAAACAAAAAAAACTGAGTATAATGTATAAGTCCATAGGTGTAATGACCTGCCTCAGGAAGATTCCCCTATGTGGGAGTCTTTGAACAGAGACAGCATCAGCACTTTTGGGGTATGTTGTAATGTGGGTTCCTTTTTAGGTGTAACCCAAGCTACTCACATAACAGATCGATCTTTTTATTTTCTACATTCCTCCTAACTGTGCTATAGAATCTCTCAGAGTGGAAAAGTAAGTTTTAAGACTCAGGGAAAGTTTGGCTATGAGGGATAGGTTTAAAATACCAAGGCCAGATACTTGTGCTTCTGGGAAATATCCCATCTCCATAGCTTTTACCTGCTTGTCTGCCTTTGGACCAAGGATCATCATTCATTTTGCACTTCTGAATAGCCCTCTTTTCCATGTTGTAAGTCAAGCTATATTTTTCTTTGTCTTATATCTCTAGGCTGATGTCCAGATTGCACACATTAACTACACATTGGAACAATATTTTCACTACTACATTACCTGTCGTCAAGATAATTGGCCCTACTGACTCCCTGCTGGTAAAGCATGCTTCAATAATTCTGTAAACATGTCTACTCAGAGAAAGCTATTTTTCTCCAAATAAGATTTTCATTTTCAGTTCTTCCATTCCTCATGCCTCCTGTCACCATTCCTGTAGTCAGCTCTCACCTAAAGGAAATGGAAACTTACCAACAAAACTGCCAATTCCATCTATAAGTGTCTGCTGACAAACACCATAATTTGATGTTCTAGTTGCAATAGAGCTGTCAAATCAGAGCCTTTATTTTGAATGCTGGCTATTCCCATTTAATCCTGTATATAGCTTGTATGTACATACTTTGCTTGTTGTCTCTACCATTATTCTGTGAGTTTCTTGACAGCAGGAACTGCCCTGCCTCTTTTTGTATCCCCAGTGCTAGGGGCTTAATAAATGTTTATTGAGTGTCCCTTCCAGAAGAGGAAGGGATCATTTCCCCTAATACCGATGGTGAATCCCATGTTCTTTTGCAAAATCTCAAAGACCAATTGAATTTTAAAGCTAGTGTGGATGTATCCCATATTGCCCTGATCATTGCTCTCCAAGTAAACTTCACTTTCCACACCCTATTTTGTGACTGCCTCCAATTTTGATAGATGCCTAAGCTAAATGAGCTATCAAGGAAACAAATTTGAAAGGGGTAAATAATTCTTAGATGTCTCCTGTGAGCACTTCCCCTTCCTTGGATTCTTTATTTCCCATCCACCCCTCCCCTTACTAATGTCCTTGATAAGGATAAATAAGATTAATTCAAAGCTTAACTTCTTCCCAGGGCACAGAGCTAAAACTGGCTGATACTCCTGGAATTAGCATCCATTATGGCTGGTACTTTGTACCAATTAATGTTTGCTCAATTCATATACAGGATATCACTAGTAAATTGGTATTATTGGATCTAAGTTGTTATTATCGTAAATTATTCTATAGTACTTTTTTCACAAGGCTCTGAAACAAGTAATTCAACTTGGTCTGAAGCACAGCATCCATGTTAAAATCAATTAAAAAGGAAAGATCATTAGCCTCAAGTATCGATAATATGCAATGGCAGTTTCTTATTGTATCTAGATTAGCTAATCAGTTAATGCAGTTCTTGGCTTGGGGGGCGTCTTATTTGAAATGGTGCTGCTAACAAATAACTTCCTGTTGTGGCTAATGGCAGAACCTGAGAACCAGAGTTATACCATCTAATTGTGTAATTGAATTGGTGTTTCTAGATCTCAGGGTGCTCAGTGAGCCTGAACTGACTAGCCCACTTTAAAAATACAAGTGTCTTTAATTCTGATTTCCTTATATACATACTATCTTGAGCATAGCTGTTAGTAGTGATCTAGGTCAAGAAAATATGAGCCTATTACTTTGGTAAATGTAAATGCCTCTATTGAAACAACTAAATTATATCAACCCCCTTTCTTATTTTACTTACAACTTACTTATTTAGCAACTTACTTGTCTGTTTTTGAATAAGGATTGAGATTTCCTGTGATCCCTCTTTTCTCAAGTTAAATTTAATTTATATCAGATTTCTAGCAGTTATTGATATAAAGATTTCAATATGATATGTTTGATTTTTCTAGCTTCGTCTCAGTCTCTATCTTTGTACCTATGTGTACAAAAATGTTTGCGAGAGCCCTTTTTGTAGTGTCAAGAAACCGGAAACTGAGTGGATGCCCATCAATTGGAGAATGACTGAAGAAGTTATGGAATATTATTGTTCTGTAAGAAATGATCAGCAGGATGACTTCAGAGAGACCTGGAGAGACTTACATGAAGTGATCTAAGGGAAGTGAGTAGAACCAGGAGAACATTGTACACAGCAACAGCAAGATTATATGAGGATAAATTCTGATGGGTATGGCTCTTTTCAACAATGAGGTGATTCAGGCCAGTTCCAATGGTGCTGTGATGAAGAGAGCCATAGTATTTTCACTTTTTGTTATTGCTTGCTTGCATTTTGTTTTCTTTTTGCAATTTTTTTCCTTTTTGAACTAATTTTCCTTGTGCATCAAAATAATTATGGAAATATGTATAGAAGAATCGCTACATGTTTAACTTATATTGGATTACTTGCCATATAAAGGAAGGGAGGAGGGAAGGAAGGGAAAAATTTGGAACACAAGATTTTGCAAGGGTGGATGTTGAAAATTATCTATTAATGTTTTGAAAATAGAAAGCTTTAATAAAAACGTGTATGAATTTTGGGAGAGGAGTTGGAAATTCCTTATAGCTAATTATTCTATCAGTTCTATTCTCAGTGACATACTTTCAGTAATATATATGTCTATGAATAGAAAAATGATCATATAAGAAAAAAATGATGTCTTACTAGTTGGTTTCTATGATTAGCAGTGTTTCTGGAATGCTTAAATAAGTGAGAATGGTCATTCAAATAAATTTAAACAACTATTATGTGTAGAAGGCAGAGATTAAGTAGAAGGTAGAGATAAAAAGACAAAAACCAAAGAGTTGCTGATCAGAGGGATTCAGGTTATATTTCTCAGTAGGATTATTCCTTCTGATACTCTTGAGAAACTCTTATTTAGTAGTGAATTCACCAAACACATATTTCACTTACTATTTTTTCATGATCTAACTGTATACCTAAAACATTTTAAAATCAGTACTCACAAAGTAACATTCTAAAGTTGAATGGAAGACAAAAAGTATACAGGCCCAATATGCTATTATAATAAAGTCCATGAATATTTCCACTTTCTTTATTCTTGAATTTTGTTATTACATAGATTTATATCACAATTATAGTGGAATTGTGTCCTGAAATTCCATTCTCTCCCACAGATTGCCATCCTGCCAATAGATGAAAGATCAAACAAAACATGTATATGGGAGAATGTACATGCATCTATGTCAGCATCCCCAATCTGCTTTTGAAGCAGTTTCTGAGTAGTGCCCCTGCAGATTCACTGATGACATCTAACTGGACCAGTGATGTCAATATCAGCGATCTGATGTATTGGGCTGTTTTCTTTGATGATTAGCCAACTTTTCGTGGTTCTCCATGGTCAAGCTACCTCTATTGCCACCTGCTAATCCTCTACTGAATTGCAGCTATATCCTCCATGCCCCTCTTTCCCTGGTCAAGGAATGATTTTCAGCTTTCTTAGGACTTAATCTCAGGTTCTCATTTCTCATTGTGATTTAAGTGTCTAAACCATAAACAAAAGTTAAACCAGTAAAACCTTTCATTCTTAAGTCACATCTGTCTTTTGAATTGTTTTTATTTATCTGAATGGGGACAGAGACCCTTATTTGGCTCAGTGAGAAAATATTCTTTCAACTTTTCTCCCCTCTCATAATGAAGTTGTGATCCATTCAGACCACTGTCCCAAGAGTTGCAGTTAGCAATAGCAGAAAGGCAGGGTAGAGCTTGCGATTAGTCATAAAGGAAGTAATAAAATTTAAACCCAGGCTTTCTAATTTCCTCATATTACCATCTTCTAATAAAGATGAAATAACCAATTGTTGGGAATTTTATAAGTGGATTCCTGATTCAAGTTTGGATTGGATGACTTTTGGGGTCACTTTGAACTATGAGATTCTATGATTCTTATAGTTGGTAAAAAATACTTTTGCATATATTTGTGGGTAGATTAATTGATTTGAAAAAAAATATATATGGTAGACCAAGAATTTAGAACAGAACACATTAAGCCAAATAACATATCTCCAGTTATATGCATTTCCTCAGACAAGCTTTCTGTCCAATCTTGCTTCTACTGAATCATTACATTCTGCTTTATGTGACTAAGGGTGCTAGCAAATACATCTGGGAAAAGCAGTTAGTAGTATTCATACTTTTTAAAATAGTCTACAATGGGCAGCTACATGGTGCAGTGGATAGAGCATTGACCCTGAAGTCAGGAGAACCTGAGTTCAAATCTGGTTTCAGATGCTTAACACTTAATAGCTGTGTGACCGTCACTTAATACCAATTGCTTTTCTAAAAACAAACTAATAAAAATTGGTCTAAGGAACTTTGATTATTCTGTCATTGTGTCCTAATGTCACTTCTAACAGGTTCTTCAGACCTGTCTTTTTGTGTCTTGTAGAACTCCATAAGAATTCAGAGTGACTGAGAAGACTTGAAATGAGGGACTTGAAAAAAAATCCAATTTGTAGTAGCCAATGGGGAGATGACCAGAAAACTTAAGAATGGATAAAAGAAATCATAAAATTGAAGCATATATGAGTGAGAGATTGGTCAGCAAGGGAGTGAAGTGAACAACAAAAAATCAAGAGAAATTAATCGGGAAAAGAAAGAGGAGAAAACATTAAAATTGGTTAAAAAATAACTATATACTTATGAAGGAAGATCTGCTTCAAAATAATTTTGATAAACAGTCTGAATGATAATGATGGGGATCGTGTGGTAGAAAGGACACTGTTTATAGAATCATGCAGGAGATGATTATAGAAATTTACAAGTAGAAGAGACTTTTAAGATCATTTGGTCTAATCCCTTCATTTTATGAATGAGGAAAATGAAGTATAAAGAGGTAAATTGATTTGACCAAGATTAGACATAAAGGAGGTAATAAAATTCAAATCCAGGCTTTCTGACTTCAGATTTAGTGTTTGCTGTTTATAATATTCTCAGCCCTTACTACTCTCCAGCTTTCATTTTTTTTCATCTGTAAAGTGAATCAATTGAACAAGTGATCTGAAGATTTCTTACAGGCTAGCATTTTCTGATTCTTTAACATTGAGGGACTTATGGCTAAGCCTAAGTAACCAACCAAAAAAAAAAGAAAAAAGAAAAAAGAAAAAAAAGGTCTGTTGTCCTTAATAATGAAAAAGTAAAATATAGCTCTAGCTGAATTGAGAATAAAAGAAAGATAGATTAAGGGAAACAATCATCATTTTTAGGGCTCCAACCAGAAAAAAAAGAATTAGATTCTACAGAAGGAATTCTTTAATTTCTTGTAACAGACCCCTTTGGCAGTCTCATCAAATTTAAGAATGCATAAAATAAAATTTGTATAATTAAAAGGAAACCAATTATATTGAAATAGCCACAATTCAGTGGAGAAATTGTAGGGGACAGAACAACCTAGAAATTAGTTCCAAAGATGATACCCACAACTCTGTGGGGGGAGATAAGAGGCAGCAACTATGGAGACAAAGATGTTTTCCAGGTGGGATAAAACCCAGGAGAGGAGAATGAAAGAGAATGATAGGGTAAAACCCTGTCATTTGACGCAATGCAGCAACATAAAAAAGAGAGAGTCACGAGTGATGTCCATGGAAGTGACCAGCATACAGACCTGTTTGGAGCATCTCTGGAATTGCATCGCAGAATCTATTTCTAAGTGTTATTGGAGAACCAGTACCATGGCAACCTGCCTGGTCTCTGCTACTTTTAGTTGATTTTACCCTGACATCTAATCTAATAATGGCAAAAATAAATTAGAAAAATACTGGGGAAAAAAGGTTCTAAATTCTCCTACTCTGAAGCCATTATGTTTTTCATTGGCTTATTTTTTAATAAAATGAAAGCTAAGTACACTTAATTTATCTGTGTATTTATGTATATGAATGTGTATTTAAAAGACTCGAACAACTTTCACAGACTTTACCAATATAGCACTTAATTGTTATCCGTCCCAAGAACCCCTAATTGAGGGATAGAAAAACCAATATTTTTGCTGGAATAATGTGAAGTATACCTCCTCCCTAGATATCACACTTCCCAGAACAATGATTGTCTAAATATCACAAAGTTTGAAACAACATGTCAAATTTTCTTTCCTCTTTCCAAGCCTTATTGAAGACTGGGCAGGAACCTTAGAATTATACAAGCCAGATGTCTGCTTTGTTTTCCTTACTTCCTCTTTCCCTCTGTGATGGCTCAATTTAATGTCCCAAATAAAATTTAGTGAAAAAATTTCCCCAAATATAGACAAGATTCTCCTTTAATGTGAATTCATAGAAGCTCTAGCTAAGTTCAAAGTATTTTGTTAGTTTATTCTTAGTTAACGTTCAAAATCAAATACAAATCCATAGGATAAATCATCCTAAAGTAAAGGCATTTGACTAAATAAAATTTCAAGGCAAATAAATGTAAAATTATGCATACATTCAAGAAAAATTGTACCCTCCGATTTCCACATTATAGGTGAAACAGGCAACTGTTGCTCTTAGGACATTATCACAGCTTGGGAAAAGAAAAAAAAAAGAAACAAAAAAAAAAAAAAAAACTTTGTTTCCAAAACTGCTGTCTCATCTCCCTCACAAAACTGATGATATCATCTTCATGGATATTGTCATCTGTTATCAAAAGCTAACATCTTAAAATAAAAAGTTAGAACCTATCATTATATTGTTTCTTCCTGAATTGTAGCTATTTGGTATTTGTCTCCCTACAGAGGAGAGATCACAATTCTTTTATTAGATAGTTCATTGTTCATTCAGGCTTTATCATTTTTTGTGAGTCAGATCCACATCTGTACCTAGCCAGCTTGGATAAATCAATTTTCCATATCAAATTTGTCATAAACAAAAACAAAAGTAGCTTTACTTTTAATTCAACATAAAATCCCTCTGTTTTTTTTATATTTAGATTGAGATTGAAAGGAATAAATTCCTCCCAATTCCTGTCATGCCTTTAAGTTGCTAGTGCCAGGGATGGATTTTTCTCTTTATTCCATAACTGAATTTGGAACACTGACAAGCTAGGGTTGAATTGATGACCTTTAACTTATATTTCTATAGCTTCATTCTGTATTCCTATAAATACAACCATATCACTGCTTTCCCTCCATCTACAATATTAGGAGTATATGTATGTATGTGTGTGTTTATCAATATTTTCATCTCTAGCATGAACCCATAAATTAATGATAATTTGTTCTCCCTGATCCTGCCACATTAAATGCCAAATATAAGAAACTATACCTAGAACAAAAAAAGCCCCTCAAAAAACCCTTATCTGATGATTCATATATTTTCCAGACAGTCACAATAACATTATATAAATTATTAATGATTATATTTTGCCTTATAAAATACCTGTGATCATTTCCTTGTAACTACTATACCCTGTCCTAGTTAATCCAAGTGGCAATTAATTGGTCCAAGGGTGACAGTGAAGACATTAAATGAATCATCTCACTAATACAGAAAATGCTTGCTTTTTTCATTTGTTTTTAACATTATCAAATAGCAGTAAAGCATGAGCTCTGGTTAGGAGAATAACAATTCTAGGCAGCTGATTTGAAGCATCTGTTTTGACCTAATGAGCACTAAAATGAATTACTCAGTAATGGGAAAACAAGCCATGTACTTCTCACTGCTGATGTCACTACCTCTTAGCCAACTGCAAAATTTCCCTGTATTTTCTGGGGGAATGTTTTGTTCTGTTTTATACCAATTGACAGAAATGAATGTGACGGCCAGCATTTAGCACAAGGCACAGCACAGGATGGGCATTCAATAAATCTCATTGACTAATAGGCAACAACGTCTAAGGCACAAAAAGCAGATCATAAGCATATTGATGTTTTCTTTGCAAAAATAAGCACTTTAATAGGAGGAAGGAAGTATGTATGAAGAACAAATATATGTTATTCACTATTTAATGTAAACATATGTGTACATAGAGATAAGATTCTGGGACACCCCATGAGGAATATTGTCATGGGCCCTTCCCTTTCCCTCAGGGTAGCGGCCCATGTTCTATGTATACTTATGATTGGAAGTGACTGTTTTGCAGAATACTACTGACACATTCCCACTGGTAGCTTTTAGAGAAAAAAATAAAAATCAAGCATGATGGTCTCATAACACAGAAATCTGAAAAAACAGAACCCTCTTATGATGGCAGTGCCAAGGAACAAGCCAGTTGCCTGTGTTCTAAAAATAACTCATGCTTCAATGAGAAAGAGGCCCCATATGTGAATATGTAGAAGATCCTTTCCAATCCTCTTATCTGCTAATACTTTCTTCTCTAAGGCTACCTTCCATGTATGCTATAATTACCTTGTTTGTGCTGGTTTATGTAAATGTCTCTTCTATGAGAATGTAAGCTCTCTGGGAGCATCTGGTTCTGTTTTTACTTTATTTTCTAGCCACTTAGTATAGTGCCTGGTACACATTTGGGGCAGGAACTGGACCTATGATTAGTAAAGGGGGTTTGGGATGAGAACCTTCCTTTACCAGTGCACTTGTGATCTTAGACCAGGAGTTCTTAACTGTATGCTTTTGGCAACATAGTGGAGCCAATGGACTTTTTCTCAGAATGTACTTAAATACGCAAAATAAAACACGTAATATTAGCAATGAATTAAATTATTGAAGTTGGGGCTTGAAGTCAGGAACTCATCTTCTTGAGTTCAAATCTGGTCTTAAACAGTTACTAGCTCTGTTTCCTAAGCAAAGCACGTAACCCTGTCTGCCTTAGTTTCCTCATTTGTAAAATGAGTTAGAGAAGGAAATAGCAAACTTCTATAGCATGTCTGCCAAGGAAACTCCTAAATGAGGTCACAAAGAGTCAAACAGCAGCAACAACAAAGAAATGTTAGGGATTTAAGGGATCAGGCTCAGGAAATCATAGCTACAAAGCTAAAAGGGACTTTAAGGATCATTAGTACTAACCTGCTCATTTTATAGGTGAAATCCAAAGAAATTAAAAGAATTCTTCAATGTCTGTCATACAGATAGGATTTAAATCCAGCTTCCAATGACTTGAGATTCAGTATACCTTGTGTGTAGGCAGAAAGATTAGAGGATTTAGAAAGTTAGGCACTAAGGCTTGTGACTGCAGAACATCAAGGGTTCTTCAGACTCTAAAAAACATTTTTGTTCTTTGACCTCCCCTTCCTTTTTTTTTACTTTTTATTATGCTTGGGCAGTCAAAGGCTTTCATGTGTGTGTTTGTAATCTCATAGGAAGATATTTAAAAACAGGAACAGCTCCCAAGGAGAAAAAGACTAGAGCTTCTGCAATGTCCATCTCCTAGATTGAATCACTCTGAATTGACTTGAATCTTCAAGAAAGTACTAGATTTAAGAATCAGGAGCATAGAATTTTAGAACTGAAAGGGGCTTCTAATTTTACAGATGAGGATAGTGATTTTTCCCAGATCAATTAATAAATCTCCAAGCATGAGACCTTGTCCAAGGTCACACAGGTACTAAAAAGTACGACACTGGGATTAGCCTTCCCTAAAATCATAACAAGTAGGACTTTGAGGAACTCTTTACCAAAGGTTATACCTTTAAGGCATAAATTTGCCCTTTTCCCCACCCTCATGCCCCACCAAATCCTTAAAATTCCTACCTTCTAACATCCTCCCTGTCATTCTACTTACAGTCATAAAATCCACAATTTCAAATTTTCCTTGAGAAGAAAAAAGCAACCTTCAGGCTCCTCCAATCTGGATGCACACCTGCTTTCCTTCCTAACATGAACGATGGCCAACTCTTAATCTTTGCTTCAGAAAACACTGGCTTAGCTTTTCTTTTTAGGCAGAACTCCCCCTGTGAATATTCCCAAGGTTGTTCCAAAGCTCTCTAGATTGAAAGTGAATGATGGAATTGGTCCACAGGAGTTTGCTGCTGTGACAGTATTCTGGGCAAAACATTTGAACTGATTTTTGACAGTCCTCAATGCTGCAGGGTTTCTCTGGAAGGAGAGCCACTGACATTATTTCCTCTTTATATAGCTGTGTGGCACTAACGAACAGCTGCCTGAGGAGGATTCTAATTTTTTTCATGCTGATGAAGATGTCAGCAATTATTTAGGGAATTTTTTTTATTTGGAGGAAATGATTTTTTTTTGTCAATTTAGTCTACAGTTTCCTCTTACATGTAGACCAAGGTAGCTTTTATTGTGGCTAACATATAATGTATTACAGGTGCTGCAGTATATTCCCCTTTCCCCTAAAAAGGAAGCTTAGTGACACAGTAAAGACATCCTAAGACTGTGGAAGCCTGAAAAATGAGTTCTAATCCTGCCTTAGATGTATAATTAGCTGTATAATTTGGGGCAAGGCATTCAATATCATTTTGTCTCAATTTCTTCATCTGTAAAAAAAAGGGGGGGGTTAAAAATAACACCTATTTCATGGGATTATTATGAGAATCAAATGAGGAAATTAAATATGTAAAATTCTTTGGAAACCTTAAAAATTTATATATATATACATATATATATATTTGTAGTTATTAGACTATTATTAATTTAAGAAACCATTTTAAAAACAATTGTCTTTTCCTAAGAGGACACAGATACGTTTTGACAGTAGTGCTGACTATTCAAGTCAAATCACAAGCATCTATTAAGCATTTTCATTTATCTTCTCTCTCCCCAATCCAGATCTGAAATTTCACACACATAACACACACACACACAATTCCAGGTGCAGATACTCCCTCTACCCACAATCACAAGCAACTCTTCTGTAACTTAGCATTTTAGAATAGAGATCCTTAACTTTTTTGTGTATTATAGACCTACTTGGCAATGTGATAAACCTAAAGATTCCTTAGAGAGAATTTTTTTAATGTATATAGTAAAATAAGCAGAATTGCCAAGGAAAGCAATTATATCAAAATACAATTATTGAAACATATTTTAAATTCACGAACCCCAAGATAAGAACTCCTTTGGGAGAGTTGTCTGGGGCCACTGGAATGGCTTATATGGCTCCAAAACAACTTAAGCCCAAGTTTTCTTGATTCCTTGCCAGACCTCATGATTGATCATTGATCGATTGGGAATGTTCTTTCATTTCAATAATTATTTAGCATATATTTAGTAAAGACCCACAGTGAATGGTATTAGGCTAGGAGTCAGCAAGAGTGGAATTTAAATCTTATTTCCAAACCCTTCTAGCTTTCTTATCCTGGGAAAGTCAGTTCATCATTGTGTCTTCATTTCTCCTCTTTAAATGGATATAAGAACAGCATTTCCCAGTGTTGTAGGATTAAATGAAATAGCATATGCAAAGTCCCATATGAATATTAAAGTACTATAGAAATGCTATCTATTGGACTTGTCTCTTTTCAACAATGAGGTGGTTCAGGCCCATTCCAATAGACATATATTGGAGAGAGCCATTTGCATCCTTAGAGAGGTCTATTAGGACTGAATATGGCTCACTTTTTTTTCTTGTTTGCTTGCTTGTTTTTTTTTTCCTTTCTCATTTTTCCCCCTTTTGTTCTGATTTTTCTTGTGTAGCATGATAAATGTGGAAATATGTTTAAAGGAATTGCACATGTTTAACCTATTGGATTATTTGTTGTTCAGGGGAAAGGCTAAAGGGAGGGAAAATTATTTGGAATTACAAGGTTTTGAAAGGATGAATGTTGAAAATTATCTTTGCCTGTATTTTGAAAAATAAAAAAGCTATTATTATAAAAAAGAAATGCTATCCATTATCAACCATTACTATTATAGTACACACTGGGTGGCCCTGGGAATACAAAAGTGAGGTAGCCCATAACTTCAAAGGGGGTGTTTGTATAAGGGCTTCCGATACAGAAATGAATATGTTTATAAATTGATTAAATACTCAAATGAAGTCAGAGATTTCAGTATAGGGAAATCATTTCCAGCTTAGAAGAAAGTGAACACTTTATATGGGAGGTGGCTCCTAAACTACATGCTGAAATAAGAATATATCAGTATGCAGATACAGGAAAGTATCCATTTCAAACAGCTATAAATCTAGAAATCTTTCTATCTGCCTCACTACGGACCATCCCACGCAGTCCTATCACCATCTGAAACTGTAGCATCTAGATGGAGAATACATCTCCTATACTGACTAGTCCACCTTAACATATAAGACATATAAAAGTTTGAGAGACATCATTCCTGGATAATTATTCATTTTATTAATTATTGCTAGTGAATAATTAATGAAAGGGTCATTTGGTTGTTTCTGCTAAACCAAAGACCAATCACAGTGGCTTCAAAACCCTTATATGCCTTTGGAAAAATGGGTGTTTCCAACAGTGGCAATCAACTCTGGTTAACAATTAATGAGAATGAATATTATAATGAGAGGTAGACCTATATTAAGGAGGGGCTGTGATTGATTATTTCACTCTTGGATAAAGAGAGACTATCTCAAGCTAAACCACTTTAAATGTTGGGTAATTTAGACAAAGGATCGATTCCCACCCAAGTCAGAGTAGAACACAATGGGCTGGGAATTCACCTTAAATTAATTTTTTTTAGTTCAGTGGCATCTCCCACCCACTATGGAAAAGCATGTGCCACAGCATTTGGATACAGTTTTCCATCAACAATGTCCTTCAGAGATTGAAAAATCATAGGTTTCTTTTTTTTTTTTGAATGAACAAATAGGAAGATAAAAAGTCCTGGTCCTAATTCAATAATTAATTATTAATATAAGATAGAAATAATCATTCTCACATAGATCCTGTCATCAAGTTCACCCTTCCCAATTCATCTCTTACTCTAGAAACAGTGATCCAGTCACTTCCACTATTACTTCCAGAATAGTCTGTAATTCATTCAATATTTCTGTGACTCCACCCAAAGAAACTTCCTTCTTTGGTCGCTGTCCCTCAATATGTTCTTATTCTTATTAGAATGTAAGCTTCTTGAGGGTAAGAACTATTTTAATTTTGTCTGTGCATCCCCAGAACTTAGTAGAACATTTGTACATGCTTAATAATTCTTTTCACTTATTTATATGTGTATGTGTGTATATGTGCATATATACACATATTTATATGTATATTCATGTATAAATACAAAGGACTTGGAAAGTCAAAATTACTTAAGGGAATAGCTAGCAGTCCAGTTTAGCTGACAACACAGTAGTGTCAAAATCAAATCATCCGTGCCCACATATTAATTTAGAAAACAAGTTAACATCATCTATGTGTCATTTTTATTTATTTGGTTAATATTTCCCAATTCCATTTTAATGAGGGAAGGGATGGAGGATGGAGAGGAAGGCACCTCTTTGAAACCTATGATGTACTGGATCGGGTTTTGCACCAGGAGTTAGGAAGCTGTATGTTCAAATCCTTACTCAAACACTAGCTGCGTGACCCAGGATACATCTTCAAAAGGAAGTAGGGGAAAGTTGACCAGAGCAGCTTTTAAAATTCCTTTCAACTCTAACTCTATGACCCTGTGATCCTATGTGTAGGAAGGGAAGTGCCAGTGAAATTAGGCTAAATAAGATGGAAATTAGAGATTTAGAGAAACAGATTTTTGATTGAGTAGATTTTGAATTCCACATCTGGTTAATGTTTCTCTTATTTAACCAGCTGTGCCAGGCTCTTAGCAATGTTATTCCTATTTCCAAGCTTAAGGAAACAACAAAGGCCTTGAGTCTTTACAAAGCAATATCATTGAGCCAGTCTATAAAGGGGCTACCAAAATCAGTCACAAGAGGAAAGGAAAGTAAAAGAAATTATCCACTACGAATTATGGTGCAGGGTAAAAATTATGCTTTGAAGTTTTTCAATTAAAATTGGAAATGTAGTTTTCAAAATAATAAATTAATATTGTATAGTGGTGAAGGTGAGAGCAAAGAGACCTAATAAAAGTATTATGCCAGAGTCATATGAATGAATAAATGATCAAAAGATTTTGAAATGTGATTTATTTATTTTATTTGTAGCAGGTTTATTTTTTCTCTGATGGGTTTTAATTAAGAATTTTAGGAAATATGAGACATTGTTGGACATAAGAAAGAGCTGGTCTTTGACAGGAAGACTGGTTTGAGTTCCTCCTCTAACACATGCTGACTGCATGATTCCAAGAGTGCCATTTATAGTCTTTTAAAACTTTAAAATTACAGAGTAGGTACTGATTTCCATTGATAGAGGGAGTTTTCTCATTTAGAGTCCCCTCTACCACTAAGATCACTCGTCAGGTTAATTCAGGTCAGTAAAAATTTATTAAGCATTTGCTATGTGTGAAATTAAGAATGAGAGAAGAGGGAAAAGGGGAAAGAAAGGGAAGAAGGAAGGAAGGAAGGAAGGAAGGAAGGAAGGAAGGAAGGAAGGAAGGAAGGAAGGAAGGAAGGAAGGAAGGAAGGAAGGAAGGAAGGAAAAGAGAGAGAGAAAGAGAGAGGGAGGAAGGGAGAAAGGAAGAGGAAGACAGATTGGAAGAAAAAAAGAAGGGGAGGAAGGAAGGAAGGGAAGGAGGGAGAGAGGGAGGAAAGAAGAGGAAGACAGATTGGAAGAAAGGAAGGAGGGGAGGAAGGTAGGAGAAGGAGAAGGAAGAAAATAAAAGGAGAAAAAGCCAGAGATAAAGACTTTTTGAAACATAGTGAATAGGGCTAGGATGAGGAGAATCTTATTAATTTAATGAAATCTCTATTAAATGAAGTTTGATAAATAGACAAGTTTCCAAAACTAATTTGTCTCCATAGACATATGATATAGTCATCATTTCAATTCTAGTATCCATTCCAAGAAAGAAGAAAGTATCTCTCAAGGCAGTTAGTTGTAAGAAGAGACTAGGAGATCCTATTTATGAAATGAACACTTCATAATAAAGGACTGAATCAGATGAGGGCATTAAGACCTAGTTAAGTAAGAATAGCTCTTTACAGAACTGAGCTCTGCAGGATACTAAAATTAAAGTTTCCTGCTTTTGATGCTCAGCTCTTGAAAAGTTGAATATTTCTAAAACTGGGAGCCATAGAAAAATCAACCCCCAGAGGAGTATTTATTGAGAAAAAGAAGATCCCAGAATTTCAAATTCAAGGCAGAGTCCATTTCACTTTGTTTAACTGGTTCTATGAAAACGTAACTGGGGGAAACGATGATTGTAGGACAGGTAGTTCCAGAAGCATAGTATTTCAGAGAGAAGACGAGACATCAATCATTCCAGACAATGGAAAGGGAGGATAAGGAGGAGGATGGGTGAAGTAAGAGAAGGAAATAAGTGGTAAGGGAAGGAAGGAGGAGAGGTAGAGTGTTCAGAGCAAGAGGACAATGGGAATGAACAAGTATCTGGCCACCATAGAGGGTAAACTGCTGTATATTAAGGGGGTATAGATGAAAAATATATGAATGAAGAAAATGGAGGGAAGGGGAAAGGGAAGAGTGGGAAGTGAAGGAAGAAGAGGGAAGGTGTGAGGGCTGACCAGAGTAGAAATGAGAAGAGAGGGAGCCCTCACACATAATGACCTCGCAGCAGTGCTTGGGGGACTTGTAACAAGACTATCACAAAGTCACATTGGACGGGACAATATTATTCAGAGTGTACCTATTATTCATGGTGAAATATGATTCTGTTATCTAGGTTCCACAAAGCATACACAGACAGACTGAGTGAATGCCAAATAGGACGCAGAGATCTCCTGCAGTTTCCATGGACAATTTTAGCTGATCCAATTCCCATTCTTTCTGTATTGTTACATATGGCCTTCATGCTTCAAGCTCCTCCTTTTTTCACTGGGAAATAGATGATAGATACAGCCCTGCATGGCTCCACTTCATAGACTGCATAAGAATTAAGCTTGTAAGAAATAGGAGCTTGTGTTTGGGAATCCTGCTGCTTCCCCTTACCTCTGAACTTGGGCCTGTAGAACCATCATAGAGTGAGCTTTTGTCATTTTAGTAAATAGTGGCCTCTGCGGTCACTTTATTCCATCATCTACTCTCATTTGTTAGATCTAGGGAGGTAGGTGACCTAGTAGATAAAGCAGAAGGATCTAAAGTTTGGAAGACCTGAGTTCAAATCCATCTAAAGAGATTTACTAGCTGTGTCATCCTGGGCAAGTCATTGAACTTGTACTTACCTCAATTTCCTCAATTGTAAAATGGAGATAATAAAAGCTCTTCCATCTCAGTGTTGTGAAGATCAAATGAAATAGTATCTGTAAAGTGTTTAGCTCACACAGTAGGTGCTTAATAAATGCTTATTTTCTTTCTTCTCAACATTCCAAATGAGGTGCTTTTCATGCTAAACCACATATAATCCCAACCCCCACAGCTACTTACTAGAAGTTAAGAAATAAAATAGACTCAGAGCCATTGGCGTTCCAGGACCAGTTGCAATAGCAGTCCCAGAGCATCTTTTATTCATATAGATGGAGAATTTAAAGCCAAAATATATGCAAGCCAGGTGTTCCAAACAAGAATTACCCATTATCCTGACTCCTGCAAAAATGAATAATACAGATGTATGATGTCACTTCAAAGGGAAAGGTGTGGATTTCATATAGACTTGGGGAGGGCAGCTAGGTGGCGCCAACAGTGAATAGAGCCCAGAGCCAAGAGCCTAGAATAGGGGAGATTCATCTCTCCAAGTTCAAATCTGCCTTGAAACCTTAACTGAAAAAAAATGCTACATTTTGTACTGATGAAACATTTTTATAATTATATACACACAATTTATTGATATTCAATAAAGTGCTTAATTTATAAAAATAAGTAAAAAAAACCCAAACAAACAAACAACAACAACAAAACCCAAAAACCTTATCTGACAATGAAGTCAGTTTTGATGAGTTACTCAACCAACCACCAATCTCAGGATATTGTCCCTAAGCTGCAAGGCTGGACTCCTTTCCAGCTCCATCTAGGTCAATGACCTGAAGTCTTTTAAAACTCTTTGGGCATCAGTTTGCCCATCTATAAAATGGAGAGATTAGACTACATGGTCTCTGAGGTCATGTCCAGTTCTGTGATTCCATAACTAGTTGACCTCTAAAAGATAATAATTTTAAGATAAAAGTGGTGGTACCCCCCCATTACAAGGAAAACAAAAACAGAGCTCCTCACTGCCACTTTGCCTGCCCATGACACCCCTTGCTGCCTCTTTCCTCCTGCCTAGTGAATGAGAAAGGGACAAAACTCAGAATTTCCACTGGAGGTGCAGCTCTAAATGCTATTTTGTCTGTACTGGCCCAAGGTCTCTTTGAAATGCGGGCAGAATATTTATCTAAAATGAGCAGTCAGCTTCTTCCTCAGGATAGGTGAATGAATGGTAGCTTCTTTGCTAACCATTCCCTCATTCTCTGGGAGCTGTAGTTTATGAAGGTTTTTATAAAAACTTGTCCTCAGGAGCTTATTTCTACATACACTATATACTGTGTTGTGATTTAGGGGTCTAATGTAATTGAATATTTCTGTTACCATTATAAACCATAAGAGCAAAATTTTGAGTGATTTGTGCATATTACTGGAATTCCCCAGACCAAAATATTGACTTAGAATGCCACTTTGGTGTCTTTTATTTATTTAAATTTTACTTGGGTCCCCTAGAAAGCACAAAAACATAATGAATAAGCATTTCTAAATGTATAGTGATTTACATAATTTACCATATTAATGTTTTTGTATGCCATTGACCCTCATGCTTTTTCCCCATGCTGTTTCCCAGTGAATAAATTTTAAAAAGGCAAGATCCTTCTGACAGAACAGTTTAATTTCAAATTCTATGTGAACTCTAAGCTCTTTTCTTCTATGATAAGAAGTTGGTTTGTATTATTTTCTGTTTATCCTTATATCAATTGCTGGGTCACATTCCTTATTTTCTCATGACTTCCAAACTTTACTAATGTTCTTCTTCTCATTCTTTCACCATCCTCAAAAAACTGTTGTAGAGAGCATTTATATAGTAGCTACCATGTACCAGCTAAAAGATATATATATATATATATATATGTGTATGTATGTATATATATATGTGTGTGTGTATATACATGTGTGTATATTTAATTTTCCTCCATTACATGTAAAAATTTTAAAAAATATTTGTAGAGGTTTTTTAAGTTTTTGATTTTAAATTCTATCCTTCCTTTCCCAGAGATGCTAAGCAATCTGATGATATAGGTTCTACATGTGCAATCATGTTATTTATAAATATCCCATTTGATCATCCCAACAACTCTGGGAGAATGAACTAATACTATTTCCAGAGGTCAAGTAATTTATGTATGATCATATAGCTAGTAAATGTCTCAGTCCAGATTTGACCTCAGGTCTTCCTCCAGACCATGTTCTACGTGCTACTTAGATGCATGAGATGTACATTCAATTCCTCTAATAAGCACACAATTCCTCAACCTCATCCGTTACAAAAACTCTTCTCTGCCTTTTTTTTAGTACACAATAAAAGTCACCTTTTAACCCTCATTCTTTCATATTCACTCCCATATGTAAAATTTTCATGACTGAATTCTCCTTATCTGCTAACAGATTTATATATTTCTCCCCCCTTCTCTTTTTCTTTTTCTCTCTCCCTCTCCTCTCCTCTCTCTGAATGTCTCTCTGTCTCTCTCTCTTCCCCCCCCATCTTTTATTGAAGCAATTAGGTTAAGTGACTTGCCCAGGGTCACACAGCTAGGAAGTGTTAGGTGTCTGAGACCAGATTTGAACTCAGGTCCTCATGACTTCAGGGCTGATACATTTATTTCTCTATAATACCTGACTTTTAACTTCATTATTCAACTAAAATAATCTCCAAAGTCACCATTCATTTCCTATCACTTTATCTCTTATATTTCTGTTCAAGATCTGATGATGTTTTTTCTCAGTCATGAGCCTTCTTGACCTCTCCACCATCTTTCATCTTGTTGGTCACCCTCTTAACTTTGATTTTCATGATGGTGCTGTCTCTTTTCCTTATCTATTAGTTCTTTTTTTTTCTCTTTAGACATTTCAAGCTCAATAGACCCCAAACAGAACAAATTATTCATTCTCCAAAAACCTTCCCTCTTCCAAGTTCCCCTATTACTACCAAGATCACCATCTAGTCACATAAGTTCTCAATCTTGATGTCATACTTAACTGATGATTCCCATTCATTCCATGTATCCAATCTATGACCAAATTATGTTGTTTTTACCTTCGTGACATCTCTCACATGAATCTCCTTTTCTCTAATCACAGTCACAGTCCTAGATTCTCTTCTGGACTATTGCAAAAGTCTTCTCATTGATCTTCTTGCCCAATGGATCCCCCCTTCTGTTCCCATGCTGCTCTTCTATTAAGGGAACTTTTCTAAAGTGTAAATCTGACCATGTCACCTAAGTACTTCATAAACACTAGTGGATCCCTATTTCCTTCAAAATCAAACATAACCCAGCCCCTTCCTACTTTTCTTTTTTAAAATTATTAATACTTTTTATTTGCAAAATATATGGATGGGTAATTCCTAAACATTAACCCTTACAAAGCTTTCTGTTACAAATTTTCCCCCCTACTCCCCACCCCTCCCCTAGATAGCAGGATATCTACTACATGATAATTATGTTAGAATACTTAAATCGAATATATGTATAATTATTGCCACACATCATTTTTTTGTTCAGGAGAAATCGTATCTATAAGAAAGGATAATCCGATAAAGGAAATACAATGCAAGCAAACATCAATAGAGAACATGAAAATGTTATGTTGTGGTCCACATTTCACATCCCTCTCTCTGGGTGTATATGGCCTTCTTCACTGAACAATTGGAATTGGTTTGAAGCATTTCATTGTTGAAGAGAGTCATGTCCCTTAGAACTGATCCTCATATAGTACTGTTGTTGCCGTGTACAATGATCTCCTGGTTCTGCTCATCTCACTCAGCATCAGTTCATGCAAGTCCTTCCAGGCCTCTCTGAAATCGTCCTGCTGGTCGTTTCTTACAGAACAATAATATTCCATAACATTCATATACCATAATTTATTCAGCCACTCTCCAACTGATGGGCATCCATTCAGTTTCCAGTTTCTAGCTACTACAAAAAGAGCTGCCACAAACATTCTTGCACATGTGGGGCCCTTTCCTTTCCTTATGATTTCTTTGGGATATAAGCCCAATAGAAACACTGCTGGGTCAAAGGGTATGCACAGTTTGATAACTTTTTGAACATAGCTCCAAATTGCTCTCCAGAATGATTGGATCCGTTCACAGCTCCACCAACAATGCATCAGTGTCCCAGTCTTCCCACATCCCCTCCAACATTCATCGTTATCTTTTCCTGTCATTTTAGCCAATCTGACAGGTGTGTAGTGGTACCTCAGAGTTGTCTTGATTTGCATTTCTCTGATCAACAGTGATTTGGAGCACCTTTTCATATGATTATAAATAGTTTTAATTTCATCATCTGAAAATTGTCTGTTCATATCCTTTGTAAAATAATTTCTTGGGAGTTTCATAGGTATGGCACTAAATAAGTAAATTAGTTTGGGTAGTATTGTCATTTTTATTATATTTGCTCGGCCTATCCATGAGCACTTAATGTTTTTCCAGTTGACTAGATCTGATTTTATTTGCGTGGAAAGTGTTATGTAGTTTAGTTCATATAGTTTCTGACATTTTCTTGGCAGATAGATTCCCAAATATTTTATGCTATCATCCGTTATTCTGAATGGAATTTCTTTTTCTATCTCTTGCTGCTGAACTTTGTTGGTAATATATAAAAATGCTGATGATTTATGTGGATTTATTTTGAATCCTGCAACTTTACTAAAGTTGTGAATTGTTTCTAGTAGTTTTTTAGTTGAGTCTCTAGGGTTCTCTAAGTATACCATCATGTCATCTGCAAAGAGTGATAATTTGGTTTCTTCCCCCTTCCTACTTTTCAAGTCATCTTACAAACACTTTACAAGCGAGCCACACTTGCTATTCCTCTCACACAATATGACAGATGAGGGAGAGGCTGCAGGTAAATTGGCATGTTGATGCAAAATTGTTTGAATTGTAAATTAGAACAGTCTTTTTGGAAAACAATATGGAACTATATCAGAAAGTTACTAACATGCTTATTTTTCAACCCAGTTATACTAACACTAGCTTTATACTACTAAGAGATCAAAGAGGGAAAAAATTCTATACATTTTAAACTACTGTAGTGGCAAAGAACTGGAAAGTAAGGGAGTACTCATCAGTTGGAGAATGATGGGGGAATGATGCTATGTAACTATAATATAATAAATACAATATAAATAAATAACCATAAAATGATGAGATAGCTTCAAAGAAACCTGAAAAGACTAGTATGAACTGATTCAGAGAGAAGTGAGAAGAGCCAGGAAAATAACATAGTATAACAAAAAACATTTTAAAAAATGAACAGTTTTGAAAAACTCATTAAAACTGCCATAATTCCATAGTCTTATAATGAAGCATATAATCCACCTTCTGTCAAAGCATGAAGGACTTAGAATGTAGAATGAGACAAGAATTTTTTACACAGCTGATGTGGGAATTTGTTTTTCTTGTCTATACATAGTTTTTATAAAGATTTTGTTTTTTCTCTTTTTTTCAAGAAATGGGAATGAGAAAAAAAGTAAATGCTTGATATTTTAAGCATATAAAATGCAATTTAAAAAGAAGAAATGAACAATATTATGTAGATAGAAATTGATTGAAAGATAGAGGAAATTGTCTCTATACAGATACATCATCTCAGCAATATATAGTCTTAACATATCCATGTTAAAGGTGATATTTTGCCCTAATAAGTGAAACAATTGAATAATATAATGATCACAATCATAATGTTAAAATATTTAGCCTTTTAATATTGGCATAACATTAGAGATATTATTCTATTAGGAATAGCTTAATTTAATAATTAAGACGCTAATAATGAAGAGCTATTAAATTAACTATATTTACACAGTGTCACAATAGGGACCAATGTCACTTAAAATTTACTTTTAAAATAAATGAGCATTGAAAAATTCCCCTGTTTTTTATGACTAAGGAAACAAAGTCTTTGCTATGATTTACAGCAAACGATAATAATTCTGACTTGACTATAGAAGACAATGCCTTCAAATTAAATTCTACAATCTCTTCTCCATTAAATGGCCTGCCATTTTTTAATCTCTATATTCCCAGGACCAACTACAGTGTCATACAAAGTGAACATTTCATAAATATTGCTGAGTCAAATTTAACACCGGCATGGCAGTTCAAGCCCTGCATTTTATATCCAGTCTTGCCATGTTAACTTGTTAGAGCTTTCTTATCAGTCAGTTATTGTTCAGACTCCTCTGTGATCCCTTTTAAGGTTTTCTTGGCAGAGATAGTGGAGTGGTTTGCCATTTTCTTAATTCCAGCTCATTTCACAGATGAAGAAACTGAGATAAACAGGGTTAAGTGACTTGTCCAAGATCACCCAGTTTTAAATGTCTAAAAGTCAGATTTAAACTCAGGAAAATGAATCTTTCTGACTCCAGGTTCACTGTATTACCTTGCTCCCCCAACTTGTGATATAAACAGGGTAAATCACTTATTCTTTTTTTTTTGTTAGTCTCATTTCTTCTCCCAAAAATGGTGGCTAGAATGGCAGAGTAGAAAGAACACTAGCCCCATAATCAAAAACTGCAGATTTAAATCGCATTTTTATACCTTAGTACCTGTGATGTTGGACAAGTCCACTCCATTTTCCTGTATCCTAGGTTGTTAATGTATAAAATGAGATCTTTTCCAGCTCTTATTGTAATGTCCCATGATATTGTAAATTTTAGAATTCTATCATTTCAGAACTGGAAAAGAACTTTTCCACAGCCATAAGTTTCTGAAGTGTGAATAATATTAAGCCTCTGATCCTTTTCCACTCTCTACTATGAACCTTAGAGATCTCTTAGTCCAACTATCTTATTTTCCAGATAAGGAACTATACCCCCAAAGTTGATACCAGAGTCAGCTGGTGGTACAGTATATAGAGCACTAGAGTCAGGAAGACCTGAATTTAAATTTTATCTCAAACACTAGCTGTATGATCATGGGCAAGTCATTTAACCTCAGTATTCCTCAGCTGTGAAATGAAGATAATAATAGCACTTCCCTGCCAGGGTAGTTGTGAGTCTCAAATGAGAGAATATCTGTAAAAAAAAATGCTTACTTTGCCTAGCACATAGTAGGTATTATAAAAATGTTTATTCCCTTTCTCCTTCCCTTGTCCAAATGCTAATTAATAGAGTTAGGGTTTGAATGTAAGTAATTTAAATCTAATATTTCTACAATAACATGTTGCCTACTATTCTTGCCAAAGACTGACCAAATATCTCCATTTATTACTGGAGTTAGGCGCTGGCTATATGTGTTCCCACTTGCCTGGAGATATGAATTGTCCACAGTTGTGGTATCCTAGGCTAAGAGTTAGCTTTTGGTAAGTAGATGCAGCTTTTCTAGGAGTTCTTATTTGTCATTCTTATATTCTCCCATAGTGACTTTTTTTTGCCTTAGGCTGCCCTTAGAAAAACAAAACAAGTCCTGAAATCCTGTACAATGCATCTTGTTAGGAGGTGATACATGCCAGCCTGAGCATCCATCCTCCAAAAAAATTGTTCAGCTATCAGAAAAGATTTCTGCATATGTGGGGGTGGTTCTTGTTTTGCCCTGGGCTGTTTAACTAACCTTGACCTAGAAGGTAGAATCTGGTGTTTGTTCTGTGTGATGGCAACGCTTGGAACTTATGCTATCAAAAGAAATCAAGAAGAAAGAACCCCCTGCTCCCTGATCTAAAAAACAAATAAACAAACAAAAGCTTTGCAGCAAATATCACTGCTAAAGGTTCACATGTATTATCCTTTAACCTTTGTAAAGCACTATATTTAATAATAATAATAGATAATATTTATATAGATTCCAGTACATGCCAGATGCTGTGCTCAGCTCTTTATTATTATTACCTCATTTGATGCTCAACAATAACCAGGGGACTTAGGTGCTATTCTGATGCTAATTATACATATGAAGAAAAAGACATGTGAAATTGTGATTTGTTCTACTCCATATAGTATTTCTGTCCTGAACTCGTCTTCCTGACTATAATTCTAATGCTTTATCTACTGCACCATTTAATTGCATATGTACTCTTTCTATCTGTATGTCTCTATCTCTGTTTCTCTTTCTGTTTCTTTCTCTCTATCTCTCTGTGTGTCTCTCTGTATGTCTCTCTGTCTCTGTTTCTTTTTATTTTGTTTGACTGATTCTTCAAGTCTTAGTGAGTCATTCACTTGCATTTGTTCAATTCTTATTTTTAAAGTGTTGTTTTCTTCAGTTACCTTTTTAAGTTCCTTTTGTAACTGGCCAATTTGTTCACTGCACTCTTTTTCCACTTCACTAATTTTATTTTTTAATAAATTGGTGTCTTTTTCATATCTCTTTTGCAGAGCATCATATCCTTCTTGCAAGATACTGTATCCTTCTTGCACTGATTTCAATTTATTTTCCCATTTATCCTCCAGCTCTCTTTTGAGGTTCTTTATGCAATCTTCCAGAAAGGCCTTTTGAAACGGGGACCAGTGATGGTCGTGGCTGTTTTTTTCTGGATTTTTGTCTAAAGAAACCTCTGTATCTGAGGTCGTTTCTTTGCCTTGATAAAAGCTGTCTATGGTGAGAGCTCTCTTTTGCTTCTTCATCATTTTTTTTTTTTTAGACAGAGTGGATATCTCTTTAAGGTAGGGGAAAAAAAAAAAACCTCGGCTGAAGACGCTTTGCCCTGGGGCACTTCGGCGAGTTGACTTAAGGTGCTGGGCCGGTGGGGGCTAGGACTAAGTCCGAATTACTCCTTAAACAAGGCAAGTCTGCCAGAACACCTGCCCCCAATCAGGGCAGAGTGTCCCGAGTGCCTCAGATAAACTCCAGGTGTTTGGAATTTGGAGTTTGGAGTTTGGAATTTCTTCCACGGTGAGCCGAGCTGAGTCCCACCCTCACTTCCGGCCTACACAGTTGTCGTCTATTTATCTCTCTGTCCGAGTCCGACTAACCTGATATGAAGTTCTCCAGAGAACGGTGCCCAAATATTTCTGAGTTCGTTGACTTGAAGATCAGTTCAGAGGCTTATTTTATTGTTGATTTGAGAGAAGATCGGAGGAGAGGCAGAAAGTCACCTTTTCACTCCGCCATCTTGGCTCCGCCCCCTTTGTTTCTTTTTATCTCTTTCTCTCTCCCTTTCTGCATGTGTACATATATAGACAGATATATATGCACATGTATACATATATTTCTGTATACATGTATATTCCCATATATACATGTATTCATACTTACATATTTAGGAAATTGATAAAGTTATAACAGACCAGAACTATTCCCCACCATATAAGTGAGAAGCTTTTTGAAAGAAGAAATGCAAATTGTCAAAAAATCATGGGATTAACTAATTAGCACAACTCCAAGGTTTTACTTCTTTCCCATCTTATTGGAAAAAAATGTTAAATGAAAATTTGTATTTGAGGGATTGTGAAAATATAAGCACACTGGGTACACTGGCAGTAGAAGTATAAACTGGTCCCATAATTCTGAAAAATAATTTGTAATTATATTAACCTGAGCTTACCCTTTGACCCATCAATACTACTTCTAGATATTATATTATCCAACCAAAAGAGGTCAAAGACAGATTCAAATATTTTGAAGTTCAGTTTAGAAATTGAGGCCCTCTAGTTAAAGAGACATTGCTCACAGAACTTTTTAGTAGCAAAGACCAAGAAGTTATGTGAATGCCCATTTATTAGGAAATGGCTGAAGAAATTATAGAAGATGAAAGTGATGGAACATCATTATGTCATACAGGATGACAAACAGAACTGAAGAATTCAGAGACTCTTAGGAAGATTTTTTTAATGAATTTTTAGAGCAAAGCAATCAGAATCTAAAGAAAAATTTACAAAGTGAAACAAATTTAAATGAATGCAACATTCGGTGCCTTCAAAACTCTGATCAGTATGGTACCAAGTATGACCTCAAAGGATGATGAAGGATGGCTCCCATTTCTCAGAAGAGATGTGGTTTGAGGTTTCTTCTCCAAGTACCCTCCCAGACTTTTCACCTTTGGTCCTTTTTTTTTCTTTGTCAGTGATTCTATTTCTCCTACTTGTGTACTGTAATCTACACATAAGGAGAAAACTAATTTTTTTAGTTTATTCTTTTCTCCTTCTCCTTCTCCTTTCCTCCCCATACCTGCTAATGACTGACAGGAAAGAAGTTTTAGTATAACAACTTACCACATGAGGGATGATGACCAGTCATCTCCTGACATCTGCCATCTTAGAATTTTCTCAGATATAACCTCCCTTTAGGGGAGAAAATATAAAGCCTCCCCCCCCAATCACATATGCAAAGCTTTGCTCTTGGTATCAAAACTTGTTTGCTCAGTCATTTTTCAGTTATGCTTAACTTTTCATGACTCCATTTAGGGTTTTCAGGTTACTGAAGTGGTTTGCCATATCCTTCTCTATTTCATTTTTCCAATGTGAAAACTGAGACAAATAGTGTTATGTCTCTTGCCCAGTTACACAGCTAGCAAGTGTCTGAAGCCAGATTTGAACTCAGGAAGATGAATCTTTTTTGACTAGACCTAGCACACTATACATGATATCACTTAGCTGCCTCATCATAAGTCCTTTAGTCTAAATCCACAGTTTATCCAACTTTTTCCACAGAGCATATCTTCTATCTTTCTTTACATTGATTAATATCATTAAGATACATATTAGTCTATTAAAGATGATCACCAAAATACTCAGAATTTTCCTCTCTGCATCTGGCTTTGATCTTTTCTGGGAGTATAACATTAAAAATAACTTGGGATTCCAGTTTCCATTTGGGCACATCAACTCTCCCCTTAGTCTATTGTTACTTTGGTAGAGAGAAGAGTGGGTGGTCACATCCTAACACTACCTCTGTTTGCCTCCTTCTAGTTTACGTATCCATGCATATCAACACGTAGAAGAAAATTCCCTGTTGTAGACAGCGAGCATCTTAGTTGTTGAGAATCTGGCTATCTCTCTCCCCCTCATTATTTTTCATAGCTCTCAAAATCAAAAGGAAATAATTAGTACCTGGCTTTAGGCAGTGTCTTTTTTTAGCTGATTAAAAAACAAAATTGGCTTTCAGTGTTGTCTGATTATTCTTTCCTACAGAAATATTTAAAATGGAGAAAGTTGCCATTAGTTCCATTCACTTCCTCCCCATCTCTGCTTTTTTTCCCCCCATTAGCAGGGCTTTTTTAGAAACCTTGAATGTTAGTTCTGAGAAGGGAGTTCCCTTGGAGAGTTAAGGTTGAAGAAATATAAAGTCCCCCCAGTCACATAAGCAAGCTTGGAGTAGGGGAGCAGTCCATAATACACAGTGTGATTTGGGGGAAAAGAGTACTGATTCTGGAATCAAATCCCACCTTTGTAACTTACTACCTGTATAACATTGGACAAGTCTGTGCTATCCCTGGGCCTCAGTTTTCTCATCTGTAAAATGAAATGGGTTGGATTAGACAGTCTCTGAGATTTCTTCCACCTTTAGATGTATGAATCCTAGGATCCTATAGGTCATATATAGACTACCTCACTTTGACACTCCCTCTTTCAAAGTGAGTCCAGTTTTGACAGTAACAAGCCTAAAACTAGATTTTCTGTTGAATGTTTGTTATTCCTGATTCTTTCCAGGGTGGTACTTAGCATTTCTACATACATATGTACAGATATATATCTATGTATCTATGTATCTATCTATCTATCTATCTATATATATATATGTATGTATATATAGTATGTATGTATATATCTTAGGTGTACTCTGTTATCTGGCCAGAGCAGCTAGGTGACACAGTGGATAGAGCATTAGACTTGGAATCAGGAAGACTTATCTTCATAAATTCAAATCCAGACTCAGACACTTGCTGTGATCTTGGGCAAGTCACTTAACCCATTTTGCTTCAGTTTATCATCTGTAACATGAGCTGGTGAAGGAAATGGCAAATCAGTTTTATGTCTTTGCTGAGAAAATCCCCAAAATAGGATTATAAAGAGCTAGATGCAACTAAAATGACTGAACAACAACAATTCTCTGGCTAAGAGCCAATCATGCCATTATATTAAGTCTCAGATCTGAACCCCCAACCCCTTTTCTAATAACACCTTCTAGACAGAAATCCACTTCTTTACAAGAGGAGGGTTATTCCACTTTGTTTTTAAGATGTACATATTTGTGTTTTAACACAATAGAATTGCATGATTCAATTATATTAGAGTTTTGATTTGATTACATTTATAGTGCATGACAATCAGTGAATTATTTAGACTTACAGGATAAAATGTTTCTAATTAGCAAACTACATTCTAATTAAATGCAACCTGTTAGTAACCATAAATCTACAGAACATTCCATTGTCAGAAAATGATGGGAACCATTAAATCATCCTAATTTTCTGGACCTGGTACAATTTAATATGCTTTTAACAGTCTCTAGTGTGTGACAGTCTTCTGGAAATGAAATATCTTTGATGCATACTTGCTTCCTAATTTAATTTCCCATACCTCATATTTGACTTGTTAGAACCAAAGCCATCCTTCTAATATACTTAGGCAAAAAAAAAATAGATGAGATCGTACAGCCTCACAGATGTGGTCCTTTTGTTGTATGCATTTAAGTATAATTTAAGGCCAGGGTGGGGAAGAGATTTTTTTAAATGTATTCTTAATTGAGCGGAGGAAATAAGGAAGTACATGGTACCATTTTTCTGCTATTTTAAAGAACTGCAAAAGTATAGATCCCAATATTAACATTTGTACAAGGTTCCACGCTTTGTTCAAGAGCTTGACAATCATATCACTTCATTGAGACTTGTAAATAGTCATTTATAAATCCATCTCCTCTATGTTACAGATGAAGATGCTGAAATTTACAAAACTGAAATGTTTTGTTCAATTTAGGAGATTAGTAATATTTAGATTTTTTAGTGCATCATAATATTAATGATAATAATAATAGACCCAAACATAATAGTGGAAAATAATAGCTAGCATTTATATAGCACCTTGAGATTTACCAAGCACTTTTCCTATGCATTTCCCCTGATCCTTGCAAGAACCCTTTTAGGTAAGTGCAGTAATAAAACCCATTTTACAGATGAGGAAATTAAATGGAGTTAAACTATTTCCCCAGGTTTTCACATGGTTTCACTTTTCATATATATTTCTTCTGATACTTACAAATAACCTTTTGGCTAAGTGAAATAATAATCACCATTTTACAGATGAAGAAATTGAAGCTAAATGGAGTTGTGATTTTCCAAAGATTTCATAACTAGTATCTAAGACAAGATTTGAACTCAGGTCTTCCTGACTTCAAGTTTATTAGCGTATCCACTATGCCACCTACAGCTTTTTAACTAGCTCCCAGATCTTTCTCTGTTTGGTTCAATGATTAATCAAATTCTTTCCATTTTCCACCTTGCTTTGATGTTCCCCCTTTGTTTTCAAAGAGAACCAGTGTCATTATGGGTGATATCTCAACTTACTTGCATATTGAATTTAAGCCAGGCAGAGTTATACAGGATCATCAACTCTCTCTTCCAGAGTGATCAAAGTTCAATGGCAAGACATCTACTGGAAAAGGAAATGGCAAATCACTCTACCTTGTTTTAATCTCTAGCTAAAGGTTTCTCCTTTGGTTTACTGAGGAAGGAAGGTCTTGTCTCTTCAAGAAATCAATATTTCTTTGCAGAAAGCACCCTGAAAGCCAAGAAGATCCAAGTTTGCCCCATGACTGCTGCTTTCTGTTGATATACATTTAGACAATTTATTTAACTTCTCAAGTCCTTACTTTCCTATCTATAAAATCCAGGTAATATCTTCCTTGCTAGCTTGTAACTTTAAAATAACAAACATGATGTGGTTATTATAATTATAATAATATAGTATTACCTAGTTCCATTCCAGTCATTGCATTGATACTCCAATGTAGCACTGTATGTATTACCTCTGGTTGGAAACGTGCTTCTCTATTTATCATCCAAAGCCCTACGCAACCTAGCCTCAACCTACCTTTCCTGCCTTATCACATGTGACATCCTTTCACATATTCTATGGTCCAGCTAATCAAGGTTTCTAACTGTTCTGCATGAGTAATTTTCCTCCTGTCTTCCTGCTTTTGTACTAACTTTCCCCCAAGACTGACTATACTCCCTCTTCTTATCTGTCTACTTAGAACCTCTTATTTCCTTCAAAATTCAACTAAAGCCCCACTTTGTACAAGAAATCTTTCCTAATTGTGTGCATCTACCGGCTGCTAGTGCCTTCTCCCTCCCTAAATTGCTTTTTTATATATAAATGATATTAGTACATGTTATCTCCTCTAGTAGAATATAAACTCATTGAAGACAAGGAATGTTTTATTTTTGTCTTTGTATCCTCACTACTGAACACAGGGTTCTGGAAGATTAATAAATAAATGATATTAAATTATAAGAATTAATAAATATATTTATTAATGAACCACAAAATTAAAGAACTTAATAAGTATTTATTTCAGGTAGTTAATAAAATGGAATATTTTATATTCAAAATGACCTGAATTCAGATTTGATCTCAGATACTTACTAGTTGCGTAATCCTTTGTGAGTCACTTCAACTTTTATGCCTCAATTTCCTCATCTGTAAAATGTAAGTAATAATAACACCTACATAGTAACCCCAGGGTTACTGTAAAATAAAAGGAGAGGCTATGCATAATGCACTTTGCAAACTTTTTAAGTACTATATTATACCTAGCTATTATTATTCTTGACTAATTTTCATTACTCTCTCCATATAGACAACTATTGGTTGACTTATTCTACCAATTGTTTCTCTCTGTGATTGTTCTCTTCCTACTGCCTGTGATTCTAAGTCTTTCTTTTTGGATCTGTATTGTTGGACCTATTTACTTCTAGGGTTTGTTTATAAAATCTTTTCCTTTGGTTTCAATCATTCTATGCTCTTCCACCATTTAGTTCTTTTTCTTTAAAAAAAATCCAGTAATCTAACAGAAATGCATTCTGCATCTTATAATATTCAGAGAGAGTAAAAAAGATAAGCAAAAATACATTTAATTAGGAGAGAGCTATTGTCATATGAGTAACATCAACATAGCTAAGATTTTGGGGACAAAATTTAATATATGCACTATTTTATGTACAACGCAGCATCATGTCATGTAGGGTATTTGCTATTATTTTATACATTCAGATACATTTGAAGCATTTTTAAGGCTGCAAAATAATATGGAAAAATAAAGAGGAATATTTTGAACACTTGCGAAAATGATTTGATAAAGACTATGAAGAACTATTTTCCTTTCAATACTTCAAAAGGTATATTTATATATACATATATGTTACATATGCACACATATGTAATATTTATATATTAATAATTATCATATATTATAGATTTAGATATATTTCTATATATCCCATCATAAAGGATTACATATTTACATGCTTAAAGTATTATTTTCCAGTATAAGGCTATTATCAATTTTTCATACATATGAGTTTTTCTAGTTCTATAATAATGTAATTTTTATTCTATTCAAGTAAATCCAAAGTTGCTGTTGCCCCTCAATGAGCATGTACCCACCTCTCATTTATGCTACTCATTAACTAGTATTTCTGAAAAATTCATCTTCAGGAAAATGTTCCAATTAGTGGAAAATAAATAACTGTTTCTACCCAGCAAAATCACTTAGTTCACTGAATTGACATATAGTACATGTATCACTACAACTGAACCAAAAAAACAGATGGTGGTATTTAGGCATAAAATTTGGTGTAAAATAATAGAGTAAACAAAGATAGTGTAGACCAATGTATACACTTGAGCTACACACATTATGGACCTTATTTAGTACCCTCAGAGGAAGTCAAAAAGTTTACCAAAAACTGAAGGCAAAACAAAAATGATGCAGTAATAAATATTGCTTTATGAAATGGCCTTAGTAGTTTCTAAGCCAGAAAGAGTTGGAAAGGAACTTTTATTGCCCCAGTCTGAAACAAGTTGGGAATTAGTAGTTTTTTTTTTGTTTTTTGTTTTTTTTAATATTACCACCACATAAGTCACAATTGAAGCAACAAACACATTAGTAAGAAAGAAAAGAGAGCTTAGATATGGAGCTTTAGCCACTTAAGCTCATTACAGTTGATGGGGTCTAGTAAACTCTATAATCCATAGCAAGCTACAAACTTGGGTCTGCCATGCCAAATGAATCAATGTGAATGAGAGAAAGGAAGTACATAATATTCCTGACACATCAACAATATGCTGATTAGAAAAAACTAGAATAAAAAATACCCAATTCTCTCCAGGTCATGAGACTTGTTGAGAATCACAGAAAGCTCTGTAATCCTAAAAAGAATGAGGCTAGGAAATAGTCACAGAGATAATGGTTAACCTAATAAAAACTAGCAGCTTAATGCTAATCACTACATCAATAATTTCTATATTGTATAAAAGTCCCATAATTTCCAGCTATCAATATAAATGCATCCCTTCTATGAAACATGAACTTGCTTATAAACTTTCTGCACTATAGAAACTTATCTGTGACTGCAAGACAAAATAAGTCAAAGGGAAGGGAAAGGAAATTAAATACGACTCTCTAGTTTGACCTCAGCTTAAGAAAAAAAGTTACTAATTTTTTTAAGTCCATACCTGTAAGGAAAAAGTACAAAAGTATTTTAATTAATATTTAATATTCCAGAAGATACTGAGCAAAGTACTATCTAAAAAAATCTCTTTTAAAACTGTTTAAATAACGATCATCAGGATGATTTAAAAGAGGCCTGGAGAGACTTACATGAACTGATGCTGAGTGAAATGAGCAGAACCAGGAGATGATTGTACACAGCAACAACAAGATTATATGGTGATCAATTCTGAAGGACATGACTCTCTTCAACAATGAAATGATTCTTTTCTTCTTCTCTATTAATGTTTACTTGCATTGTATTTCCTTTATCGGATTATTCTCTCTTATAGATACTATTTCTCCTGAACAAAAAAAATGATGTGTGGCAATAACTATACATATATTCGATTTAAGTATTCTAACATAATTATCATGTAGTGGATATCCCGCTATCTAGGGGAGGGGTGGGGAGTAGGGGGGAAAATTTGTAACAGAAAGCTTTGTAAGGGTTAATGTTTAGGAATTACCCATACATATGTTTTGCAAATAAAAAGTATTAATAATAATAAAAAAAACAATGAAATGATTCAGACCATTTCCAATTTTTTAGTGATGAAGAGAACCATCTCTGCCCAGGGAGAAGACTGTGGGAACTGAGTTTGGTTCCCAAGATAGCATTTTCACGATTTATATTGTTTTTTTGCTTGCATTTTATTTTGCTTCTCTTTTTTCTGGTTTGATTTGTTTTTTCTTGTGTGGCAAGATAATTGCATAAATATGTATACATATATTATATTTAACACATATTTCCATCATGTTTAACACATATTGGACTACTTGCCATCTAGGGCAGGGGTTGGGGGAAGGAGAAGGAACTGGAGCACAAGTTTTGTAAGGGCTAATGTTGAATAATTGTTCACACATGTTTTGAAAAATAAAAAATTTTAATAAAGGAAAAAAGAAAAGACTTTCAATTTTATTTTTTTTGCTTTTCTCTTTTTTTCTTCCTTTTTTAGTTAAAGCTTTTATTTTCAAAACATATGCATGGGTAATTTTTCAACATTGACCTGGCAAAGCCTTCTATTCCAAATTTTTCTCTCCTTCCCCCCATCCTCACCCCTAGAAGGGTAGTCCAATGCATGTTAACTATGTTAAAATATATGACAAATCCAATATATGTATACATATTTATACAGTTACCTTGCTATACAAGAAAAATCGGATCTACAAGAAGAAAAAACCTGAGAAGGAAAACAAAATGTAAGCAAACATCAACAGAAAGTGTGAAAATGCTATATTTGGTCCACACTCAGATCCCACAGGCATCTCTCTGGGTATACAGGGCCCTTTTCATCACTAAACAATTGGAACTGGTTTGAAACATCTCATTGTTGAAGAGAACCACATCTATCAGAATTGATCATTGGATAGTCTTATTGCTGTGTATAATGATCCTGGTTCTGCTCAGTTCACTCAGCAACAGTTCATGCAAGTCTTTCCAGGCCTCTCTGAAATCATCCTCCTGATCGTTTGTTTTTTTTTTTTTTTTTTTTGTAGAACAATAATATTCCATGATATTCATATACCATAATTTATTCAGCCATTCTCCAATTGATGGGCATCCATTCAGTTTCCAGTTTCTTGCCACTACAAAAAGGGCTGCCACAAACGTTCTTGCACATGTGGGTCCCTTTCTCTCCTTTAAGATCTCTTTGGGATATAGGCCCAATAGAAACACTGCTGGGTCAAAGGGTATGCACAGTTTGATAACTTTTTGAGCATAGTTCCAAATTGCTCTACAGAATGATAGGATCTGTTCACAGTTCCACCAACAATGTATCAGTGTCCTAGTTTTCCCACATCCCCCCTAACATTCATCATTGTCTTTTTCCTGTCATCTTAGACAATCTGACAGGTGTGTAGTGGTATCTCAGAGTTGTCTTAATTTGCATTTCTCTGATCAATAGTGATTTGGAACACCTTTTCATATGACTAGAGATAAATTTTCAATTCTATACCTTAAAAAATGGGGCATGGAAAATACTTCTGTGTTTTCTTCAGAAACTGGCACCTAGTCTATCACTACCACAACTATTCTATCACTCATATGATTTTGTAGAAAGCAACAATATTCTTTTATAGCCAATTTTAAGCATTTCCAAAAGATTGGATGAAAAACTATATTTACTAGCCTTCTGAGATTAAAACTTTGAGCTTTTTTTAAACTTAATTATCTACATGTTTCTGTAAATGTAGCTTTCATGATTAACTTCAATTAACAAGAAATGAGCAACAAAAAAGTATGATTTCTCTTGCTTTAACATTTCTGCCATAATTCAAACATTCATAGTATGGAAAAAAAACCTTAGTATTTTCTTCATGTAGCTAACATTTTAAATGATAAACTACTTTATATCTATTATTTCATTTAATTTTCGCTGTAGTCTTGGGAGTAGGCAATAAAGCTTTCATTATTCCCATTTTGTAGATGATGAAATTGAACTATGAGTAAGAAAAATGACTTAAATAGTATCACAGAGATCATAAGAAATAGGGCTGGCATTCTAATTGGTTCTGATAAGAATGAAATTGTAGCACTGCCCATCCTATCCCTGCAATTATTCATTCACTGTAAAAGCTTTCTTGCATGCTTCTTTTATGTGAGATAATTTCCCCCATTTCCCCTCTCTCCTCCCCTTCTCTCCATGTATCTTTCTTTTTCATCCATCCATTTTTTGACGGGGTCAGAAATCATCCCAACATAATCAACTCATCCCCCTGCCTTTTATCTTTTTTTTAAGTTTTTTTTATTAAAGCTTTTTTATTTGTATAACATATGTATAGGTAGTTCCCCAGCATTGATCTTTACAAAGTTCTCCATTACAACTTTTACCCCCAGTCCCCTCCCCTCCCCTAGATGGCAGGAAGTCCACTAAATGTTAATAATGTAATAATAGCTAACAAGTTGTGTAAAAAAAATCCTATCTACAAGAAAAAAAAGAAAACCAGAGAAAGGCAACACAATGCAAGCAAACATCAATAGAGATCATGGAAATGTTACGTTGTGGTCCATATTTCCTATCCCTCTCTCTGGGTGTATATGGTTTTCTTCAGTGAACAATTGGAACTGGTTTGAGACATTTCTTTGTTGCAGAGAGCCATGGACCTCAGAATTGATAGTCATATAGTATTGTTGTTGCCGTGTAAAATGATCTCCTGGTTCTGCTCGTTTCACTCAGCATCAGTTCATGCAAGTCTCTCCAGGCCTCTCTGAAATCGTCCCGCTGGTTGTTTCTTACAGAACAATAATATTCCATAACATTCATATACCATAATTTATTCAGCCACTCTGCAATTGAGGGGCATCCATTCAGTTTCCAGTTTCTAGCCACTACAAAAAGGGCTGCCACAAACATTCTTGCACATGTGGGTCCCTTTCCCTCCTCTAAGATCTCTTTGGGATACAGGCCCAATAGAAACACTGCTGGGTCAAAGGGTATGCACAGTTTGATAACTTTTTGAGCATAGCTCCAAATTGCTCTCCAGAATGGTTGGATCCGTTCACAGTTCCACCCACAATGTATTAGTGTCCCACTTTTCCCACATCCCCTCCAACATTCATCGTTATCTTTTCCTGTCATTTTAGCCAATCTGACAG
>JAJPUD010001722.1:85507-150257 GCA_023553655.1 Myrmecobius fasciatus | reverse complement strand
GTTCTTTATGCAATCTTCCAGAAAGGCCTTTTGAAAAAGTGACCAGTGATGGTCTTTAATACCTTCTTCTGGTATTTTGTCTAAAGGAACCTCAGGATCTGGGGTCAATGCTTCTTTGCCTTGATAAAAGCTGTCTATGATGAGAGCTCTCTTTTGCTTCTTCATTTTTTTTTAGACAGTGTGGATATCTCTTTAAGGTAGGGAAAAAAAACGGAGGCTGAAAAGCTTTGCCTTGGGGCACTTCGGTGCATTAACTTAAGGTGCTGGGCCAGTGGGGGCTAGGACTAAGTCTGAATTACTCCTTAAACAAGGCAAGTCTGCCAGAACACCTGCCCCCAATCAGGGCAGAGTGTCCCGAGTGCCTCAGATAAACTCCAGGTGTTTGGAATTTGGAGTTTAGAGTTTGGAATTTCTGCCACAATGAGCTGAGCTGAGTCCCACCCTCACTTCCGGCCTACACAGGAGTCGTCTATTTATCTCTCTGTCTGAGTCAGACTAACCTGGTATAAAGTTATCCAGAAAGCAGTGTCCAAATATTTCTGAGTTCGTTGACTTGGAGATCAGTTCAAAGGCTTATTTTATTGTTGATTTGAGAGAAGATAGGAGGTGAGACAGAAAGTCACCTTTTCACTCTGCCATCTTGGCTCAAGAACCTCTATTCTTTCTAAATAACTGTAATTTTTTTAGGCTTTCTGGGTTTAATAATGGCATGGATGTTGTATTCCTATGGTAATGTATGCATTAAGTTGCTGGTTAATGATCTCACACTAAGAGTATAATTAAAGAAATTAGCAGATATCTCAAATTCCATGCTATTCCCAATACCTTTAGCACATTATGCTGACTGATGTTCTACCACCATAAATCCAGACCAAGAACCTCTTTATGTGTTTATCTGTTTTATGGGTTATCATGGCCAAATAATTTATCAATCAGCTAACATTCTGGCTGAACCCCACTGGACTGATCAAGAGTGGTCCTTAGACATAAAACAAGATTTTCTCTAGAACTATAGTTCTATAGAACTATAGCTGGGGAGCAGCTAGATGGTGCAGTAGGTAGAGCACTGACCCTGAACTCAGGAAAACCTGAGTTCAAATCTGGGCTCAGGAACTCACTAACTGTGTAACCCTGAGTAAGTCACTTAACTCTGTCTCCCCCCAAAAATAATAAAATTCATCTTTTAGTGGAATAGAATCCACCAGAGCTTGTACTCTAATGGCCTTGCCTTTGAGAAGTGAGGTTATTCCCATACTATCATGAACCATTAGAGAATGACCTTATAGGAAACATCTGACCTTACAGGTAACTCTCAAAAAACACAATCCAGGGGCAGCTAGGTAGCACAGTGGATAGAGCACCAGCCCTGAAGTCAGGAGGACCTGAGTTCAAATCTCGTCTCAGACACTTAATATTCCCTAGCTGTGTGACCCTGGGCAAGTCACTTAAACTCAATTGCCCCAGCAAAAAGCAAAAAAAAAAAAAAACCAAATAAACAAAAGCACAATCCAACAAGCCAGTAGTATGCTATTTAAGAAACAACACTAAAGTACTTTGATACAGAACAACAATGTTATTCTTGACAAAGGCTAAAAATTAAGGGCAGTGAGATAGTTTTAAGATAGGGAAACATTCCAAATCAACATATTAAAATTCATTCTTGGCAGAAAAAACATGCATTTCACATTTCTTAGCCAAAATGTTGTAGCATATGCTTTCTCTTCATTAGTGATGTGGAATGTTGAAGCAGTGTCTACTTTGCTAAGGAATATCTGGCAAAAATCAGGAATCAGGATAGAGTAGAAAGCCAAAACTGATTTTTATAATGGGTAAAAAAAATATACTAATTCGATTCAGCAAGAACTTGTTAAATGCCTACTAGTTACAAAGCAATGTGCTGAGTTTTGGAGATATAGAGACAAAAATCAAACCCCTTCCTCAAAAAAGACTACAATTTGCTAGGGGATACCACATGAATACAGATAAGTAAATGTGAAATTTTTTGCAGAAAGAGAAAGAACTAAAAAGCTGATGGATAATGAAAGGCTTCTGATTAAGGTGAGTAAATGCCTGAGATGAGGCTTGAAAGTTGGTAAAAATCCCAAACAGCATAGATAAGGACAAAATCATAGATAGGGCAGGAAATGGAATGCCAAGATTAGTCGGAATGTTGACCAATATAAAATATAGTGGAAATCACCTGCTTGGGAAAGGTTTTAATATCAAGCTGAGGAGTTTGTATTTGTATTTTATCATGGAGATGGAGAAAATTCTTGAGTGAGGAAAGCATACAGCAAAATCTACACTTTAGGAAGTTTAGCTTGGCAGTCATATGGAGGGTCAATTGGAGACCAGAGTCTAAAAGCAGGGTGACCAATTGCAAGGCTATTACTCTAAGTACTGAGAAGAGGTGGATTATCTAAATGAAGATGTGGCCATGTGAGTAGAGAGAAGAGGATCAATGTGAGAAATGTTAAAATAGAATTGATTAGACTTGGCAATTGATTGGATAAAGTAAATGTTATCAAACAATCTGAGATGAGTATGAATTTATAAATCAGAGTGAACAGAAGGATGATTATGCCCTCAAAAAGCATCAGGTTTGCCCAGTGTTGGGAGAAGGAGTTGTATAGAATAGGACTTAAACTTTTTCCACTCATGATCCCTTTTCATCTGAGAAATTTCTACACTACCCTAGGTATATTGGTATATCAAATAGATTTGATAATAAATCATAATTTCACAATCCTCACCTTCAGTTACATGATCCCATTATGTTGCAAATCATAGGTTAAGAAGCTTTGATATAGAAAATGAGCTGCATTTTGAGCAGGTTGGATTTTAAATTCCTACATATCCTCCAGATGGAGATGTCTAGCTTATTGTAGGTAATGTGAAATTGGAGCACAAGAGTGATATTAGGGATTGGGTTAGAATTGGGTAGGATAAAATTATTTGTGACTCCTCTAGATAGAAATTATAACTAAACTCATGGGAACTGATGCAACAAGAGGTTCATTTGTTTATATAAATATATTTTGATGCAAAAATAAAAATACAAACTTTGAAAAGCTTCGGGTTCAAAAAATATGGAGAACTAGAAATAATAGATTCATCGCTGATTATTAACATTTGTGAGTCCTGGAATTTGATTTTCATTTGGAAAACATTTCATAATTCACATACACATTTTAAGCCTTGATTCATTTTAATGATGCCAAAGAAATAAATCAATCTTAAATTTGATCAGTGCCAGATATAGACAGTTATTACCTTTAAATTACAAATTATACCAAAGGATATTTATTGCTTTACCTAAAGGAAATTTAAAAGACATTGATATCCAGAGTATCCCAAAAGCCTTAACCCAATTTTAAAGTGTTAAAAGCTTTGTTTTACTAAGACTTTTGGGACACTATGTATAGCATTTTGAAACAAGTCTGCTTCTTTGAAAACTGGTGCAAGTACAATTTTAAATTATATTTTAAATCACTTTGATTATTTAAAGGCAATTGTGTATAAACCCTTTTCATAAAGGAAAAAATATATATTCTGTTTTGTCATTTTGATTTATGCATGATTTATGTAAAGTGGGACTCATTGACATTTCTATTCCTCTTTTTTGGAGAGTATACACTCAGCAATTAAATGTTTGCTTGCATGTAGCAATGTGGTGCCATTATGGACTTGAAGTCAAGAAGACCCTCAAGTTCAAGTCTTGCTTTAGTCACTTATTAGTTTTGTGTCCTTAGGTCAATTATGTCTTTCAGATGCAGTTTCTTCATTTTTAAAACAGTGGTATGTAAAATACTTTGCAAACCTTAGAGAGCAGTATAATGCTAGAAATTATAATGTTATTTAATTCAAATACTGTGCACATGTAGTGGATAGGAACTATCTAAAAACATAAGCAAACATATAGAAAAACAGTGTTCCAAAAGTCTTAGCACAGTTTCAAGCTTTACTATCTTGAAATTGCTAAGCTTAATTTAATAGTTCAAAGCTTTAAGCAACTACAAGTTAAAACTACTTTTCAGGGACCTTGTAAGCTGGAAAGAGCTACCCATTGTAGAATTAGGTGAACAATGTGTGTATACCATATCTACCCAGAGTAATTTTATGATAGTAGTCTCAATAGAGGTGTGAGGTGATATAATCTAAAAATCACTGAACTTAGGGTCAGAAAAACTAGGTTAGATTCTGTGGTCTGACATTTAATAGCTATATGACCATGGATGAAATAATTTTGCCTCTCCGGTTCACAATCTTCCTTTCTTTAAAAATGGGTTAATAATATTTGGACTTCCAGTCAGTAAAAGATATATTAAACTACTACTTTGTGCCAGGATTTGTGTGAGAAATAGACTTTGTGACCTTAAAGTGTTACGGAGATGATTTGTTATTATTACTACTAATACTAATATTAATATTATCATTTAGCTCCTTTTTGAAGGTGGATGCCACATTTTTTATTTTTCTGGGCATGTACATTTTATTTTCCCCAAATTATATGTAAAGACAATTTTTTAAATTCAATTTTTCAAAATTTTGAGTTCCAAATTTTCTCTCCTTCCACCCTAACCCTATATATGTACAATCATGATAAACATATTTCCATATTAGTAATGTTATAAAAGAAGAAAGAGAACAAAAGAAAAAATGATAAATATAAATGAGAAAGTATATTTTGTTTCACATTCAGATTTTTTAGGGTAGCATTTACTTCATCTAAAATAAAACTGGACATGTAAAAGGTATCCAATAATAATTTGGTGAGTTGAATAGAACTGCATTCAAAAACCAGACTTGAGTTTCCAAAATCTTTAAGTCATTTCTCCCTTTGACTTTCTTACCCAAAAAGTAAAATCCACCATAGAAAGCCAACTGGTAAATGCTCAAATACATTCTGAATGTATTTGATGGATTAAGAGAATGGATTAAGAGACAAAAATAGCTTATTATTCCTAACAAATACAAGTCTATGCCATATATGTGCTAATGTTCGTCTTCTTATGACATAAGAATACTGAATAGAAAAAAAAAACACTCATCATCTTATCTTTTTAGAATTTTGGAAATGCATTAAAAATTTTTTAGAATTTTCTTTCAGAAAAAAAACTTTTATGAATCTTGTATTTTAATTGCCTTTAAAAATTTTTTTGTTTGGTGCTGGGCTTTGTTTTAGAGTCAATGTTTGGTACTTTGACTGAAGAATAGTACTTCTCTTTTGAAAGAGATCATCACACTTGATTGATCATGCAATAAAGATATCAGTCAAATAGATTGAATCATCCTTTTCGATCAACTCATGATTGAGATCTAAACCCCAAAGTACTTACATCCTAAATTTTGTAACTTATATAGATATAGTTAACCGTTAGCATGAACAAATAAATGAAACATTTTAAAATACTTAACTGTTATGTGCCAAGCTCTGGACATACAAATGGAAAGGTAAGGCAGTCCCTGCTGTTAAGAAGCTCACATTTTAAAGGGGAAATATAGCACATGGATGGTTTGAGCTCCAAGTCAGATGTACAGGTCCCATGGTGCTTAGTGTACAAGAATAACAGTGGATGGAAATGTTGCTTCTTTAAATGTCATTTTCACTGATAAAATTCTATTCATTTCTGAAGTTAAACCATTTGACAGCACCAAGGACAGCTCTCTTCTGGGCCTTCAGTACCTGTGACTGCCTCCCTTGAAGGAGAATTACTAGGGTACATCTCTCCAGGGCTTGCTTCCCAGGATGATGGCTGCAAATGAGACCTTAGGGTTTGACAAATCAGATCAAAAGAACTCCAGACCTTTTCCTATATGTAAAATAAAGTGTTGGACTAGCCAACCTCTTCCATCTCTAAATCTATGATGCTCTGCTCTGCTCAAATGTCTTAATAGTCCCCAATTTTTAACTCCTTTGTGTGGCACATGAAACATATCACAATCTATCACCACCCAATTTCCTAATTTTATCTTTCATGTCTAATGCTCCAGACAAACTGGACTACCCTCCATTCCTTGAACATGTCCTCCATTTTCTGCAATATCCTGAAATTTTTAAACACTAAAAATCCCATGGACACAGGATCATAGGTGCTAAAGTTGGAGGAATCCTAAGAGATTCTTTAGTCCTTTTTACAGGTGAGAAAACTGAGGCCCACAGATGGAAAGTTTTGCACAGGTAGCATAGTTGGGATTCAGCCTCAAGGCCCCTTGTTCTAAATCCAGTGTGGTACCTACCTATGTCTTCACCCTTTTTGTTGAATTACACCCCATACGTAAAAGAAAATTATCCAAGTGAAATGCAACTCCTTAAGTGAAGCTGGCCCTGATTTTCTTCTCAATAACTACCTTCCTTTTAGGACCTCATATAATACTTTGTTTTACATGTTGATGCATTCAACAAGTAATATTGCTAATCAGTGTTATCAATATCAGGGGATATTGTGAAGCCTATGGGAACAAGGGCTGAATCCTATCTACTTTTGACTTCCCTGGAGGGTACCTGCCCTGCATACAGTAGGTACATAATAAAGTTTCTTGTTAAGCCAACAGTAAAAATGTTGAAAGTGATCAATATGGTAAACATGTTTAAAGATCCTATTTGGGGAGAGAAGAGAGACAGACAGACAGAGGGACAGACACAGACAGACACAGACACAGAGGGAGAGAAGGGGAGGGAAAGAGAGGGAAAAGAAAGGAGGGAAGCAAGGGGGAGGGAGGGAAAAGAGATAGACAGACACAAGAGTTAGAGAGATACAGACAGAAGATACAGATATAGGCAGAGACACAGACTGACAGAGATACAGAGACAGAAATACAGAGAGACAGAGACAGAAAGACTGAGACAAAGAGACAGAGACAGAGAAACAGAGAACCTAGAACTAATCTACAATTTTGTTTGAAATATTTCAAGCATTGTGATAGTCAGTTTCTCTTGGGAGAGAATTTTCCTGCCAAAGGCCAGATCCACTTTAAGCCAAACAATGAGAAGAAAATTCTCCAGAGTATAATCTACTTCAGGAGCCTCCATCTGTATAGTCAGTCAATGTTTGAAGCAGGTTTTGGCTGCTGAAAACTGTGCTCTATAAGGAGTTCTGTATTGCCCTAGCCTTTTGATGTAAATATATGTGTAAGAATGATATGTAAAAGATTTTTCAGCTTTTATTTTTTTAGCTGGCACTAGCACCTGCCCCTGACTCTGTGTATGTGTGTGAAAATCTACCCTTTTACTTTTTTATTTTAAATATAAAATTCAAAATAATTTAATTCTCCTTTTTGTGACTGCTTAAGTCAAAGTATACAATGAATTATTGTGTATTGGAGTCATTTAAATTTCTTTCCTAGCTTCCTACTTGATTACCCATCATGATTTTACTAAAGACAGTCTTATCACAACTTGATAGACGTCCTCAGTTCTTAGCACAGTGTTTTGTACCCAGTAGTACTTTAGGGTTGTCAAATTGCACTAAATGAACAAAAAAATCTCAATCCCAAATATACTGTGGTCCCAAATTCTCTACCAAATTCAATATTAGCAGTGCAGGAGTGGGGCAAGGATCCAAACTTAGGATGGGAAAGCTTTAGGGAAAAGAGGGGGGAGGGTGTATCTCATCCCTTAAGCACTGTAGAAAGTCAAATCCTGGGAATATATAAATTACTATGAGAGGTTCAGGTGGGTTTAGGGAAAAAGCAAGGATGAATATAGTAATAAAGGAAAGAATAATAATAATAACACTTATGTAACTTCAGGATTTCTATGTACTTTACATATATTATCTCAGTTGATCCTCATAATAAACTTTGTATTCTATCTATTGTTATCATACCCATTTTATAGATTAGAAAAAGTTAAGACTGAAAGTGGCTAAATGACTTGGCTAATTGAGTTATCTAGGTACTGAACTAAGGAGTTCAGTACTCTATGCATTAAATTACCTAGCTTCCTAAATGTTCATTGAATGAGTGAATAAATTGTTAAGGAGATAGTTGTGTTATAAAGATGACAAACTGAAATTGCAGAGGTTGAATCGAATAAATAGAAGAAGAAATAAAATGAACAGATTTTGCTAGAGCCTGCTCATCCTTGAAATGATTCTGGTCTGGGGAATGTACATAAATTATAAGTTTGCTGCTTATGGGAGAGTTGATCCTTCAAAATGTGTATAGAAATTATAATTGCATTGACTGCCTCTTATCAGTGCATGTGTTTAAAGGGGAAAAGAAGAAGGTATTTTAGGAAAATAGAAATATTTTTTCCTTCTTTGTTCCCTAATTATCTACCTGTCAGTCATTTCCAGTTGAGGATGCACCAATCTAAGGCTGTTTTGATAATTAAAAGTTAGTGCCATGGCAGAGTAGAGTCAGATGAATCATTCATTTAGTGAAGCTTAGATGGGAAATTGCTCTGATATCAAGTCAGAGGCTGAAGTCATTCAGAAAGAATGACTTTGGGCATGTGGACTTGCCTCTTATCTTGGTACCATCTGAATGGTTTAACATTGTCCTTTGGCTATTTATATTTCTTTATATCCCCAATATTTGCCACCATGCATGGAACATAATATAAAAATAGTAAGAAACATAATTAACATGTATTAGACTTCCTGCCATCTAGTGGAGGGGGTGGGGGGAAGGAGGGAAAAATTTGTAGCAGAAGGCTTTGCAAGGGTCATTGTTGAAAAATTACCCATGCATATGTTTTGCAAATAAAAAGCTTTAATAAAAAAAGAATAGTAATAAATCCTAATTGATTGAAGGACTAGCTGAATGATGGAATGTGATTTACCCAGTGACATTCTCAGAACACTTCAGCAAGATCATGGAATCATGGATATAAAGCTAGAAGGATCTTTGGGGCTATAGAGCCCATTTGGCAGATGAGGAAACTGAGGGACAGAGAATGATAAGTGACTTGCTGTAATCACATAGCTACAAAGTGTCCAAAATAAGAAATGAATCCAAATATTCCTCAATTTGAATTCAGAGACTACACTAGAAATGTCAAGTTTAGGGCCTATGGTCTACAAACAGTGCTAATTAAAATACAACACAGATAATATTAGTTTGTAGTTTTTTTTTTTAAGTCAACATGTGGCCCAAGTGAAAGGATTCTATTTCTATTTGAGTCTGATACCATTGCACTTGACCATGATGTCTCTGTAATAAGTTCAACAATAATTAGGGACTTCTGTGATATCATTCTGCATTTATTTGGTAGTAGGGAAGGGAGGAGGAATAATAGAATTATGAATAAAGTCTTTTGCCTTCCCGTAGCAAATGAAATCATTATTTATTCTGTAGATGTCTTTGGCAGTTCCTCTTCTGACCCAGGAGCTTACAAAGACATGAAACCCTCTCTTTGAGAAACTTAAAATGGAAGTAAATGCATAGATCAAAAAGCTCAGAGAATAATCCAATAGCCTACAAACAGCAATCAAACATCTGAAAGATCACATACTATAGAATATAGGCAGGACATACTATAGGATATAGATTGTTTAATAATTGTCTCTGAAATTGAGGGGATGATAACCTGCCTCTAATATTTTATTGTTATTGTTGTTTAGTACAACTCTTTTGTTACTTCATTGTGGATTTTCGTTGCAGAGGTAGTGAAATGTTCTACCATTTCCTTCTCCAACTCGTTTTATAGATGAGGAAATTGAGGCAAACAAGGCAAAGTTACTTGGCCAAGGTCACACAGCTAATAAGTGTCTGAGACTGGATTTGAACTCATGAAGATGAGTCTTCCTGATGATCCTAAGCTTAGTGCTCTGTTTCCTATACCACCTAACTGTCCTACACTTTATAAGGTTCATTCTATTAAGAATTAAACCACAAATCATGCAAGCTCTGATTGATCCACGTGCTTACTCTAGTCAGATATGTGATCACCTGTGATAAATAATGCCAAATAACTTGCACACTTAAATTCTGGAGGAATGTGGAAATGTTCAGTTCTTTTAACAGTAAATTGAATTTAACATATGTTTTAGCATATTTAACATGTGTTGGACTACCTGCCATCTAAGGGCGGGGCTGGGGGAAAGGAATGGAAAATTTGGAACAGAAGATTTTGCAAGGGTCAATGTTGAAAAATTACCCATGCATCTGTTTTGTAAATAAAAAGCTTTAATTTAAAAAAGAAGAAAAAACAGTAAATATGTTGCAGCATTGATCTCTGCCTAGCCGCTGCATCAATGCATTTAATATCCCTTTTAACAGCTTTTCATGTTTTAAAAAAATCAGCCCAGTCTGATGGATTGATGCTGCCCTTAATGTTATGTCCAGCATTAAAAGAATAAACATTTTATACTCAATGACAATAGTAATCTAGTGTTTGATAAACCCAAAGACCTCAGTTTTTGGGATAAAAACTCACTATTTGACAAAAACTGCTGGGATAATTGGAAACTAGTATGGAAGAAATTAGGCATTGACCCACACCTAACACCATATACCAAGATAAGGTCAAAATGGATTCATGATCTAGGCATAAAGAATGATATTATAAACAAATTAGAACAATGTAGGATGGTTTACCTCTCAGATCTGTGGAGGGGGAAGGAATTTGTGACCAAAGAAGAACTAGAGGTCATCATTAATCACAAAATAGATAAGTTCGACTATATCAAGTTAAAAAGTTTTTGTACAAACAAAATGAATGCAGACAAGATTAGAAGGGTAGCAGTAAACTGGGAAAATATTTTTACATCCAAAGGTTCTGATAAAGGCCTCATTTCTAAAATATATAGAGAATTGACTCAAATATATAAGAATTCAAGCCATTCTCCAATGGATAAATGGTCAAAAGATATGAACAGACAATTTTCAGATGAAGAAATTGAAACTATTTCTGGTCACATGAAAAGGTACTCCAAATCACTATTGATCAGAGAAATGCAAATTAAGACAACTCTGAGATACCACTACACACCTGTCAGATTGGCTAAAATGACAGGAAATGATAATGATAACTGTTGGAGGGGATGTGGGAAAACTGGGACACTAATACTTGTTGGTGGAACTGTGAACGGATCCAACCATTCTGGAGAGCAATTTGGAACTATGCTCAAAAAGTTGTCAAACTGTGCATACCATTTGACCCAGCAGTGTTTCTACTGGGCTTATATCCCAAAGAGATTTTAAAGGAGGGAAAGGGACCCACATATGCAAAAATGTTTGTGGCAGCCCTTTTTGTAGTGGCAAGAAACTGGAAATTGAAAGGATGCCCATCAATTGGAGAATGGCTGAATAAATTATGGTATATGAATGTCATGGAATATTATTGTTTTGTAAGAAACGACCAACAGGAGGATTTCAGAGAGGCCTGGAGAGACTTGCATGAACTGATGCTGAGTGAAATCAGCAGAACCAGGAGAACATTATACGCAGCAACCAGACTATACAATGATCAATTCTGATGGACATGGTTCTCTTCAACAATGATGTGATTCAAACCAGTTCCTATTGCTCAATGATGAAGATAGTCATATACATCCAGAGAGAGGTCTGTGGGAACTCAGTACGGACCACAACACAGCATTTTAATGCTTTCTGTGAATATTTCCATGCATTTTGTTTTCCTTCTTAGGTTGTTTTTTTTTCTTCTTCTCTTTCTAGATCTGATGTTTCTTGTGCAGGAAGATAACTGTATAGATATGTATACATGTATTGGATTTGTCATATAATTTATCATATTTAGCATGTATTAGATTACCTGTCATCTAGGGGTGGGGGTGGGGGGAAGGAGGGGAAAAGCTTGGGGAAAAATGTTTTTGCAAAGGTCAATGTAGAAAAGTCACTCATATGTTTTGTAAATAAAAAGCTTTTAATAAAAAAAAGAATAAACATTTTAATATTATACATATTCAAAGATCTGACATGAGATTTTTGGACCCAAAGCAAAAACAAAAATAAAAACAAAAACATAAAATGTCCATAGGATAAATCTGGCAAATTTATCCCTGGATTGAAGGGGATTGAGATAAGGAGGTGGTTGAGGGCAGAGATCCCAATATGTCATTTTTAGGGTCATTGAACTGGGCGAGTCAGGGGAGTTCACCCCAACCCAACAACCTGGTAGGTTCCCATTCTAACTAATAATTAGTATCTAATTGGTAATCTGTTTTCCATACTGCTATCTTCCAGTGCTATGTCATTTAGATTTGTGATCTTAAATCATAGAGGGAGGGAGAAAGATAGGGAGAGAGAAAGTGAGGGAGGGAGAGCAAAAAGAAGTTATCTGGTGATTAATAAGTAACAGAAGCTTTAGTGATGAACTTCTACAAGTCTATACAGCTTAGTGTATCACTTCTACTATGTTTGAAAACCCTCCATCTTGCTAGAATTTATCTGAGTTTGTGCTATATTAGCACAACTTCTTAGAATTTTATACAATGTTTTAGTTATGATCTGAACAGGTTGGAATATAATATTATGCCTATTAGCTTTCTCATTCTGCATACTGGAGCTCAAGCTCAAATTAGATTTGTTTTTGTCAACCATGCATGTTCTTTGGCCTGTTGATTCACATTCAGCTTACAATCCAACAATACCTTCAGTTATTTTTGCATGAACTATTGATTAGCTACATTTCAACCCTTGTCAATGTGTAGCTGATATTTTAAACTCAGGTGCTGGCTTTACATTTATCCAAATTAAGTTTCATTTTGGAAGGTGTTTTACATCACCCAGTATGTTAGCTATCCTTTCCAGCTTTATTTTTACATCAAATTTCATAAGAATGCTCTTTATGTATTCATATCAATAAATGGGGAAAAAATTGAACACAAAAGAATTAAAGACAGACCGCTTAGGCACTTCATTAGCAAATTCTTCCAAGCTGGCATTGATACTTAGTAATCAATCCCTTTTAATTATGATCATTCAATTCAATTACAAACCCACCTTACTGTCCTGTCATCCCATCTATATTGTCACATCTCTTCAGCAAAAAATTTAGAGGACTTGTCAGATGAATTTTTAAAAGGGGAAGAAGGTAGATTTTGCAAACTATAAACTAATGAGTTTCACTTTGTTTACTGATTTAAAAAAAGATCTGGAACAATTATTAAAGAAATTTGGAAGACTTAAGAAAATAAAAGACAGCTCAAGGATATCACCCTGAGCCAATATGGATTCATTATTAATAAAGGAGACATTATTAATCTTATTACCTTTTTGAAAATATTATTTATACATTGGTAGGTAAGTAGAATGGTATAGCTATAATACATCTTGAAAAAGGAATGTAATAATATGCTATTTTGCTTAATATCTCACCTCAATTCAACCTGCATTTATTAAGCACTTATTGATTAGACTTTGAATTTTTCAAGGGCAGAGACTGATTGTTCTTTGCTATCTTTTGCTTAGCATAATGCCTGGCATACAGTAGGTATTTAATAAATGCTTACTGATAGACTAGGAATACAAACATAAGCAGAAAGTAAAACAGTCCCTGCCTTGCATTCTAATTAGAGGAAAGAGCACACAAAAAGGACCTGAAATGCCTGGAATGAGAAGCAAAGTGCTATGTGATGTCCAAGTTCTGTGGAGGATCTGGGCACTTTCTCAAAATAAAAGTTCCAGAAGGAATTCACTAATGAGAGAAGGAAGACAAATCGTGTTTGCAAAATCTGGAAAGTGAAGCAGAGCTGGTTTGGAGCTGTCCTTAAAGTCGTAAGCCCATCTAATCTTCATTCCTCCTCTCCCCAGAATAATTTAAAAACTCTTTTTTCCCCTTTCAATTTATTCCCATCCCACTACCCAAACTTTATCATATTATACTTTACTCCTCATCTTCTTGCAAAACTCCTTGTCTTTTGCACCCATTTCTACTTGCATGCTCTTACAGTGATTTTTGGATATTTATCAATATTTTTATCTTGACAAAAAGTATAGATCACAACCTATCCTTACCTTTACATCATATTTGATTCTTATTTATGTTTCTGCATAATTTTTTTTACATTTCATGGGTCCCAATTCAGTGCTCAGATTGTTTATCTCCTGTTCCCCCCCATATATATGCTTGACCACTCCACCCCTTTTAATGATCGCTTAATGATATGCATTTTGCCACTTTTGAACATGATCTGCTAACACTTGAGCTCATCTTGAGCTCTCTAAACTTCTAGGGTTCTTCACTTTTTTCCTTCATGAGAAATTATCATGATTATGTCATCAGAATTATTGTCTTGAAAGTTTTAGTCCCTCCAGAGTTTACTTCTTGCATACACTCTCAGACTATGAGATCTTTCTTGGCTTTTCTCTGTTTTTAAATCTACTTTGCTAAATGCTAGGGTCTGTGTCTGGATATGCTTGGAATTCTCCTCCTAATCCATCATGAACTCCAAGGAAAATTGGTGGTTTTTTGACCAAGTTCCCTTTCTTTCTCCTTACAACACAAATTAATTCTTCTTCATTATTTGGGGTCCTGTCTACCAGTCTACTTCCCAGATTCTTCTAATAAAAGAGGAAATCATCAACAGAGCAAATCATGTATTTATCAGCAGTTCTCTTTTTAACAGAAATCTAGCTGATTTTCAAATGGATGAAGGTTCTCTGTCTTAAGGAATGGCAATTAATTAGATCTGAAAAATTTAAAGTTAAAAATTGAAAAGAATATGAAAAGATAAGAGGAGTTAAGTATATATGAAGCACTTATTGTATGTGCTAGAAAATCAAAAACAAAGAATGAAACAATCCTAACTCCCAGGGAATTTATATTCCAATGGGGAAAATAAGAAGTACATACATAAATATAGACAGTGAATTCAATTCAATAAACATCTATTGAGTATCTGCTATGCACCAGGCACTGTACTACAAATAAGAAAAGGAAGATTAAAGACTTGAAACACATAAATTAATGAATATGTAGACAGATATGATTGCATGTATGTACATACACATATATTTGCATATACACACACATGCAGGTGTGTACAGGTGCATATAATACAATGTACAGGTATGTATATACATATGTGTATCTATATTTTATTGTGAATATATATCTAAACATAAATGAAATAGTTAATATTTGTAAAGGACTTGCTATGTTCCAGGAACTGTGATAAGTGCTTTATAATATTATCTCATTCTATCCTCACAATAACCTTTGGGGAAATAGGTGCTATTATTATTCCCATTTTACAGATGGGAAAATTGAGGCAAATAAGAAGTTGGTTTTGTTTGGTTTAGTTTTAGTAACTTGCTCAGAATGACATAATTGTAAATGTCTGAAGCTAGATTTGAACTCAGGTCCAAGTCAGGCACTTTAACTACTATGCTACATAGTTATTACACACGCATAAATGTGTGCACATGCATATATGTGTGTATATATTCATATATATGTATCCAGGTTTGTGGTATATACACATTTGCATTTGTGCATGTGTGTATGTGTATACATATTTATATTATATTGCCTTATGTGCATTTATATATTATATGTCACTATTATATCCATGTGTGTGCATGTGTGTATGAACATGAGGTTGTGGTCCCTCCAACATTCAAAATTCCTTGATGTTTAGAGAGCAAGGAAAGGTCCTTTTCCTTCTTTGAACCAATTATTTTGCACAGAGTCGATTTAATAAGCATCTTAAATTGTCTAATGCAGAAGAGAAACTGTGCTAGATACTGAAAATAGAAAGAGAAAGATCAGTCTCTAGACTCAAGAACTTAAAATATTAGTAGATGGTCACAGAAAAAGTATATATGTGTCTGTATATATGTATATATAGATATGTACACATGTGTATATGCATACATACACATACACATACATAATACATACTCAGTTTTTAAAGGCTCAGGTCTCACTGCATCCAGGGCCATCTCCAGTTATCCCAATATGGTTTTGGCCACAGGACCCAGATGACTCTGTACTGGAAAGTGAGGCAGTGACCTTGTAGAGCATTCCCTAATTTCAATTCAATTCACTTGCATGTCAGAGCATCATCTCCTTGATATCAAGGTCCTCTTAGAGAATGAAGGACAAACAACAACAATATATAAACACACACAAAGTAAATACTAAATAATCTGGGAGAGAGATTACAAAAACTTGGGGGAATTCAGGAAAGATCTCCTAGGAGAGAAAACACCTGGGGTAATCCTTGAATTTACTGAAGTTGTGCAAGAGAAAGAGGTAAGCAGAGCATTCTAGATATGTTGACAAATATAGGAAATGGGAAGTCATAGAGGGAACAGCAAAATGGTAAATTTGCCCAGAAAAGAGTATGTGATGGGAAATGATTATCGTTACTTTTTCTAGAAAGAAGCAAAAGGTGTGAGCCACAAAAGTTTTAGAAACCAATTTTTCCCCCTTAATTGGTAGGTTATAAAAAGTAATTTTTGGCTTGCAGCACTGTATATCAGAAATAATAAAAATCTCATGTAGCCCTTCCCGAATCACTCCCAGAGCTTTTTCAGTCCCCAAAGAATTCTCTTCCTGGCACATTTCTCATTCTTTTAATTTAAAATCTATGAAATACCTACACAAGCCAGACAGTCTCAGAGGCTTCTTTGATAGACTATATCCGAGATTCAAGATTGTCAATAGTTTATATGACCTAGCTCTCTGATCCTAAGGGGAAAAAACAGCTTGAGAGAGAGGGGAAAAAAGTTCTGTTTGTTTCTTTTTCTTTAGTGTTTGGTTAAGCTGTGTTCTTAGGAAGATTGTAATACCCCACGAAAAGGAATAGATATTCAGACTTAGGTGAATTCTTTCCAAAAAGGACTATGTCATTCCTTTTCCTGACTATCAAAAAAATCAACTAATATTTATTGAGTTCCTATTCTCTAGAGAATCTAGTTGCTATTTCTTATAGGGGATGAAAAAAAGCAAAAGAATACCCTCAGGAAGTGTATAGTCTAAGTCCATAGAGCAAACAGATTCATGAAGAGTCTGCCAACAAAAGGCAGTATTCATCATGTGCCAAATAAATGATGTGAGAAAAAATGCTAAAGAAATTCAGGAAAGAGAAAGGACATGATTGATTGGGAGGTAAAATTCTATAAAGGAAGATGGAATTGGAACTGGTCCTCAATTTTATGTTGGCAGAAAAATCCCAGGTATCCACAAAGGAGTGTCTGTAGATCACCTGGAGAATGGTATTCCAAGCTTTCCCTTCCATGAGTTATGGAAATCAAAGGAATTATTCCAGTGAACTACTTATTTTCTGTAAGCTATATATGTCTTCCTCTTTGAGCTACTCACTGTATAATAAAGCTGATCTCTCTTTGCATTTAGAGGTAAAAAAATGAGGAACAGCTTTGTTATTTCAATTTATTAAAAAGGTCAAAGATATTCTAGATGTGGAGGTAGATAATTTGGGTGGGGGGGGAGGAAGAAGAACTGGCTTTAAAGTTATAGGCCTTGGATTAGAATCCCAGCTCTGTCATTTACCACCTTTATGATTTTGGTCATGGTATAGTTCACCTGTCTGTCAGTTTTCTCATTTGTAAAATGAAGGGGTTGGATCAGAGCTACGTAAAGCGTAAAACCCCTTTTAGTTCTAAATGCTATAATCTAAAAATGGAAGAAATCAACCAAGCTTAACAAGCTGAGCCTTGAAAGACAGGGACATAGTTTGTAGTTTGTTTTTTACAGGGAAAATATATTCATACCGAGTTCTTGTGATAGATAAATTGTTGTGCAATAACTCTATTACCAGGCAGAGATTTCAGGGGATCAAACCTAGGTTTTATTATGCTCAATCATAGATTCAGAGCTCAGAAAAATAACAATGAACCCTAGTTAGTGTTCTAATGAAATTTATGTAGTTTCCAAATATGTCAGAGAGATAAGGAAATAATGTTTGTTTTGTAGCCTTCAAATTCAGAGAATTAGGTTTAGAGTCAGAGTCAAAGTCAGAGTTGGGATTAGGGTTAGGGTTAGGGTTAGGGTTAGAAATTAAGGTGAGAGTAAGAAGTAGAGTCAGAGGCATTTAGGGTTAGATTTAGGTTTCAGGGTTAGAATTGGAGGCCAAGATGTATTTAGGTGCATCAAGAGCTGGACTTTTGAAGCATTTAGACAGAATCTCACACGTTAACCAGTAGAAATTAAAAATTTTATAGAGATAAACTTAAGATAATTACTTTTTGAGGATAGGTTGTTAAGATTTATTCATCACAGTTATGTTTACCAGGGAGATTTACATGGCAAAAGATTACTCTAGAGCCTGAGTTCCTTGGGATGTTTCCACAAATAAAGAAAATCAAATTACTTTGGGAATCCTGGCCTCCCTTGTGGTTTCTTATATCAGCAATATCTGAAGGCCTTCACTACATTTTACTATCACATGGGATTTCAGCCAGTCAAATAATCTCCTAAATAGGAGAAGCAGCTCTGAACCCCAAATAATACTCAAATAAAAAGAAATTTCAAAATTTTATTAGTGCCTATATTCAAAACACTGCCAGCTTGTTAAACTTTCCAGAGCTGGTATTCTATTGTCAGTATTGTGGCATACCAAGCCAATAAGATAGATCTTTCCTGGAGGAATATAAGCCAAGTAATTCAGAAAACACCTGAACAATTCCGAGAACAAATAATGCATTAGGGACAGTAAATGCTAGATTTAAATCATACCTACTCACCCCAATTCCATTAGCATATGAATGGGAGTAAATCCATTTGCTGACTGGCATCAAGCTTGGCAGTGGGTGTTATGAAATTTGATAGAATTGTGTATTGTGAATTTGAATACATGTCACCCTTTGTTCCCAAATCTTGAGGAATGAATACTTGAGAAAAGTTAAGTACTTCTATGATTGTGTTATTAGGAGGAAGGTGACCCAGAACAATTTTCTTACTTAAGTGTGAGATCTTCATTTGCAGGAGTTACTTTATTCAATCTGTTACAATAATAATAATATCACTTGTATATGCTATAAGGTTTGCAAAGCCTTTTAGAAATTCTATTTTATTTTATCCTCATAACAATCGTAGAGAATAAGTACTATTGCCATATCCATTTTACAAATGAGAAAACCGAGGCAAACAGAATTTGAGTTACTTGCTTAAAGTCACAGAGCTAGTAATTGACAGAGGCCAGATTTAAATTCAGGTCTTTTTGACTTCAGGCCCGGTTTCTATAAGTTATTATTGGAAGTGGGAAAAAACACATAGAGGTTATATAATACTTAGTTTCCCGTCTTGTATTAAATGCAACATAAGCAGAAGCATCTCTTTCTTGACTATTGATCATATATATTATATAATATATGCATATTACTCATAATATATATGTGTATATATAATATACACACACATACACACACATATATATATACAGTGAGACAGAGAGACAGAGAAAGAGAAATTCTGATAAGTCCTGTGCTCAGTATCCTGACTAAAAGTGAAGGCCAGGAACTTTGGATAAGAAGGTTGGGTGAGAGTTGATGTCAAAGCCTAGTTCCCCTTCATTACCTCAAAACATCAAGAATGAAGTTGACTGAAGAGCTAACCAGAAAAGGGTAACTGGGATTATAGGGCTTTGAATTCATGCAGTACAAAGTGACAGACAATGTTTATTCTGGAAAAGAGATGATATAAGGGAAGATGATGAATATCTTCAAATATTTTAGGAACTTCCACATGGAAAAAGGATCAGACTACTCTAGGTAGTAAGAATTACTCTAAGGTAAAACTCCCAAATTAGGCCTACTCTAAAATAAAATTGGCTACCTCAAGAATCATTGGGGTTCTCCTGCTTGTACTTTTTTTTTCCTGCTTGTACTTTTAAGCTCATAGTGGGTAAGCATTTGGGGGATATATTGAAGAGGATTCTTGTTTAGGGAATGGATTAGACTCAATCCCTAATTGAGGTAGCTCCCAACTCTGGGATTCCATGCTTCTAACCCAAATATGCCTAATTTAAGAATTCAGCTTATACTCTAGCAATCCAAAACTGAACAACTTGGTTTACCTAATATCCTTCCCCAAATCCTACCTTTGAAGCTGTCCAGAGATTCTGATTAGGCAGGAATTAGTCAAATTCAAATTTGAGTAAATTTACATTTTGTTGGCCACTCCCCTTCCTGTCTTTTATTACTCATCACAGTTTTTTCTAAATATCTTATGAGAATTAGTAAATCCATACTGTATCCAAAAAAAATTGTATCCAAAAAAAATCCAAAAAAAAATCCTAACACACATATTTCTAAATAGAAAATGAAGCAATATGAGAAGACACTGGAACTAGGAATAACCCTGGAGTCACTGGAAAAAGCTAAGATAAGCCCTCTGAGTCCTAATTCATTTCCAAGGTCTTACTACTTGACTTTATAAAATTCAAGAGTGAAAGGAAAGAAACCCATTTTAATGGTGAATTATAACTGAAGCTGCCTAGGATATCATATGCCCAAGAGGTAGAGGCTCACCACCATAAGTCTCTAAGGTCATAAGACCATCCTTGGTAGAGTTTTGTTGCCAAAATTACTGTTATCTTTCTTAGTTCTCTAATCATCAGACCCTTGTATGGTGGAGGGTTCCCATTTCCCAGAGACTCACTAGGGTCTCTCTTCCCCCATGCTCCTTCTGTATTCTCTTCCAACAGGACCCCATTTTGTTAGGTAGATTCTAAGTGTTTGACTAGAGAGAAGAGAAATACTCTCTCCTGAGAAAGGAGAAAGGACAGCGTATGTTATGGCACCCACTGAAAATATAAACAGATTCGCAAGTTGCAAAGATCCATATACTTTAATGTTGGTCTAAAACATCAATGAAAAGATAGTCTGTGTACTATTCTGGTATTCTCCCTGCCTAGCTTGAATTTTTACTTAGTTCTATTTCCCTTGTTGTAGATTTCATTGATCAGATTTGCTATGCCTCGGGGTCCTATAATCTATTTCTTTAGATTTTAAAAATGGTGTTCAGTAGATTATGTATTAGATAAATCCTTTCATTTTACAAATCCTAGATCTGATCAAACTCCAGATAATGAAACATTACCCCTCTATTAGATTGTGAGTTCCTCAAGAAAAGGGATCCTCTTTTTCTTTTCTTTGTATTCCCTATACTTGAGACAGTACCTGATACATACTAGGGATTTAATAAATACTTATTGACTAAATGACTTGAGAAAGTACTTTCTTTCCCATTAAATCCCCCTCCATGGTGGATGATAGTACTACAGACAGAAATGAAAAATCTAGAAGAAGATGGTACAAAGTGAAGATAAAGAGAATGGACTGATTGAAGAGCTTGATGGATTTGAGGTATCTAGGTGGAATTATCTAGATGGAAAAATCAATGGAAATATTCTTTAGGCCAATTGCAGTTGTGGGTTCAGAGCTCAGATGAGAGACAAGAGAGAAGATTTGAGACTTATCTGCAAAGAAGTGGTATTGAAACTATGGGAATAAATGATATTGCCAAGCACAGTCCCCTTAGAGGAGTTAAGAAAGTGAGGTATCAGTGAAAGGGGCAGAGATTATAGGATCATAGATTCACAGCTAGAAAAGGACCTTAGGGTTCATTAGTGCAACTCCCACATTTTTCAGATGAAAAACAAAAGCCCAGAAATGTGAAGTGTCTTCCTCATAGACCTTCAGGTTTCAAGCAAATCTTCTGATTATCCAGCCAATGATTTTGAGTGCAGAAGCTATATTATAAGGATTTTGAAAGGTAGGGATTAGGGTGACAATGAGTGAATGGAAGTATTTAGTATAATCAGCTTTTGCAAGAAGCTTAGTAGTGAAGGGAAAGAGAGAGATAGGCTGGTACCTGGGGAGGAGAAAAGGATCATGGAAATTTGTCATTGTTTGTTGCTGTTTTTAAATTCAGTTGGGGAGAACTGGTTATGTTTATAGAGAGATGAGAAGTACCACATGTTTTCATAATATATAGTGAAATCCTCATAGGGATATAGCAATGTTAAAATATTCTCACCACCTTCTCCCCAGATTCTTGGAGTAACTAAACATGGATTTTTTTTTTTGTGAAAAGCAGTAAGGGAAAAAAAGACAGTCACACTGGGATCAACAACTCAGTTCATTTCAATAGCACTTATTAAGTATTTTCTATGTTCAAAGGACCATTCTAGGCACCAGGGCTGCAAAAATTCATAACAGCCTTTTGTAGAGAATTATAAAATTTTAAAAACAGTTTACATATATTGCCTTATTTGACCTTCACAATATGGTGGGTCTGTGGCAAACTGCTGTATTTGGAGGAAGAAGGAAGGGTTGGGATCTGTTATTTCAGTAGGGTAAGGAATTGTCTCTTCTGATGTGTATTAACCATTCCTTTGTAATTTATATTTGCCTAGGGAAATGAGATTAAGTGACTTGACCAAGATCACCCAGATAGATTATGTGTTGGGCTCTGGATTTATGGCTAGGTCTTACTCACTTCAAGGCTAGTCTTCTTTTCACTATGTTTAAAGGGTTTATATTCTTTTGGGGTTACACAATGTGACAGATAAATAAACACAAAGTGATTGGAGAAAACAAAATGAATCAGGGAAGGTTCTTCATGGGGTGTGGTATTTCAGCTGAGCTTTCAAGGAAGCTAAACTTTCTAAGCAGTAGAAGTTAGGAGGGAGTGTATATTCTAGCCATGGTGGGCAACCTGTGTACAAAGACCGGGATGAGAAATATGGGGGAAGGCTTGTAGGATAGTTTGTCCAATTCCCAGAGAGTACTTAAGTAAGGAAAATGAGGCAAATTTGGATTCAGATTGCAGAATACCTTAAATGCCAGACTAGGGAATCAGTATTAATCCTAGTAGCAATAGAGGGCCATTGAAGACCTTTTTTATTCGAAACCTCAAGAAGATAATTTGGCAACCATGTCAAAGATGAGTCATCAAGAGGAGAAACTGGAAAGATGAATACTAAAAAAAGAGGCTATCACAATTGTCCAAACAAAGTTAGAGGGGACTGAACTAGAGTAATGTCTGTGCAAATGTAGAGAAAGGGACAGATAGAAATTCACTGAAAATATTGTTCTCAAAATGCAGTATAGTTGCTTAAGAACTGAAAATGATAGAAAAAATTCATATATCTTACTATTAGAAATCATGAAGATGATGGTCAAATTAATTAATGGTATATGAATTTTCTTCCTTGACCTCTTTAAAGTAAAAGTGTATTTTTGTTATATGCTTTTTTAAAAATAGAAATTAGTGTCAATCTGTTCATAGAACACAGGATTTAGAGACAGAATGAACCTTAGAGGAGCAATATAAGTTTACGCATAGAAGAGACTTTATAGGTCATCTAATCCAACCAGTTTATTTTCCAAATGGGAAATTGAAGCCCCCAGAGCTTTGGGGAAGGTATCCTGCAGAATGTGACACATGAGTAGAGTCTTGAAGGAGGCTAGGGAAAGTAGGAATTGAAGGTAAAGTGGAAGAGCTCATGGAGGATATTCAATGTCAATACCAATGGAGACAGTTGGTGGATGGTATTGTGGAACACAAAATGGTCACTAGATAGTAGGTTCTTGAAGGAAAGTAAAGAATAAGAAGCCTAGGAAGATATAAAGTGTTTTAAATGCTAGGTAGGAGAATTTCTATTTGATTCTTGAAGCACTAAAGAGCCACTTCAGTTTTTTTGAATATGGATATAACATGGTCAGATTTGTGCTTTAGAAAAATCAGTTTGGCCAAGTGAAGAATGGATAGAAGTGGAGAAAGATTCCCTATTAGCCACCAAGTAGAAGACATTATAGAATCCTGCCAATTTAATTTTACATGTTTTGTTCATTATTAACATGCTTGTAATTTGGTTGTGATGTTTTTCACATTGAACTTTTGGGTACCACCAGAATGGAGCATGAGTAATTTCTTCTTGTTTATGATTTCAGTTGTGTCCAACTCTTTGTGACCCTATTTGTAATTTTGTTGGCAGAAATACTGGAGTGGTTTGCCATTTTTTCCTCTAGCTCAATTTGACAGATGAGGAAACTAAGGCAAAGAGAGACAGATGATTTGCCCAAGGTCATACAGTTATTGAACTATGAAGAATAGTCTTCCCAACTCCAGACCTGACACTCTTTCTATTGTGCCATTTAGCACTCCTTAGGGGAATTCATTTAAATTTCATTAAATTTCAGCAAATGCAGTACCCTCTCTTCACAATTCCTTAACCACTTCCTATTGTCCCATTCTACTTATTTCACTCTGTTTTCAATTGCTTTCATTTTTAATCTTGGTCTAAGAGCTGTCAGATATCATACCAGAATCCTTTACCCCCTGATCTTTATCCATTGCTAACATTCAACAATATTTAATTTTACATCCCCACTTCCAAACTACTAATTAAAACTAGATACAATAATGAGGTTGTTTTCATTTGGCTACTGTGATTTATAGTTAACCAACTAAGCTGGGCCCTCATTGCTACTTGAAAATCCTTACCTTCTATTCTTATTGATTCTATCCCATTTCCTTCCTTGCCTATGATAAAACTCTTCCTTTTTCTACATGTCCCAAGATGTATCCATGAGCCTCATGATTAAAGCTGTTGACACAGATATCATCCTTCAGTGCCCTTGCACAATGCTTGGTGCATAGTAGGTGCTTAAAGACCATTCTGGTTGATTGATTCACTAAGAAAGTTATGACCATCTGGTGGAATCTCTTTCAGCTGCCTTACTACAGTCCTCAAACTATTGCCATTAACCATGAATAAATGATGCATTGAGTGAATAAGTTAATGATAAAAATGCATTTAGTAAGAGCTTACTATGTGTTAAACATTGTGCTAAGTGCCAGGGACACAACTTGAAAGAAGAGAGCCCCAAGAGTCTCTCATTTGAATTGGAAGAGACAAAACACAAGAGACTTCAGCTTTAGGGTAGATGAAGAAGTCCAGGAACCCTAACAGATGATCAGTGGGGTAGAGGGCAAGGCCAGAGGTCCTTAGGTACATAAATATGATTGATGATGGGCAGGAAGACTGCAGGACCCAGATGCAGGAAAGATGGTAAGCCAAAAAGACTTTAGAAGGCAGTCATCACTCACCCTTTCTCCTTCCTATCAACATCAGAAGTAGAGGGATCCCTATTTCTTGTTAAGTTTAGTCCTTTAACCTGTGCTTTCCATTCCATGTCCTTACTCTTCTTGGACAATCTTGCTTCAACAATGGTTCCCTCTTTCTTATTCATATTTATATTGTCTTCCTTTCCTAAAACTGTTTTCCATTTGTCTCTAATTTCAAGAGGGATGGGGAGAGATAGAGAGAGACAGGGGGAGAGAGAGACAGAGACAGAGAGACAGAGAGAGAGTGAGTTTTATGTAGAGATGTATATATACAATATATATATCATATATAAAAATATATTTATATTATACATTCATATATGTAACATGTATGCATACCCCTATGTGCATGCATATCTGTGAATTATCCACATAGAGATAATAAAGCCTTGAGGGCTCATGAGATTATCAAGAAAGCAGAACTCGAGACAATTACACTGGAAGACATGATATGGTTGATGAACCAATAAAAAAGACTAAGGAGTTATCAAAGAAGTAAAAGACTCAAGAGAAAGCTGCATTGTGAAAATCCAGAGAAGAGAAACTATGTGGTAGTGATGATAATTTCAGATACTGCAGAAAGCTTGAGAAGAGTACTGAGAAAGGATTTATCTGATTTGGCATTTAAAAAGTTATTGGTAACTTTGGAGAGGAGCAGTTTCTATTGAACAATGAGGTCAGGTTGCAATGGGTCAAGGCATGAGTGAATACAAAAAAAGTGGAGTCATTAAGTGAAGACAGCTTTTTCAAGGAGTTGGGCTGAGAAAAGGAAGTGAGCTTAGGGGAGAAGTTTGAAGGGACAGTAAAGTCTAATGATTTTTTTTTAAAATGAGAACAATGGGACAGCTAGTTGATTCAGTGGATTGAGCACCAGCCCTGAAGTCAGGAGGACCTCAGTTCAAATCAGGTCTCAGACACTTAGCACTTCCTAGCTGTGTGGACCTGGGCAAGTCACTTAGCCCAAATTGCCTCAGCAAAAAGAAAAAAAAAAGAAAAGAAAAGAAAAGAAAAAGAATGAGGACAACTTATTTCTTGAATAAGAAAATTACATGGATAGACTATGGCTTCAAAATATTAATTTGTTGCCATGTGAAGGATAGATTAGAGATGGAAACTATAAGAAAGGAATTAATTGGGGGACTCTTGCAAATATTTCAAGCAAGAGAGGGTGAAGATCTGAATTAAAAGTGTTCTAACAGGTAAGAAGTGAATGAATGTGAAAAATGTGAAGTAAGAATTAAGAAGAATTGGGAACCGACCGAATATGGATGATTTTGGAGAATGAAATATTGAGGATGAATGTGAGAATGACATGAAAATTTGAAACTTGAGAATGACTGGGAAAGTGGCCATGTCTACAAAAATGGAGAAATTGGGAAGAGAAGAGAATCTAAGGGCAAAGACAATGAGTTCACATGTAGATATATCATGGAACTCCAGCTGGCTACTTTTCCTTCCTGAGGGAGGACTAAAAATAATGATTTCTGTTGATTAAACGTGCTGAACATCATGTACTTGGCTCGGTAATAATGAGTGAGTGACATTTGGAGTCAAGTAAAAATCTAGACATTTGCAAAATGCGCTTCCTGAGTCCTGTTGCTACTCCAACTATAATTAATCTATCTACTACTTCATGGCTCTGCAAGTTAACTTGTGTCTTTGGCAACTGTCATAGATATTCATCATGGAGCTGACCGGCTAAAAGGTAGGTGCTGGATAACCTAGTGCATTTATCCTCATTAGTACAAAATTCTTTTGCTAAACTTAGCTACAATGAGTTCCGTTGCTTGCCTTCAAACTCCAGAACTGCTTCATTAGGTCCCCATGTCAAAAAGTCCTCATTATCATAAATGTTTTTCTCTTTTCTAAATTGAATGACCACAACTCTATATATTCTAATTCATTTACCTGCCTGTGCCTTAATCCCATCAAAGGGGATCTTGGGAAGTTAGTGTTTTGAAGTGTTTTTAAATCAAGTGCTGTTTGCTCCATAATCACTTAGCCAAGTGAACTCTAATTCACAAGTTCCTTTATGATTTAGCAATGGATAGATTTCACTTGCAACTTCTGAAAAAAAAAATTTTTCTACTTCTGATTTGCTGAGCTTATGCTGAAGAATCAGGGAAAGAGACAATGATTTGACTCAGTTAGTGTACATCATACCTGCAGATCATCTTCTTAAGAGGGATTTTCCAATCAGATTTTCCAAGAGAAAAGAAAAACTATTCTGCACAACTATAACTAGTGTACATTTATTTTTCAAATGCCAAATGTTTCTTAAGTCTAGAAGTCACTGAATATTGTCAATCTGGGCAAGGCAATGATGTGGGAATTTAATTGACATTAAATAAATTGTTATAGTATGTTTTATGAGCATAACAAAATTGTCCTTTTCAACTGGTTCTATGTTATCTCTATCCTAATAGATAGAGTATTATGCTTGGAGTCAGGAAGAAGTTAGTTCAGATCTTGCCTAAAACACTTTCAAGATATGTGACCTTACTAAGCAAGGCACTCAACCTCTCTTTTTAGTTTCCAAATCTGTAAAATAGAGATAATAGTAGCAGTTACCTCACAGGTTTGTTGTGATGATCAAATGAGATTTTATTTGTAAAGTACTTTACAAACTTTAAAGTGCTATATATATGCTAGTTATTATTATCACATCATTATAGTAATTATATTATCTTGTAATTATTACAATTATATTGCATATTATATTATCAATAATGATTGTATTATATCATAATTATAATATTTTGTTGTTATATTATTATCAACATTTTTTTATTTGGGCATTTGAAAATTATAGTATGTGAATTAACAATCCCACACTCTTTAATATACTAAATGTGGTGGGCAAAAATAGAGACCAGGAAAAAGATCCAGGCTATATGAATTTTTATCCTTGTTTGAGTGCCATTAATATGTCACTAACTTTCCAGGACTTTGTTTTCCATATATGTGAAATGGGCTCAAATTTAAAGTCTGGCCATATTGTCTGTTTGACCCTGGGCAGGTAAATTAACCTTTTAGTGCTTCTCACAATTCTCTAAGATTATAAATAAATTGTAGGAGACCTGGGGATTTTCTTGGGTAAAGGATATTTCATTACTAGGAGTACTGCATACTGAAGAAAGCATAGGTTCCTACGAGGCCAAGTTTTTGAGACACATCTCCTGTAGGGATGGCACACAGATTAATGCTTTAAAACAAATGCTTTAAGTGACATTCAAGAAAAGCATAACTTAACTTTAAGATGTTATTCTTCTTGAGGTATGCCTAATTTTGTAATGGTGTGTGTATTTTAATTCTGTCTCTTGGTGAAGAGATTCAGATTCTATTACAATTAGCAAATGATGTGATCTGCCCAGTAGAGAACTAGAAATTAAAACCAAGCCCCCAATTATGTTTCCTCTCTCAAAGGTCATTGAAATCACAAAATAAAGTAACTGAGCATGCCCTTGTACTTCCAGATTGGCCATTTTCCAGGAAAATTCTGTTTAGTTTTTTAAATCCCACTGCTAGCTGGACCCACTTTCTTTCAATCCTCATTTTACACTACTACTCAACCCATATACTTTAATCCAGTCAAAATGGCTTTCTCTCTCCTCCTTATACCCGACATATCTTCTCATATCTCAGAGCTCATACCTGGAATATACTCCTTCCTCATCTAAAAGAAAGTTTCTCTTCTTTCAAGGTGTGGTTATATGCTTGAAGATTTCCTGATTCCTCTGACTTCTGATGCCTTCCATCCCTAACTACAATGACTTATTTTTATATTAATTCTCCATATGTCTTTTTCTGTTTCTGTCTCTTTCCTTCTCCCTCCCTCCCTTCCCTTTTCTTTCTATCCTTCTCTCTCTTTTCCCTTATCCTTCACTCTTTCTTTTTCCTCCTCTCTCACCCTCTCTTGATCCCTATTTCTCTTTTCTTCACTCTTTCCATCTCTTCTCTCTCTCCACCTCTTTCTCTCTCTTTCTCCATTTCTCTATATAACATATATGCACATATACACATCAATGGGTATGTGTAAACACACATACTTGTTGGCTAGGATGCTTACATTTTTGTCATTGTATACCTACTATTAGTACAAAAAGTAAGTACCTCCCGAATGCTTACTGATTTATTGTAGACTTTAGTTGATAATGGATTACATGGGAAAAGGAGAAGGAGGAATTGGGCAAGCTTCTACGTGCTGTGACTAGAGATTTTCACTTACTCTTTCTTTCTTTTTCTCCTCATGGTTTTCCCAGTGAGATGAAGCAAAAGCTTGACGAAGAAGGCAGCAAGTGTAGCATTCTCTCCAAGCACCGTCAGTTCACAGAGCACTGCTGCATGCGCTGTTGCGCCCCTTTCACCTTTCTCCTCAACACAAAGAGGCAATGCTGTGACTGCAAGTACAACATCTGCAAAAGCTGCAGTTCCTACCAGAAAAAGGAGAGGGTGTGGCTGTGTTGTGTCTGCCAGCAAACCAGGTAAGAATGGGGTCTATAGGCTCTGCCAGACCCAGCCTCCTAGTGCTACTGGGATGCCCATCCAATTCTTTCTTCCACAGGGATGCCTACCAGCTCCTGGCTACAAAAAGGGAATGATGGGAGATTGTAACTGAAATGTCATTTCAGGGAGATTCTTAATTAGATTATCCTCCTCCCCTCAATTGGCAAACATTTATTTTCTCTCCTTACTTTTTCCTTCCCCCACTTGGAAAATTTCTGTAGGATTTTTTTCCAGGCATTTCCTCTGTGCCTGTGTGTGGACATGAGGAAGAAGGGAGAGAAGGAAGTGAAAAGAGAAGGAATGGTTTGCGCCTGAAACACAAATCCCCATTCTTCAGCCTTAATTGCTAATTGCTGTTCATTTTTGGAGACTGGAATTCCTGATGTTTTGGGCACAGCTGATTTCCAAAATTCTCAAGATAGGGAGATTTTTAAAACTGAGTCCTGTTTCTCTGATTTGCTTAGACATTTAATAGTGCAGTCTTCTCCACAAAATCCTCCTTTGGAGGAAAAACAGAGGAAAAGTGTAAAGGGGAAACTTGGAAGGATCTATTACATAAAAACCCTTAAAATTGTATAAATCATAGATTTCAAATTCATCAGAGTACAGTGTAATGGAGCATGTTTAACAAAATAAATAAAAGTGCAAATAATATTTTTTCAAGTCAGTATGTGGCCAACAGGGATTCCTATTTGAATTGTATTCCACTGATAGAAATCATTCCTTCAATTCTTTTATGTATAATGAGCTTCAAAGGACTTGCTCCAGTATGGATTTTACTAGATGGCTTCTAAGGACTCTTTCAACTCTGAAATTCTCCCATCAAGAGTATTATCCCAGGGGACAAGTAAGAGTGCATAGGAGGGAAACTTTAAGTCAAGGATTAAGAGTTCCTGATGATATGAATGAATAAAACCTATGAATAAAAGATAATCTGTCACCAGACCATTACATGGCATTTTTATAGTGTCCTGCCAGGATCACCTAAATGTCACTTAGTGGCATTGGGTAGGACTTTAGGAGCATTACATGCTCAATTCAAGAAAGAAATGATCAGAACATGCAATGTGTCCCTAAGGGATGTATTTGCTTTTTTTCTTCTAGGGTTTGTCTTTGCAATGCAAGTCTTATTTGACATTTGGGATTATTGTAGTCATAGGAAGATGAAGGTTCTTTCAAATTTTCCCTTGGTACAAGAAATGGTAGAAGTCCTATAATAGAATCCACTCGAGTTCTACTGTGAAAGATATGATTTATCTACCAGTGCCAAAGTTGGCTTTGCATATAAACAAGACATATGAATATCTGTATGCTATCATTTGGAGCAGATCCAGAGTGTTATCCGCATGTAATAGAATGATTGCTGCACTATGTTAAGAGACCAGTGTTCTGGTGCTAACGGCCACTAATTAGAGCTGTGTTATTTGGGAGAAGTCATCCATTTTCTCTGAATCTCGAGCACTTACTTTCTCAGATGCAATGCTATCTAAAGTTCTTTCTAATTCCCTGTTTCTGTAAGCACTTCTCCCTTCCAACAAACAAACTCTTTTTCATTAGCCTAGTTATCAATTATGAAATGACCACATAGCTCCTTTATTTTAAGACAATAAATCCCCTAATGAAAATGTAAATGTTATTATAAATTGAAATTAAATTCGAAATTAGTTGATCGGATCATTATACACAGCAACAACAAGACTATATGATGATCAATTCTGATGGAAATGGCTCTCTTCAACAATGAAATGTTTCAAACCAGTTCCAACTGTTCAGTGAAGAAAGCCCAGAGAGAGGGATATGAAATGTGGGCCACAACATAAATTTTCATGCTCTCTATTGATGTTTGCTTGCATTGTGTTTCCTTTATCTGATTTTTTTTCTTGTAGATACGATTTTTCTTGCACAGCAAGATATGTGTGGAAATATATATACATATATTCTATTTGTCAAGTATTTTAACATAATCAACATGTAGTGGATTTCCTGTCATCTAGGGGAGGGATGGGGGTTGGGGGGAAAATTTGTAACAGAAAGCTTTGTAAGGGTCAATGTTGAAGAATTTCCCATGTATATGTTTTGCAAATAAAAAAGCTTTAATAAAAAAAATAAAAAAGAACAAATTAATTGATCAGAATAGCTAGTCAGGTTGCTGATGGAATGGAAAACAGCACAGATAAGTTTTTGTTTCAGGAATGATCAGGGGAACTTAGGAGCATGGGAAATTGACTAGGAGAAGAGGTGGCTGTTGCATCTCAGAGCACTCAATAGGTGATAAGAGGGTACCTTGGATAATAAGGGAAAACATGAAGATAGGATTCAGGGGAGGAAGGAAGGGCAAACTTCCTTAACTCCAGTTGTAGGCCCACCTTCTTGGTACCTCTAAACCAAGAAATAAAAGAGTTTACTTGTGTTCAGTCTCTCCCAAGATATAGATGCTCTCCTATCTCCAGAGGACTTACTTCATGTGAAATAGGTATTACCTCCAAAGGCAATCACAACACTTATCACTTGGTTCTAAGAGCTTAGTTTCTGCTATTGCTAAGTCATTTCAGTCATGTCCAATTCTTGGTAGTTCCATTTAGAGTTTTCTTGGCAAAAAACATTTAAATACATATGTGTGTATATGTACATATATATACTTATGTATACACACACACACACATATATATATCCATATCTATATAAGGAGATAAGTGATAGAAAAATAGATGATAGGCAGATAGATGACAGATAGAAAGGTGATATATCAATAGATGATAAATGTAGAGAGAGTTAAATAGATAAATGATAGCAAGATAATTAATGATTAGACAGATAGATAAGATAGATATAGAAAAATGAAAGATAGGTAGATGAAAGATAGATGATAGGTAGAAAGATGATATATTGATAAATGATATCTGGATAGATAGAGAGATACAAAGATAGCTGGACAGATAGATAATAGGTGAAAGAAAAAGATAGATGATAAGTGATGGAAGATAGGGAGATAGATGGATACATAGAAAGATATGTGATAGATGATAGATAAAGAGGGAGGAAAAGGGAAAGGAGAAAGGAAGGGAAAGAGATAGAAAGATAGATGATATATGGATAGATGGATAGACATCATGAGTTCCCCATCATCCTCTTTTAGACCAGGGCAGTGGCTGGGTCTGTCCTTTTTCTTTCCTTTCAGTCCCTTAAAACATCTTGGAGCCCTCTGTTGACTTTCATTTCTCCTTCAAGCTGCCCATTACACTCATTTTCACCGGCTATCATGAGCTTAAGACAAAAGGGGAAGGGTTATAGTTTCCAAGTAAAGATGATCATGAATTTTTTTCTCTTTATGGATCACCTAATAACTATATTATCAGAATTTTGAAGAATGGAGGGAGGAACTCTGAACATATAGGAATTAAATCTTTTTTAAATTGCAGATAATCACATAAGTACAGTTGATTTTTTTTGGTCAGAGGACCTGAGTTCAAATCCTGTATTTTCTACTTACTCCCTGTGTTACTTTGGGCTGTTTCCTCATTTATAAAATAAAAAGGTTAGACTCCTTTAGATTCCAAATATCTTATGCCATGATGTACTGGGAAAGAAGGAAATAATCAAGGCACAGAAGTCAAAGGATTTAATTTCATAGCTCATTCACATACTAATGGTGTGACATTGGGCAAACAATTTCCTGGCATGAATCCTGTTTCATTATTCTGAAATGAGGGGATTGGATTAAATGATCTCTAAGGACCCGTCTATCTCTAAAGCGAAGACCTCATGTAATGAGCATCTATTGCTGTCTAAGCCATATTTTATGCAATGTACAGGAAAGGTTTATGATCTCACTAGTTCTCAAGAAGATTGGGGTTAGTCAAGGCAGAGATATAGGTAAAGATATCTAATGACATACAGCAGTAATATGAGCAGAGCAGACATTGAGGGCATAAGGAGATTGTTCAGAGGAGAGAGAAAAAGAGAGAAAGAGAGAAGGAAGAGGGAGAGCCAGATAGGGAGAACAGGAGAGGGAAGAGTGCTGGGGCTCTGAGTTCAAGAGCTGCCCTCATACAGAACAGTGGACATGATGTGGGATCTGTAGTATAGGCAGGATTCAGATACACAGGAAGAAAGAGAAGGACAATCCAAGAGCAGCAGCCACCTATGTTTTTATGGCTCAAAGAACAGATGAAGTTTGTTCAGGGGACTGCAAAGAGACTAATGTGGTCTGAACTTAGAAAGGATGATGGTAGATGGAAAGATGGAAAGGGTAGAGTGGGGCCTAAGTGCAGGCTAAGGAGTACGACCTTGTTTCTGTAGGTAATCAGGAGCTCTTGAAGGTTCAAATTAGGATAAGTAGCCCTACATTGCTTCATCTTCTAAGGGAAGTGGGAAATGAGCATTTATTGAGTACCTGTTGTATTCCAGACACTGCTAAGCATTTCACAAACATTATCTTATTTGATCTTCACAATAAATCCTTAGAGGTAGATGCTGTTGTTATGCTCATTTTTTGTTGTTGTTCAGTTGTTTAAGTCATGTTCAACTCTTCGTGATGCTATTTGGAGTTTTCTTGACAAAGATATTGAAGTGGTTTGCCATTTCCTTCTCCAGCTCATTTTATAGATGAGGGGCACTAAGTTCCAATTTGTATACTTTGACATAGAATTTGAACATTCTGGAATGACAGTGACTTCCTTTTTCTAATTACCCTTTCCTAATTGCATCAACAAAAAATTCCGGTTTTCCAAATTATTGATCACAGCATGGAGGCTTGTATATGTACTTTAAAAACCTAATTTACATAATGATCTATAAATCCTATGTTGCTTAGAAACGCTGAAAAGAAAAAAAATTAATGAATCCATTGCTAATGTCTAGTTAATTTTTTTCATGGTTCATTTATTTATGCAATTTACAAATTAGCAATATGTTCCTGTCATACACAGAGTTAGATTTAATTCTTTTTATGTTATAGGGATCATTGGTCTTTATTAATGCACATGTTTAAACACAGGTAAAAAAAAAACTATGGCTCTTTTCTTGGGAGGAAGAGTTATTAAGTAGTATAATTAGTCGACTCACTAGACTAATGTTCCATTTTTGCAGATGACAAAAATAGAATTTTGACAATTTCATCTTATTGTTTATTATGCCATTTGTTTTCTGAAGTCTAATTGTATACTTTCATGCCTTCATTTAATTATACATTTCTATAAAGACAAAATGTTCAAATGAATACATTAAGTTCACATTTGCTTTGATTTTCCATTGAGTGGCCAGATGTCAGAATCCACTTTCAGGTAGAAGAATAATGAAGAACACAGATTACAGCGTGCTACTTGCTTTGATCAAATATAAGCACCTTGAGGGCAAGGACTATTTCATATTTTTGATCTTTGTATCCCCTTGTACACATATGATTAGAACCATACTATTTTTGAAGAATGCTAAAACAAAGATTTAGGACAATTATTTCATTGGTTCATGACTATTAGAAGAATAAAATTTTCAATATTCACTTTTTTTCTTCAAAAATGTACTCCTTTGGGTTATAAATGTTGTATAGAAAGAGACTCCAAATCATCTATTCAACTGACTTATAGATTTACTTTGGATAATGGCCTTCATTTCCTTGTTGGCTGAGCCTATTATCCAAAAGTCACCATGATGTTCTCAGAAGACAGACTGAAGAGTAATAAGAATCAGGTTGCATTTTTCATTCATTGTCTGATCCAGGTAAGTTTAGTCAATCACCAATACACTATAGAGCAGTTTTCTAATCCTCACTTTTTTTAAAGCATGAGAAGATTTATCTCATTCCCTTCATTAACCAAACTCTATGGTTGTGCTTGGAATGGAATATGAGAAATTGGCTTTTGAAGTTTGGCTCCCTGTGAGAAAGCAAGTTTTCTCATTTTTGATCTGTGCTGGAAGGAGGGATACTACACTGTCTATTATTTGGGTTGCTAGGAAACCTTAGTTCCCTATGTCAGGTCACTCTCATAAATCTGAGTTTGAAAAGTTCCATATGTGATATTACATATCTGTCATCTCACTAAATTATTAATAGATTTATAAAAAAATCACTTCAATTAAACCCTGAAATATAAGCCATTAAATTAGAATGCTCAAATAGCCACCAAACTCATGGTGAAATATTTTATTTCCCATTGCTAGCACAGCAATGAATAAGTGACTCTTCTTTATTATGCCTGGCTTACTGTACCATGCATTTGCATGTCCCTAAGTTTCTTAAAAGGACAACAGAGTACCATTTTTAAAAGGATTTTTCAAGACTAACAAAAGATAATTTTAAACATAGAAGGTGGACTTTTTCCTTTCCTCATCATGAAACAGAATGTTAATTGATTGACATAAATTTAATGTTACTGTTCAGTCTATTTCAGTTTTGTTCAACTCCTCCTGAACCTATTTGGGGTTTTCTTGGCAGAGATACTGGAGTTGTTTTCCATTTCCTTCGCCAGTTCATTTGACAGATGAGAAAACTGAAGCAAATGGGGTGAAGTACCTTGCCCAGGCTAGGAAGGGAGGTTGGATTGGAACTGCAGATCTTCCTGACTCCAGGACTGATGCTCCATCCACTGTACCATCTAGTTGCCCTGTAAATCTTATTCCTCCATCATTGACAGTTATGGCAGAAGACTTGTTCTGGAGTCAGAAAGACCTCATCACACATAACCAACTATGTGATTGATGTAGTTTTTTAGTTTCTGAGTGCCCAGATGATTCTTAAATGGGTCGGTTTTCAGTGCCAGGCACAGGAATTAAAAAGAAAAGCAAAAACAAAGTTCCTGGCCTTCAAAGAGTTGACACATTAATAAAAAAAGAAGACAAGATATGTAAATTATTAAAAGAAGGTAATTTCAGAGTGAAGGTTCTAGGAAGGGAAGATAGTGTTAGGCATCTTTGTAGAATCTGGAACTACCTTCATAGCATCTAAAGCATCTCTTCAAGGATAAAGTCACTGAGCTAAGTGAAGGGTTTCAGTTTATGAAACTACTTTTCCAATACCAGAAAAATAATCTTGATTTCCCACCTTGCTATAGGGCTAGAGTTTAGCCATCTTTTCAAATATATGAACATAAAAAGTTGGATTTTATTTATGTAGTTTGGAGTTGTTCACTTTTCCATACTTATATAACTCAGTCACGGCCAAACTCATTATGCTTAACTTTTAAGAACAAATTTGTGTTGGATCCAGCATGGAATATTTCAGGCAAATAGGATTTTTTTTACCCAGTCAGTTTTTGGTAACTGAGAAAGACATTTATATTATAACATGATGTTTTGACTTTAATTATATATCTTACTGAGTAGATGCTATAATGTAACAGTTTTAACTCATGGATATTAGGGGCATGAAACATATTGCTTTGTAATCCTCACTATCTTTTATACTTTTTGGCTGCTATCCAGGGTATTGATTTAATGTAAAATGTCCTCTGTGGTTTGGAATTGGGTTATCTGAATTACCACTTATTTGGGGTCATTCTTCCATCATACTTGACTAATTGCCTTTGGGCAATTTTAAGAGATAACATATATGTTGTCTCAAATGTCTATCTATTTAGATATATAGAAATCTATATAAAGCCAATTTTAGTTAAGCCATGATAAGATAGAATATGTCAACTCTGTAAATATACATATTTGTAGGCTTTATAGCCTGCCTTGGGAATACTGAACCAAAGCATGCAAAAATTTCTACCAAGGAAAATAAATATTCTCTTTCAGTTGTTTAGGAGCTTTCTGAATGACACAGAAAAGCAGCTTTTCTAGGCATGGAATCATACTAAGAGAGATTCTGTGACCATTCTCTTCTAGTTGGGTCCAAATACTGCCAATCAAAGATGAAAAAAATTACAAAGGGGATAAAATGCTATTGAATCACAAAGAACTAAATTTCAACCCTACATGAGGAAAAACTTCCTCACTAGAGTTCTCCAAACATGAAGGAAACATTTTGGAAATTCACAGGTTCCTTATCACTAGAAATCTTCCATTGGAGGCCACAGGACTAAAATTACAATTGTTTCTGACTGAAGGAGTATTTGTTAAGTAAACCCAATCCATTTCACATAAAGCTATTACAGTCTTTATTTATCTGCATAGAGGCAAATACTTTAGTTTTTTATTGTTTAATCTTCCAGTGGTGCAAAATGACACTGATGTTTTTCTTTGCCTCAGAGACTGGGAGGGAAATATCTAACACAAAATATAAGGGAAAATCCCTAGTGACCCAGTGTGATTTTATCAAGACATCATGCTGAAATGCTCATGTTTTTCATCGTCACTATTGCTTACAGTGCAATAACCAAGAATGAACTTTGTTCTTTATAATTCACATTGCTCAGGTGATCAATATATTCAGAAGACTTCAAAGAAAATGTTCATATATGTGTATTTGTGCACAAAAATTGTTCAGATGTGATGCTCTAAGGGAATGGTTAAAATCATGCAATTTTAGAAGTTATCTAGTCCAATTCATAATTTTATAGGTAACTTATTGAGCCTGAAAGATCAAGTGCTTAAGTCTGAATCCATTTAGCAAAAGAAACAAATTTATTCAACCAACAATCACTTATTAACATCTATTATATATGAAAGGAAGAAAGGAAGGAAAGAAAGAAAAGAGTGAAAGAAAGAAGGAAAGACAAAGAAAAAAAGGGAGGGAGGAAAAGAAGGAAGAAAAGAAATGAGGGAGAGAAGAAGGGAAGGAGGAAGGGAGGAAAGAAGGAAAGAATAATGAGTCATTGCTCTTAAGGAATTTAAATTCTTTTAGAGAAGACTGTGAGTGGGTGTGAGTGCACACACATGTGCCCACAGATGTGTGAGCAATTTGGAGGGAACACTTCAAATTGGGAGGGATCAAGAAGAGTTTCATGTAGAAAGTACCACCTGATCTAAGTTTAAAAGCAACCAAGGATTCTATGAGCTAAAAGTAACAGATAACCCATGCAAAGGCACCAAGAGATCAAGTGTAATGCCTGAAGAATTGTATAAAGACCAGGTTGGCTGGGATAGAGGGACATGAAGGGGATTGGTCTCTAATAAGGCTAGAAAGGTAGATAGGGAAGGTCTTTCTCTGCCAAAAGAAAATGTTGTATTTATTCTTGGAGACACTGGGGGCCACTGGACAGTGGAGTTGAATAAGTTATAAAGTCTTGAGTCCTTCAGCAACTCTGATGGTTTCAGTGCCCCAGAACATCCTGACTTCCCATAAAATAATCTGATTGTCCATGCTGATCTGCCTCAGTTTTCAGTACTCAAAGCTTGGTGAACTCCCTGCTCAGTTTGGAGAGGTCCTCCCAAAGTCTCCTTTTATTGATGGATTAGAATGTTATAGGTAATTCTCCATTTTCCATCAGCAGTTCTGCTTGGTTTCCATTGTGTAGACCAGACCCAGGTCTTTCCTGATTGTCATTTAGCTACAGAACACTTTGTAAATTGCCTTTCTCAAGCAACTTTCATGAGTTCATAAGATTATAAGTTTAGAGTTTCTAAAGTCCATCTACTCCAATCTCCTTACTTTACAGATGAGGAAAATTGGGGACAGCCAGGTGGCCCAATGAATAGAGCATCTAGCTTAAAATCAAAAAGACCTGAGTTCAAATGTGGTCTCAGATTTACTAACCCTGGACAAGTCATTTCACCCATTTTGCCTCAATTTCCCCATCTGTCAAATGGGCCGGAGAAGGAAATGGCAAACCAGTCTAGTATCTCTGCCAAGAAAACCTCAGATGGGGTTATGAAGGACAACAAAACAAGAACAAAGAGGTAAAATGACTTGCTTAGAGTCCCACAGGTAGAAACTAGTGAAAGCAGGGTTTGAACCCAGTATTTTGATTTTTATAGTGTTTTAAATCTACTGCACCACTCTTTATTTCAGCCAATCCATCAGTCAATCAATCAATCAATATTTTCTAAGTAACCATTATGTGCTAGGCCCTATACTCAGTATTGGGGATACCAAAGAAAGGTAGCTTGGTGTTATGCATATAAATGGAATTCTGTAATTTGAATTCATCCATTTTGGTTATTTTTAATAAGAGCTTTTTCACTGGGGAAAAATGAGATTCTAAGTCCTAAGGAATTCAAGTTTGCAGAGGTGTTTTGGCAAGTGCAGATGAAAGGCTCCAGGAAATGGTTTTTATTCTAATTATCCTATGATTAGAGGGTTTTTTCATCAGTTATCATGGCCAGTATGATATATATAAAAATGTTTTTCTGGTATTATCTTTGGCCTTGAATCTTATTTTCACCTGAATAGATTATGGAAGATTAGATGAGTGTATTGCAAGAAGAAGAATAGCTTATTTCTTAAGAAAGAATATTTTTGTAGCAAATGGGGTAATGAATTATATACTTTGCCATCTTTCATCATGCATAAAAATTGTTCATTTTGACAAGTTATTGTGCACATTCTTTTAGACTTTGTAAACAACAGCATATTAAAAAATCTCAGTAGGAGGCAAGACTCCAAAATCTGCACACACCCCCCCTGCAGTTCATAAGTGATACTTTAGCAATCAGAATAAAGCTGTGTCCAGAGCTAAGACTTTCCCTTCTAAGCTTGGAGTAAATACACTTCTTCTTCCTAAATTTTATTATTAAAAATCCCCAGTGAATAAAGGATTGGATCTGAAGTTGAGAAGGTCTGAGTTCCAATTTTGTCTCAGACTTAGCTGTGAGATATGGAGCAAGTCACTTAAACTCCGCTCACCTTATTTTCCTCATCTATAAAATAGGGATGATAATAATAGCACTACTTCCAGGATTGTGATGATAAGAGGATGGGATGATGAGATAATTACAAAGCACTTGGAGTCATGACTGATATATAGTAAGCGTTATTTAAATATCACCTATTGTGATCATTTTTAATATGGAGATAATAATAGCACCTACTTCCAATACTCATGGTAAGGATTAAATGAGAAAATATTTGTGATGCATTTTTAAAATCTTAAAATGGTTATATAAATGCTCATTATTATTATCATCTTGTTATAACTGTCTCTCTTACAGACCAATTTTGCAACCTGTTTATAAGGAAACAGGAACCACCCCCCTTAGTAAAACAGAAAACAGAATGTATATTTTCATTTTTTCTGAGAAATATATTCTTTATTGTCATTTCAAATACATATTGCATTTTCTTCTTAGAAAACTTCAAGTATCATTTTATTTTCACTTGGAGTCTAGTATACTTTGCCTTCATGTGATTGCTCTCCTGTTACTTAGCATTCATAGAACACATGGGATTCACAAAATAATTTATTGTTATTTCCTTGAAAAGCCCTTCAAAAATCTTTTAATGTAGTTCAAAAAACAGTATTTTGGTGTGGAATATACTGGGTGGAGAGATCTCCTTTCAGTCATTTCTTCAGAACCATTCCTAGCCTGTCCTACCTATGCTCTCACATAGGAAACTTTGTCCCTTGTATTTTTTCATCTCTTTTCTCTTTCATAACAGCTGCCTACTAAAGCTAAAGTTGTTTAGCTCTACCCTGAATATCCTGAAATCCCCAATATTGAGACCTTTAAATAAGTCTGAAATTTTTTCAACTCCCCCATATTTCTTTGATAGAAGCTTGGTTATAGTAGCTGATACTAATAATGGTGATTCATTTAACCCCCAAAACATGGCAGATCTGGGGGCTGTTTCAGATTGTAATGCCTCCTACTTGAAATTGGGCAGCTGTTGTTGTTATTGTTTGCTCTTTGTTTTCGACAGGAACCAATGACATCACAAAGTGATATCTTGATAAATGTGTGAGTTGGATTTGAATGAGGCAGTGTTGCACAAAGTTGTCAGCCTCATTCTCTTCCAGAATCACTGAAAATCCCATGATAGACTTTTGGATTTAAGAATAAACTCCTTGAAAGTAAGGTTTTTAATTTTTAATCTGTATCACCAAGCCCAATGTCTGGAACAGAGTGAATTCATTTAGTGAATGCTTGTGAATTAGTTTATTAATTTATTTTCTGTTGTTATTCTTTCTGTTTATATTGTTGCAATCATTGTGTACATTGTTTTCTTAGTTCCATTAGCTTCAATATGAATCAGTTTATACGTGTCTTTCTATGCTTCTCTGAATTCTCCCTTCCCCCAAAGATTGGTTTTTGTAAAAATGATTAATTTGAATGGAGCTCTATATAAAAGGGACCCAAGTCCCTCTTATAGAAACTTGGAAAATACAGCATTATTCAATACATTCAAGTGACACAATTTGTTAAACTGTTTCCCACTTAATGGCGAACATTTATCATAAAAATATAGTTCCCAGAACTAGAGACAGTTCTCCAAATGAGTCCTGAACAATTACTTCCTATGCCTAAGAAATTAAAATCACATGAGAACAGCAGAAAGTACAGTACATATCATCTATGTCCACTCTTAGAACTATCCCAGAGAAACTTCCCATGAGTCTGCAGAACTGTGAAAGATAATCATTTTATGTACTTGTACAGGTCTGTTAAATATTAAATATCAAAGAATGATAGTTGTATAGCAACTTGTTCCCAGTCCCTGGATAATTTCTAGTTGAATTGGATTGAATATAAAATAAGAAGAATGAGGTTAATAATAATAATAATAATTGATTATGATAATGGCTGATAATTATATAGAACTTTAAGGTTTACAAAGCAGTTTTCTAGACAGGTTGATCCTGGTGATTCAATGAGAAATTATCTGTATTAGTTTTTTGGTTGCCATGTAACATTTTTGTCTTTCATTGATCTCAGAGGCCTGTAGAGACTTTAGAGATTTTCCAAGTTCCTATAAGAGGGACTAGGGTACCTTTTACATAGGGCTCCATTCAAACTCATCATTTTTACAAAAAACAGTTTTTAGGAGAAGGGAAGCATATCTTCTCACTATAAATTTTTATGATCTTTTTCTATTAAGTCCTTAGGAAATGCCAGTTGGGGACCTGTAGTCTAGTAGATAGATCCTTTGTGCTTATAAGTATTGATCTGTAGGGAAATGAAGATTTTCTATAATGCACACATTAAATATATTGATAATGTCATTGAAGTCTTTGATAAGTGTTAGCCTCTCACCCCAATCTATTATTGACCAAAAGCCTAAGAAGGTAAGATAACAGAACAGAAAATTGGAGAACCATTGAGGCCAAATGGAAGAAATATGTGCTATGTGAGCATAGAAAATGCTTTAACATAGTCATAAATCTAGATGTTAATAAGATATAAAGCAGTATAACTTGAAGGTTCTTTAGAGATAAATTAGTGTTTTTATTCATCAGTAGTCTTGATCTCTATGCAGGCAAAGGTTTGTGGGAATTTCAAGCATTTCTTTTTTACTTTCTGCTCATACTAGTTAGAAACAGCTTGAAGGCTTACATCACCAACATACATGAGACATTGATCATAGATTAATTTAGATGGTTCAGGGGTGAGCTTTTTTGCTTCTGAGATGTTTGGAATTTCATACATATTGATTCTTTTTTCTTCAAAACCTTTCCAGTTCTATAACTGATTTTTCATATGGTTTCCCCTCTCCCTTTCACCCTTCTCCTTTGACACTCTTCCCACATCTATCAACTGCTTGAGGGGAGGGACTCTCATTTTTGTCTTCTTATCCTCAGAGCCCACCTATAACTGGCATATAATAAGTTCTTAATAGTAGTTACTGAATTGAATTGTCTTGTTAATAGCTATAATTAGAATCCCTTTCTTTTGTGATGATAGTATAGATAAAGGGTGAGGAAAAAATTTTAATTGGAATAGATTTAAGTCTATGCACTCTTCATAATCTAGTTTCTAAATATAGTTCTAAATGATATTATGCAGAGGAAATGAAAGGTTTATAAAAAATAATGATGTCTATTTTCCCATCCAATATATCCATATGTTTCCCTGAAATATATCCATGTACTCTAAACAATCCATCCTTTAAAATCACATGAACTAAGCTGCTTGTTCTGAGAGGGGAATGTTCTATTCTTTCCAATAATATTTGTGCTTTGAAAGCAATGGACCTTCAACCATTGTCCCCAGAATTTCCTCTTCCCAAAAGACAGAAAGGAAGAGAAGAGCCCAGGGGCTACTCAAAACTGCATATCTAGCATATAAAACCTCTTATTGGTTTCTCCTTATTTGTTTTTCTGTAAAAGCTCTTACTTGTCTCCTTCCCTAAATAACAATCTTTCCTGGCTCCTTCCTTATATTTTTTTAAATAACTTACAACCATGTAGGTTATTAACATGCAGACTGAAACCCCACATTTTCAGTATCTAAAACTCTCCCAAAACTTTTTCTAAATGCTAGACTCTCTTAGAGATTAGTCTGTCAACTATGAGTATATAAAAAAAGAATCTTTGTGACTATAAAAGAATCTCTGAATTTTATCAAACTATGAACCATGACTCTCATGTACTTCAGTAGTGTCCTCCAGAGTGAGCTATATAGGATGTTCAAGTTATACACAGACCAGACCAATTGAAGAGACATTTTGGAGTAGGGGAGCTCTCTAATAACCTTTAAATCAACGTGATACAATAAAGATAGTACTGAGTTTAAAATCAGATGACCTGAGCTTACACCCTAGCAGGGATATTTACTTACAAGGTCTGAGGACTCAGTTTCCTCATCCATATAATGAAAGGGTTCGACTAGAAAATATCTAAAGATACTTCTAGTTTTGCATCATTTGATCCAGACACACATAGGGTTAACTCATCTTCTTCCACAGAAGGGCATCCCTGAATTTAGGCGAGTCCATAATAAATTGATATTGAACAGCAGAAAGCTCTTCAAATATGGCAGGCTGAGAAAAGAACAAGACTTGCTGATAACAGAATTAAGTAAAGAATTATAGACATGTCTGAGATTAGTGGTTATCAGGAAGGCCTTCAAGAGCCACTTGACTCTACAGAGAAGAAGGGTAAATATAGTAGGTCCTGCTAGAAGAATGTGGGAATAAAAACTTTCCACACAGAGCTTAAGAGATTCAGTTTGGTTAAATATGAAATGCCTGAGACAGCTAGGTGGCAAAGCAGATAGAACACCAGATCTGAGTTCAAATCCAGCCACAAACATTCATTAGCTGTATAACCCTGAGCAAGTCAGTGAACACTAATTTTTTTTCCAAAACAAACAAAAAACAAAATGCCAGTTTGGTGTTGTATTGGTTGCTAGAATTACAAAAACAAAAAGGAAAAATCTATCATTCCCCCTTCAAAGAATAAATATTTTTTTTCTAGGAATGTGGTATGGGAAGAGATGAAATATACCTACTATACAGACAAATAAATACAAGATGACTTGAGGCAGGAGAAAAAACTAAAAATATTGGAGAGTAAAAATCAAGAAAGGCTTCAAGAAGATGATTAATAAGCTATTTGAGAAGCAAATGAAGCTAAGGTGTGATAGTGAGGAGCAAGTGCATTCCAAGTATGGGAGATACAACATACATGAAGGTTGAGAGATGGGAGAAAGAATATTGAGTCTGAGAAACAGTTAGCAGCCTACTTTGGGAGGAATGTAGAGTTCATAAAAGGGAGATACATGAAGTAAAGCTTGGAGCCAATTGTTTTTAAATACTAGGCTGAAGAGTTTGCATTACTCCAGAGACATTAGGAAGCTCTTGGTTTTGAATTGGGTGACATGGTCAAATCTATATTTTAGGGAGATTATTTTGCCAACTTCCAATTGGGATTGGAATGAGCAGAGGCAAGAAGCAGGGAGAGAGAAATAAATACAATATTAAAATATTGGTTTTACCCAAATTGGTTCTAAAAATTTAGATTCTACATTAAGATGGTTTTATAAAGTTAGGTTCTAGGAACTCGCCTCCATTCCAAATATCCCTTCTTATACTCCAGCCTCTGACTTTAAATATAACCAGGGAAAAATAGTACTGACTTCACATTCTAGTCTCAATCTTTTTAAAAATCAATTTCTGTTGATATCTTTTATTTTTACATAGCCTAATTATCTCCCTGTATCATTCCCAACCTCCTTTCAGAAAGGCATCCTTATAACAAAGAATTTTGTCAGTTTGTTTTTGTATTAAGATCATATATTTGGTTTAGAGGTAGGCATTAACTCAAGAATTGTAATCAGCTCCTAGCCTAGACCATGAAGAAAGCAGCTTGAGCTCAACTGGATAACTCAGGTGTAACCAATTCAAAGATTAATCAAATCATCTCTCCTGAGAGATGGATTCAGCATTTCTAGCTGAAGAAAAAATATGCTACCCTTTTGTGATTTTTAGCATGGAAGAAAAGGAGAAATTACTCTACCTCTGGAGCAAATTCAGGCTTAAACATAATATAGTTTCTTTTAATCAAATAATCATTTCCTTATTGCTGAATCATTCATTCATGACTCTCAAAAGTCTTCAGTACTACAGCATGAAAGCACTGATTTTGCTGCAATGATCATATTTACAACTTTTCTTCCTTAGTCATAAAGGTCAACTCTGTAGCAAAGAACCCAAATAACTATCTAAAGTTTGTATTGTTGCTATTCAGTCATTTCAGCCATGTCCAAATCTTTATAACCTCATTTGGGGTTTTCTTGGCAAAGATACTAGAGTGGCTTAGCATTTTCATCTCCAGCTCATTTATAGATGAGGAAACTGAAGCAAACAGGGTTAAGTTACTTGCCCAAGATCACACAGCTAATAAGTGAGGCCAGATCAGAACTCAGTTCTTGACTCCAAGATAGAGCTTGCATTCTATCTGTATCTACTGCACTATTTAATTGCCCCAGAGTTAAAGTTATTTAAAGTTAATTTCAGTTTAATTTTGAATTGTCATGTGTCATTATAAATATCAAATGTTTACCATTAATTAGGGGTAATAGATAAGCAAATTGAACATAATGGACATTTTTAATTTTTATTTTATTCTATTTATTTTATTTTTATTACTGCACCCTAAGAAATAACAAATATAAAAAATTCAGAGAAGAACGGGAAGAAAGAAATTGATACTGTCAATTAAGCAAATCTAGGAAAACATTCAATGACTATAACAATATAAATGAAAAAAAAAACAACAAAAAGAAATTAAATCAACCAGCATTCATTATGTACCTATAATGTGTTCCATGCTAGGTAGTGAGCATGCATAAATACAAAGATTAAAGCAATCTCTATTCTCAAGACCTTGTATTCTGGAGATTACCTTCATATATACATGTACACACATATGCACACACATGTGTCCAAGTCATCCTTCATTCTCAAAGAAGATCTAAATGAGATAGCAATGTTGGGATCAAGGTACAATGTATCTGTGGCTAATCAGACCAATATGAGCTCAGAAGACTCTTCCACAAGTCAGTTGCAATGTCTGTATGTGTGTGCATGTATGTATGTGTATGAGACACATCTACATAGCACATACATGCAGGTATGTGTGTATACACACTGAATAAAAAAATTGCAGAAAAATACAAATTTAGTGAGGGAAAATACTACTTAGAAAAAATGGGAAGGATCTTTGTAGAAGATAATCCCTGCTCTGTGCCTTTATGGACTGAAGCTATTTTATATTCTCTGAGGCATAATTGAAGTGGGAATGCATTACAGGAACAGGGGATAGACAGAACAAAGGAACAGGTAGAGAATATAGTTTTATGTGAGGAATTGCAAGAAGACCAATTTTGCTGGATTATAGAGTACATGGCATGGAATGAGGTAGGAGGCTGGAAGGGAAATTGAGGCTAAATTGTGAAGGGCTTAAAACCAAACAGAAAAATCTATATTTTATCCTAGAGTTAATACAGTGATCTTAGAGTTTATTGAGTTGGGCAGAACTATATGTAAGGGAAATTGGATTATACTGGGAAGAGCCCTGAGGCCCACATACCATTTGGAAGTCTACTTTGCAATAGTCTAGTTTGTCATTTTTTCTTCATTTTCAAAGAGGACCGACATCATGAATGATGTCTTCACTTGAACATGAATTGAATGAATTGCAACAAGTCATCAACCTCACTTTTCCTGAGTCATAGAAGTCCAGATAAGAAGTAATGAAGGCATGAGGTTATATGGTGGCTTTGTGAGTAGAGTGAAATTATAGGGTGAAAAGTAAGAGTTTTCAGTCTTGGCCCCTAAAAAAACTTGGCTAAATAGATCTACCTCTCCTTTTTGCAGAGCTGGAGGACTATGTTGTAGAATATTGCATATCCTGTGTGATTGATGTGATAGCAGTTATTGGGGGGAAATCATATCCTTACACTCATACATTGGCAAAATAGAAAAAAAGAGAATGTGCATTTTAAAATTTAGAAAATCAACAGATAAGTCTAAAAAAAAGATCGATTGATATGCTTGTTAGTATTGCTTGACTCCATCTATTAGTCTTTGTTGCAAGGAACAAGTAAACGAGTAGAGAGATGGAGAAGTTTTATATCTTTAAGTGAAGGTAATATAAAAATAAGAGCTATCAAAAAGAATAAAGAACAAAAAATAGATAATGATTTATAACATCATTGTCAAAAATGCTTTCTTTCAATGGCATACACTAAAGCTAATCACTTAGCTTTCCTCCAAGATTCTATAGAAGCATAGATTCTGCACAACTTTATTATGAAATAAGTGGTTACATTAACATTCAATAAAATATCCTATATACCAGCAGCTTAGCAACAGAGGTTACTCTTATTTAGTCCTGGAACTTGATTGATTGCAAGCTTAGAGAATGAAAGAAAGGTATCATAAATAGAGCTTCCCTGCTCGAATCTATCATTGTGCGATGGCTAAAGGGATAATGGATTCTTTACTGCAATTTGCTCTAAACATTTACCTGTCCAATAGGCGTAATCACTAAGATTACACATTGGCAATAAGTGAAAATAGCTTAATTTTTATTTTCTTTCTACAATTTGCTATTCACTTTAGTCCTTTGTCTGTAATATTGTATTCCCTTTCTTTTCATATATTTCCCCAGACTTTATCTAATCAGCTATATGGAAACTGGATGTGGAGGCAGGGGGAGAGGGAGAGAGGGAAAGAGAGAAAATAATATCTGATTTTTTTACCTTTAAGTTAAAAGCCTCCCAAACCATAGCGGATACATACAAATAACTGGTTTTGTTCTTTGCTGAGCAAAGAAGTTAACTTTTTCCCTAAGTGTATTCTTTAATCAGTATAATTTATATAGAAATGCAGATCTTTTGGTCATAATCAAAGTCAAAACTCATATATTCAAATCTTGGCTCTTGCACTTAGCTCTTGTCTAAATGGTTGAGTCTTTCAGGGGGTTCACTGGATGACCAGTTAGGTTCTTAGCTCTGAAGCTGATGCAATGAGCCTACAAACTTATCAAAAGGAATAAAAAACAAAATGCACTATTATCTACAAGCATATTCCTTCACAAACTCTGATTAAGATCGTCTTCTCTTTGAAAATCATAGCATTGAAAATGTTCTGTGGAAAAGAGCAGAAGCCTTCTATAACAGGTTACATTTGTTGAAAATGTTAAAGGGAAAAGGAGAGCATCTATCCATTAGAATAAGTCTTAATCTTTGTAGCTAGAAAGAACTGAGACATGATTGATCTGTCTTTCTTTCTCCTTAGAAAGGGCACTTTAAAAACTTCAAAATATGAGGAGCCATATAATATGTATACCATTTTCGGAAGAATTATAAATGACTTCAGAGCTGGTGCTCTATCCACTGTGCCATCTAGTTGCCCCTCCTTAGTTTCCTTTGAGACTCAGCTCAAAGCTTGACTATTATAGAAAGATGTGCCCTATTACGCAAGATCTTAGAGTCTTTTCTCAGAGATTATTTTCTATCTATCTATCTACTCTGTATAAATCTATGTGCCAAGTTATAGGTGCTATTTTCCTTTTTAGAGGCAGAACCTGTTAGAGGGAATTCTTGTTTTTTGCCTTTCTTTGTATGCTCAGTTCTTAGCCCAATGCCTGGAATGCAATAGGTGCTTAATAAATGCTTGATGACTGAAGATCTCTCTGGTCTTTAATTTCTTCATCAATAAACTGAAGGCAGTAATGCTAGATAGATTTCAAGATTCCTTCCAGTTATGATCTATGGATGTACATACATTACAATTTATGATATGGAGTAATGAAAAGACAAAAAAAATTACAAAAGCCTATGACATGTATAAATTACCTTTTTATTAAATTGTTTAAATACATCATGAGTTCTCCTTTTTATTTTTTATTATAGTAATTGATTCTCTGGAAAGGGAAAGGCTATAATGGGAAATGAAAGTGATACAAAAATGAAAGATCAATAAGATATATTAATGTCAGGATAATATAATTATGTGATACCAGTATGATTATATAAATAAAATCAGAAAACATAGCTTTAAATTTGGGGAGGGGATGTCATCCATTAATTTATCCAAGGGCAGACAATCTACCCAGATTATTTTTGAACTATAATGCAAAAGTCTTTCCTAGGTGGGAACATGCTAGTTTCTAGGTTCACTGTTACATCAAGGAGTTCCTAGAACCTTATCCAGTGATGAAGTGGTCTTTTCCTAAAGTTGATAAGAGAGAGAAACTGATAATTCTGTGCTAATGTCTAGTATCTGTGCTCAATGTAACAAAGCAATCTCTTGCAAGCTCATCACCTTGCACTCCCTGGTGAATCATCTTTCCAGGCCTTACTGCTGGGTAGCAGAATAACAAACATTGACTAGAAGAACAAATAGGGGAAAATAACAATAATTTCCCAGGAACAGCCTCCAATGACCTCAATAAATTCAAATCCCTGGATTAGAACAATTTTCATTTCCTCATCAGAACAGAAATGTGCTCAGATTGATAGGAAATCATAGAAGAGGGAAGAGGTTATTTCCTTTTGCAAGTTCTAACAAGAGGTTGTAGTGAGGCAAATGGGGATTAATATGGAGGCCAATTTATTTTAGGGCTTACCTCTTGTTTTAAAGAGTGATCACTTAATTCCATGGTGCTCTACCAGAATCCATGATAGATGATATAAAAATGAACCCACCTCAATCATAGGAGAAGAATGTCCTACAAAATGAGCCCATTGCTTTAGAGCAGGTTCCAAATATATGTGACTAGGTGTTGAGATGACAAGAAAGTTTATTGTAGTATCTAAGGCTCTCTGTACCATAAGTATCATATGATTTTATGATTCATCATATTGAGGATTTTGATTGATAAATAGAAAGCTGAGCTTGGAGTTAGAAAGACCAACTTCAAATCTGATTTTATATATTTACTAGCAGTATGGTCATGGGCAAGTCACCTAATCTCTGTCTGCCTCAGTTTCCTCAACTGTAAAATGGGGGTGATAGTAACAGCATCTACCTCACCGGATTATTGTAAGAAGGATCAAATAAGAGAATAATTGTAAAACGCTTAGCATATTACATGGCACATAGTAGACATTTGATCGATATTTGTATTTGCCCTCCCTTCTTTTCCCTTATGAACTTTATATCATTCCTAAGAATGTTAAACAGTGCATTCTAGATTTAACTCTTCCACACCAATTGGGATTATAGGAATTGGTTTTTGGAGACTCCCTCTTGGCAAGAAGAAGGTAAAGGAAGTGATTAGTGTGGTCATCTTCAAGTTAAGGAACTCTGAAAAAGTTCTTTCCTAGATACAATTCTACCTTTAAACAATCTATAGAATAGCTGATCTATTTTTTGCTATTATACAGTAGTAGCTGCTGCTTGGTGGAGCTGGTATAATTGGAATAGCTTTTCTTGTTGTTATTTAGCAGTCTTTGAATTTTACTCTGATTCTTTTTGAACCATTTCTTTTAGAATCTTTCAGTCTCTCCTTAGTCAGCAACATTTTCTGAGTGCCCACATGTGCAGTGTGAGATTGCCAAACTTAGTAGAACTGTATTATATTTCTTTTTAAATATGCCAGTCAAGAAATCTTCAAATTACTAGAGATAACCTCAGATGTTCAAATAACATATATTTTGTACATTTCCTCATGCTTTGAAAAAATGGATTTTCTACTTTGTAAACATTCTAGAACGCTGAAATTTCCAAACGTGAGAAAAGACTAGGCAAACCCTTCAAAAAACATTCAATAACACTGTCAATTATAGCCCACATTGAGATAGGCTTTATGACTTATTAAGTACTTTTCTCAAAATAAATCAGCTAAGTGTATGGGGTGGCAATGTTATTCCCATTTTATAGATAAAGTCATTGAGGCTCAAATTGGTAACATGATTTGCTTTCAGTCATACAGCCTCCTTCCTATTATTACCTTTCATCTGGCCTAGCAATGGACTCATCATCTTCAAGTCTTTGAAGGCTTTGAATGGCTTCAGTCTTTTCCCATTCCACATACCTGGCAAGGTAATTTTCCTTAAATGCAGGTCTGACCATGTTGTTCTTTATCTCAGGAAACTCCAGGGCTCTCTATTGCCTCTAGGAAAAGATAGAAACTCCTCTGTTTGGCTTTTAAGGTCCTTCACAATCTGTACTCTTCTTATATTTCTAGCCTAATCAACAATTACACCTTCTCCTCTACTCCAATCCAGCCAAACCATCAGCATTTGCATTGGTCATTCCTCCATGATAGACTGAACTCTGGATTCACCACTGCCTTATCTTAACTTCCTTCAGGACTCAGCTCAAATACCACCTGCATGAAATCTCCCTGATCCCTTCCCTTAGCTCTTAGCCCTCTCCCTGCCTAAAGTGCTTTTGTATTGCACTCTCTCTTGTCTACTCTTCTAATATGTACATATATTTATGGGCTAGATCCCAAAGATGGTAACTACTCTCAGGATTTCATGATATAGCCTGCAGCACTGCACCCCAACCACTTTTAAAAAAGAAAAAAACAAGTAAACTACCTAGTTCCTGAATCCCCAATCAGTAGACACCCAATTAACAAACAATAGTTAAATTAGCTTTTTTTAAAATTTGAAATGTACAGCAATAACAGTAGTTAGGAAGTGTCTCTTCAACAACAATTACAGAAAAAACCTAAACTATATTCTCTCACAAATATATATTCTGCCAGAGGGGAGAGTAGAAACAGATTTCAAGAATAACAACAATGAGGTACACTTGAAGATAGATGTCTGACAACTCAACACTGCAGTACTGCAGAGTCTTGAAGTCATTTGTCTCTTATTAGAATGCTCTGGGTATCCCACTGGGTATGGCATATGTGCCAGAAAGAATTCTCAGCTGAGCTTACTTTTTCATAGACATGGCATTTATTCTGATAGTTCTGTGCCTGGCTTGGGTTTATTCCTTGGAGATCATGATATCTTTCCTAGTTGGGTGGCTCAGTTGGAATCTCTAGGACTTCTCTTAGAAAGACAGCCGTAGTGTCAACTCTTAAGTGGCTCAACTGTAATCCTCAGCTAGGTTACTGTGTTCCCCTTTCAGAAAAGCAGAAACTCTTAGCTTAAGATAGGTAGAAACCTTTTCAGCCTTATGAAAAAAAAATCAGCTAACCCAAGATTAATTTATTATGTGTTGGTATAAAAGTATTCATATTGACCCCTGTTTCCCCTCCTTGCAAGGATTATGATTTATTGAGGTATTCTCTCATTCCTATTCCTATCTTCCCCCTTCCTTTATTTATTGGATACTTACCAGGAACAACAAAATACCTTTCACCAAGGAGAAAATCCAGAGCAAGGAAGGAATAAGAGGAAAAATACAGAAATTGTTGTTTGAAAATCCTGGGTTATCCCTGATAATATTAAAATTTCTTGGCTGGCATTTTTCTCCCAAATAAAATCTAGGCTGTATTGCCTTTGACAGCCTGGCACTGATGATCTTTGCTGAAGGATTAACTGTTATTCTAACATAATAGCCTTAGAGAAAAAAGTTATTCAATGTTATCTACTTTGAGTTTTTTTTTAATCAAAATGTACCCACCATTACCATTGGTTTAACTTTTAGTTTTGCTTTTTTAATTTACCAATGCCCAACCCCAGTTATTAAGGGCAAACTGGTGCCATAATATCATGGACTAACAAAATATTGGACTTAGAAGGCATCTTGGAGGACATGTAGTTCATCATCCCACTCAAATCAAGATTCCCCCCACACACACCATTACTCACATAATGTTCCTTCCAGCTTCTGCTTGAATGGTTCCAGGGAGAGGAATTCATTAACTGTTAGGATGTTCTTTATATTGAGCCAAGATCTGTTCTTCTTCTACCCTCCCCACATCCCTCAGTATCAGCCTCTGAAGTTATATATAACATCTCTTCCCCATGACAATCATGAATTAAGATAATTATTATATCAATGGAAAACAGCTTTATGCTCTGAGTCCCAGTGCTCTGATAGGTGAATTTTGGCAATATCTTGGGTGACAGGCCTTCATACCACTTACCAGACATCTCCACGCTGTGACATGTGTCTCTGGGAATAAACCTGACCTTACTTCTGCTCTTTGTTCATAATCCTCATCTCCCTTATTCTGGAAGCTTCAAGTTCACCAAATCTCTCACTGGTGGGTAAATTTTTACTGTATCCTGTGGAAATCTCCACTCTCTTCTTTCTAGTTTCTTTATGTATTATCTATCCTGATAAAGCTTCCTCAAGGCAGACTTGCTTCTTCAAGTCTTGCTTGCTTCCATGTACTTAGAATGTGCTTAATAAATAGCCACCTAACTGTTTTGTTTTATTTAAAGTATCCTTAATCCTGTTTAATATTATGGAATATGGCTTCCAGAACCCATGCCAACCTCCAGGACAGATTCTATCTACTCTCTCCTCATTTCTCCCCCATATATCTGCAGAAGGTCTACACCAGTATCAAGAGCCAGAGGACCACTTAAGTGAGACAGCATCCAGGCCCCCATATTTGCCATCCTTCTTATCCCATTTGTTCTTCAAAACCAAACCTACAAGCCCTACCACACTTTCAAGGACCAGAATTCCCTTCAAATCTTTGCCTGGTTATAAATTAATCTAAGGGAGATTTTGATTCTACCAAAAAAGGAGCTTTGATGAGCAAAAATTACTTCCAACTATGCTCAATGAGGTCTTCGGGCACCTGTGTGCCAGTCAATTGTAACAGGACTTTCCAGTATTGCCAGAAAGACTAGATGAGGTCTTCTGGAACCTCAGCTTCTACAGCATGTCTTTTAAAGGAGAGTTTATTAGAGAAACAAAGCTTCTTGTTCATAAACACAACAAAAAGTTCTATTTCTCAAATTTAAATGGCACATTGTGATCTCTAAAAGTAAATATGGAAAATATCCCCCATGTCCACTGAGGGGAGACAGCAGCATGGTAGAATGGATAGAGCACTGAGTGCAGAGTCAGAAGACCCCAATTTGAATTATACTTCTTTCACTTATTATCCTTGTCACTTTAGAAAATTAGGTGACTCCATGAATAGTATTGAACTTAGAATCAGGAGCTGCGTGATGCTGATCAGATTATTTGTCTATTCTGGGTTTCAGTTTTCTCATTAGGAAAATGGGGGCATTGAACTTGATGGTCTCTAAAGCTGCTTCCAGAGCTAAACCTAGGATCTTATAATAACTCACATATTCCCTATGCCATAGTTTCCTCATTTTTACAATGGTAATATTTTATAAATATTTTGCATGATCCTCTCAACACAGAAAGGTAGGTGCTCTCTCAATTTGTTATCCCTCTCTGACTTAGTAATGATTTATTTTTCATGACACCCAAGGAATATGGATTATACAACTTAAAAAAGCAAATCCAAGTTGAAAAGATTTGTACTTTTACACTTGATTATGCTAGGGGATGGGAAGGGATCATCTCTTCTTTGGTAGATAAGTGGTACAGTGGAGATTTCAGCCTCAGGGACTTACCTACTGTGTGACCCTGAGCAAGTCACTTAACTTGGGCCTCCATTTCTTCAACTGAAAAATGAAGGGGTAGAGATAATATTAACATCTACCTCCCAAGATTGTCATAGGGATCAAATGAAATACTAGTAAAAAAAATAGGCTTGTTGTTTTTAATATTATAGTTCAGTTGTTTTTCAATCATCTCTAAGCTCCTCTTTGTGACTTCATTTGGGTTTTTTTGGGCAGAGGTCCTGGAATGGTTAGCCATTTCCCTTTTCAGCTCATTTACAGATGGGGAAACTAAATGACTTGCTCAGTATCACAGAGGTAAAAAGAGAATGAGACCAGATTTGTACTCAGAAGATGAATTTTCCTGACTCCAGGCCTGCACTCTATCCATTGCACTGCCTAGCTAGCTGCCCTTGGGCACATATCAGGTGCTGAATAAATGCTTGTTTCCTTCCCTTTTTCTTTAGACCAAATCTGATCGTTGTAATCATATTTCACATTCACAGCCCATAGAGTTTTGTAATTGAATAAGGTAATATGGATTATGTAATATACATTTTTGGGAGGAAAGGAGGTGAGAGAGGGAGTGAGCTATTTCTTATAGGATGTATGAACTAAAAGAAAAGGAAATCATTATTGGACATTTTGATATTTTCAGGAAGCCATGTGCTTCTTCCATTCCCCTATTGGTAGTCTCAAGCCCACAAGGCATACATTAAAATTGCTTGTGAGAGGGAAGATCAGAAGCATTTACTTTTGGAAATTCCTTCCTTTTCCCCTAGACTTACTACTACAAGCTACTATCTTTTTCTTCCAGTTTCAATAGGAATATAGGGAGTGAGCTTACTCTTCCCCCCTCCCCTATCCCATCCCCCACATATACTGCCTGAATTGAAGGCAAAATATTTTACAAGTCCCTTAAAACAATGACTAGTTACCTAAACATCCTACTTGTTTCTCCTCAGAACTGAGTTCTGTAGGCTGTAACAATATAGTTAAAGAAAAAGAAATTAGGCTGACTAACTGGAAGTCAGTTCCAGAGATTTATGCTTATGGCTTATACTTTATTCATACAATATATGTCCCTTGCGACATATTAATTGGCTTATTTGTTAAGTGTCTACTTTCTAGAGCTGTCTGTCTGATTGCTGGTATTTTTTGTTTATTTCAGGAATATTTGGCAACCTAAGTTTTTTTTTTTCTATCAAAAATTCAGTTTTGCTTTAAAGCATATCTAACAAGAGCCTTTTCTGTGTATTTCCCATTTTCCCCCTTCCCATTATGAAGTATTTTTAACTGAACAAAAATCAGATTTGCAAATTGTAAGGAAAAAAGGCTGCAACCACATTGGTCCTTTGGAAGTATTAAATAAGATCACTTTGCAAACCTAATATGTTCTAGAAATATTTATTTTTATTGTTTTTGGACAGTGGGTAAATATTAAAAATGGGATATCTGGTTAAATTAGCTTTTAAATGCCTTTCAGTTTTCTTAACAATGCAGCTTAGGCCCAGTTTGTTTCTGAGACAGAAAAAATTAACCACAGAGATAAATAGTTTATATTCCCACTCCTGAATTTTAGGGAATTGAACAATTTGACTATCCCCATCATTTTTATCAAAATAGAATGATAAAGTGTTGGTTGGGCTTTATGGGGGGAAAGGGAATCTTGGGGTAAGGAATAAATTATCTCTTATAAGGGTGAAGAAGAATATAGTCGACTGTCCTTATGCTGAGATTCTTGCTGGTATTTTCTGCAGATGAATGATTTTCATGAAACAGCAATAGGGTCCCTGAATTATGTTATTTGAAGCAAATTAAATTCTTCTTCTGTATCAGAGGGCTCTTTTTCTTTTTTTTTTCAGAGAACACCACTAATAGTCATACTTTATGCAGGTGAAAATGCTCCCTAAGGAAAAAGTTGATTTATAAAGGATAAATGAGGGGGCGATTTCTCCCTTTGCCAAAGGATTCTTTGCTTTACAAAAGGTTTCTACTGGGGAAGCTCCCATCCATCCTTGAAGGTTGGTTTATTGATTATGCCTGACAGAGAGACCAGAAGGTCACAAAACCTTTATTAAAGTGTTAAGAGATTGCTATTCAGAAATAAATCAGAAGGGAAGGGGAAGCATCTCTGAAATAGTAATCCTGCTATTTTTACAGCATGTGGTTGGTTTGCAAAGTGTATTGTGTAGGTTATCTATCATACAACAGCCCTCAGTAGGTAGGTTGTACAAGTAGTATTATTAAATTACCCTTAAAAGCTTAAAAAGAATGTTCAGTAAGTATCTGAGGTCACAAAGCTTATTAGTGGCAAAGTGAAAATTTGAACCAATAATTTGTGACTCTACAAGACTAGGGCTAGAATTTGCTACAAGATGATATTCAGTATATCAGGGCTTCTTAAATTTTTTCTACTCATGGCCCCTTTTCACACAAGAAATTTTTATATGACCCCAGGTATATAGGTTTAAAAATAGTTATATAAATCAATTTACTGATAGTAAGTTATAAAGAAATTTACTTTAAAACAATTCTTTGATATACACATAATCTTACCATTTATTAAAGATAAAAGCAGATTTACACATTAATGAGATGGATGGATGTGCTTATTTTTACATAAAGAATTAAATCTTGGTGGAATATTTGATATTGCAGGACACAGAGCATTCAGAAATCTTATACTATTGCCAAATTTTCTGCCAAATATTGCCCATCATTCAGTTACATGACTCCATATAGGATCACAATCCACAGTTTAAGAAGCTTGGCTTTACATGACATATGTTAAATCAATTTTTTTTTGCCTCCTTTTCCTCCCCAAGCCTCAACCCAAGACAGAGCATGTAAGATGGTCAGCCAACATTAGGACTATATTGTGGGGTTACAAAATGTAAATAAAATGGGTATTAGCTGAGGAATGGATGTATATGTTTTGTTATATGAATATAATGGATATAATGGAATATAATGGCATTATATGATGTAGCATCATTGTGAGGAATTCAGAGAAACATAAGGCCTTTGGGTTCTAATCAAAACCTCCCCAAAAGTGTGGACAAGAGAAAAGAAAGTTAGGAATCTCACACCAGTTAAGCTTCCTGCTTATAAGTAGGTAGGGAATGAATGAATGAATATATTTTGTTATATGAATTGAATAAAATGATGACATGTGAAGCAATTAGAAAGAGGAGAATAATATAGAAGATAATATACAGTAAATCAAAATATCACCACAGACAAACATGGAATAATGTGTTGTAAGTAATAATTTAATTAATATTTATTATAATATACTTATATCAATTAAAATTAATGTATATAATATGATAGATAATGTATATAATGTGTATATAATGTATATAATGTGATAGGTAATACATGTAAATAACATATAACAATATATTGTGATTATATTTCCATAATATATATTAATCATAATCTAATTCATTGATATGTTGCCTATATATTATGATATATGATAATTATTTTGGAATAATAATTAATCAAGACTCCAAAGAATAATGAAAAGCAATTCTTTTCAGTCAAGAAGTGGGAGAATATATATGTAGTATGTCACCTACATTGTTAGTTCACTTTTGACTTTTTTTCTTTGCTACAAGATGATGTTTAGCAAGGGAGAAGGAAGCTTTGTCTAAACTCTAAGAACAAAAACATCAATAAGCTTTACTGTATGAAAAATTAAAAGAAATCATAAGTTCTATTTATTACTGCAGAATTGAAAAAAACACAAATTTGTTCTCTTTCATTAACTGAAGACTATTAACCTGAGTTAACCTCACTACTTGAGCTTCATCACCAATGGGATTGGTGATATCACAGATAACTCCCAAATAGAATTTTAACAGTGAACACCAGGAGCTCCATGATCTCAGGCAAATCAATTCATGTCTCTGGATTTGGGAGCAGATGGTTTCAGGGTTCTCTCCTGTTCTGTAAATCAGTCTTTGAACTGATACTTACCAAACACAGCTACTTACAAGCAGGAGTGAGATTTCTAGATTTCCTTTCTCTTGTCCAAACTTTTGGGGAGATTTTAAATCCAAAGAGCTCAAAGGCAGCCGATTTGATAGATAATGAGAACAAGCCAAACTCTTTCTTGAATAATCAGCGGGGCAGAATCTAATTCTTAGTATATCATCTTTACTTCTCACTATATTTCTTTTAAGAAAGGGGGGAGCAGGTAATTGTGCATTTTCAAATTGTGTACCGAAAATACATTTCTAAATGTGGGTTACCATATAGGTTTTGTCTACACAACCAGATAATGTTCAATTTGGTATATTTGATCATCTTAATCATATCTTAAGTATAACAGAAATACTTAACAAATATGTATTAAACAGCTCCTAGTCACCTAGTACCATGTGTGTATTATAAATAGAGATGGACTACTCAATCAATCAACAAGCATTTATTAAGTACTTATGCTTCTGGGCACTGAGCCAAGAATAAGGGAAACAAATATACAAGTAAGAGTGCCCCTGATTTCACAGTTACATTGTAAAAAGGAGCTAGAGCAAGGTCATAGGTAAGGTCATATTAGATAGAAACATCAATTGGAGGATGGCTGAACAGGTTGTGGTATGTGTAGTGATGAAATGCTCTCATGATATAAGAAATGAGGAAATGAATGATTTCAAAGAGACATGGAAAATTTGTATGAATTGATACAGAGTGAAATGAGCGGAACAAAGAAACAATTTATACTGTAACAACAATATTATAAAACTGATTCTGAAGACTTTTATAAACTAATGAAGAATCATGTGAACAGACCCAGGAAAAGAATTTATACAATAATAACTTTGTAAAGACAAACAGTTTTGAAAAGTATAAGAACTCTGATCAATCCAATAACCCTCTACAATCTCCTGACAGAGATGGTAGATTTAGGGTGAACAAAAAAGACATACCTATCTACCTAGAGAAAGAGAGAGAGAGAGAGAGAGAGAGAGAGATGGATAGTGATTGATTTATGTTGAATGAGACATGTATATTTACATGCATACTTACATATGGAATCATGATAGATATGTATATATATATGTATGTATTTGTATATAGCCAAGAAGTATTTTGCTTAACTATGCATATTTATTATAAGGAATTTGTTTTTATATTCTCTTTTTTTAATGGGTTGGGGGAGATGGGAGAAAAGAAGTTTCTATTAATAAAGAAAAATTAAATTGATGGTGGGAGGCTAAAAATATGGTATGTTGCTTACACTTTTAGATGAGGTAACTATTGTTAATTTGGAGTTTTTTTAGATTAGACAACTATTAATAATTTTTAATTATTTACAAGAGACTTCAAGAAATGGGAGTAATCTGTAAATGTTTCCAATATTAATACAATACACACTAATAAAATTGTTTTTCAAAAAGATAAAATTAAAACACAATGATTTGAGAGGAGGAATAAACTCAAAATAAAAACTAAGGGAATCAGGAAAGGCCTTTGGAAGGTGTTATAGCACTTGAGATGAGCCTTGAAGGGATGTTAGGTTTTCACATGATGAAGGGGAAAAGGGAAAGTATTCCAGGCATGAGGACCAGATTAGGAAAAGTCACAGAGGTGAGAGACTGAACATTATGTGCAGAAGACCACAAGTAGACCATTTTGTCTGGAATATAGAATGTATGATGAAGAGTAATGTGTGTTGGAAAGATAGCTTGGAACTAGATTGTGAATGGCTTTAAATGCTAAATGAAGCATTTCGATTTTATCTTAAGGGCAAAAGTTATCCACTGAAATTTTTTGATGCTGGAAGAAGGTAAGATAATTGTGATCTATTAAAACCAATATAACACAATATTCATCAACTTCAGTTTAAATAGGGAGACAAGACATTATAATTTTGATTATGTAGGAGTGAGGGAGAGTTATAATAACAATGCAAGGGATATCACAAAACAGTTTATGAATATTGCTAAGTGAAGCAAGACTTGTCCAATTGAATCTGCAGAAATTGTTCACAGAGACATTAAATATTATCCAACTGAAAAGGTAACCTCTTGTCAGGGATAAGACTCCAGGGAGTGTTTGCAAAAGGAAGGGCCAATTCTAATCCTCCTTCTGCCTTTTTATCAATGCTCCTTCTGTGGATTTAGTATATTCTGTGTCATAATACATGTTTTATCTTTTCTACTACTAAAGTATAACAAAATAAACTGAAAATAAAGCAAAGATTGTATTTTATTCATCTCTATCTCTGAACATTTAACTTCAAGACTAGATCATAATAGAACTACTTGTGAAATTGAATTAAGGTTGACTAACTCTGAATTCCTCAATATTCAATATTATTTGTTTATTTTGTATGTAGAAGCTAATGCATATTATTCACCAACATTGGTCATCCCTCAATGATCAAACAATTAATAACTTATGCTTATATTGACATTATTATTCCCAATTGAGAATCATAACACCTCTAGGGGATTAAATAAAAATTGTCACAAATTTAAAACATATTTTGTGAGTCATTGTAACAAGTGGCAAGAATTTTTATCAGTGTTAATGAAATATTCTGCATCATTTCTGAACTTTAAAAAAAGCATTTCTTGACCCAAGGGAATAACGGTAACAGAATAAATGCAAACAGTAAGCCCATAAATATCCCCAAGGAAGACAAAGACAGAAAACTCCCATTTACAACAAAATATTCATAGTATCCCTTGATGAATGAATCAGGAAATGACTGACTGAACAAATTGAGGTATATAAGCATAATAGAATATTTTTGGGTTACTGGAATATGAAGAAGTCAGAACAATGTGGCTTCCTTCAAGTCCCAGCTTAATTCCTGTCTTCTCCAAGAAGCCTCTCCTGACACACTTTAATTGTAGTGCCTTTCTCCTATCATTTATCCTATATCTTAATCATTTGTTTGTATGAAGTTTTTTACACCAAGACTTTAGACTAAGGGCAGGGGCTTAGTTTTTTTTATTATTTTTTTTATTCACAGCACTTAGTGTAATACCTGATACATAACAGAAATTAAATAAATGTAATAACAAACAGACTTATGCAGATTGAAATAAGCAGAACTAGGAAAGACAATATACAATGTGACTACAAAAATTATAAATGAAAAGGTCACAGAAGCAAAACTGAAAGCTATGTAATTATAAGAACTAATTTTGCTTGATGTTTTTCTTACTATATATAGACAGTATACTTAAGAATTACTGTAACAAAAGCAAATAGTATCAATAAAACTTGATTTTTACAAAATAATATTCAGCCTGGTATTTGTTTAGTCTTATCATAATTGAGGGAGTATTAACTTTTGAAATGAAGATACTAGTGGATTTATATTAAATATTAGTAGCTTTACCAATCTTAGACTCTGATGCTTATTAGCTATATATAAATCTAGACAAGTCATATAAGCTCACTAAATCTCAGTTTCTTAAGTATTGTTTAGTCATGTAAGTCATGTCTGATTCTTCATGACCCATTTGGAATTTTCTTGATCAAAGTATTGGAATGATTTGCCATTTCCTTCTCCAGTTCCTTTTATAAATGAGAAAACTGGGACAAACAGGGTTAATTGTAAAATGTGCAAAATGAGATAAGACTTCCACTACCTACTTTACAATTATAATAATTGCATTTCTACATTACTTTAAAATCTGCAAAGTGCTCTACAAATTTTATGTCATTTGACCCTCACAACAACCCTGGAAGGTAGTTGTTATTATTATTCCCATTTCATGGATAAAGAAACTGAAGCACACAGAGGTTGAGTGAATTGACAAGACCAAGATTATTGTGAGAAAAAAATGTTTTTAAAACTTGAACTATATCAAAGAATCATCGTATCACAGAATCTCAAAGCTGGAAAGAAATCTCTGGAACCATCTTTTAGTGCAACCCACAGTAAAATAATTAGCCTTTGCAATAAACTTGCCAAGTAGTTTTTGCTTAAGGCCTCCAATGATAGTGACTCAAAACTCTACTCTCTAAAGCAGAAGTTTTAAATAAATGGATAACGTTGGCTGATTATTAGGCCACTTTTTCCTAACAATTCTAATTTTTTCCCTAATAAAGCCTAAATTTTTCTCCTTGTTGTTTTACATATTTTTCCTTTTGAGGGGAAATCAGGAATATGTAGCACAGTGGGTAGAGTGCTGGACCTGGAGTCAAAAAGATCTGAGTTCAGATATACCCTCATATGTATACACTTACTAGTGGTGAGAAGTTATAAAGCATCCTTCATATTCTATCATCCTAACATGTACACTAAAAAGAGTAGGAACAGTGCTGGCAGTTATCATTATAAGCTTCTGAGAGCAGAAATCATATCTAATTCATTTGGATATTACCTTCATCACCTTAGCCTGGGGTTCATCACCTTGGGTCTTATAAACTTTTGTTGAAAAAAGATTTTGATAACTGGAATTCAGTATAATTAATTTACTTTGGGATCATTTGTATTTAATCTTATGAATTCTTCTGAGAAGGGAGTCCCTAGGTTTCCTCACACATTCCCAATGAGGATCATGACACACACAAAAAAAGTTAAAAACTCCCTACTTTTTTCACAAGATCATAACTTTAGAGCAACCTCAGAAGCCATTAAATCTAACTTCATTTTACAAATGAGGAAACCAAGAAACAGAGTGGTTTAAGTGACTCACCCAGAAATTGACAGTAAATTGTGGGAGTACAATGTGGACTCAAGTCTTCCTGATGCCAAATTCTATTCTTTCTCCACTGTAATATATCGAACACAATAACTTCTTAATAACCATCTGTTGAAGGTTGCTGAATAAGACAGGGGAAGAGACAATGTTTTTAGGATAAAATCAGTTGCTTTAACAGGGCTAGCCAGGGGAGACCCTTTAATGCTATCCTTCCTTTCTTATTGAGTACCACAGGGCACTCCAGAATGCAAAGACTGCGTTCCTTTCAGAATTGTCCATTTGGAGAGACTTCCTCCCTGGAATCCCAAGACCTTTATTCCAGCCCTCCTGGTTTCAATACCAACTACATAGACTTCATTTATTTTGCCTAGCATTACTGCTCCTGCCTGAAGGATGTCTGCTGTCTTCCTCTAAGAGTTTCAGCATCATTAACTTGGAAAACAAACCTGGGCTTCATAGAAGTGCTGTTTTCAACACCTGGAGTATCAATTTTAGTTCTATTTTTTAAAAGCCCACACTATGAGCTTTAAAGTTGCAATTCCCATGGGTCTGAAAGGATGTCATATTTCTAACTCATGCATTCTCCTGGGGATTTGTGTGTTTGTGTGTATGTATGTGTGTTTATTAAATTTAAGAAACTGGTAAAATCTTGTTGGGTGCTTATGTTCTATATACTACCACTATCCCTAATTATCTGACTTCTTTTTGACAGTCTTATTCAGGTTATCAGGAGGAGAGAAGGAAGGAAGGAAGGAAGGAAGGAAGGAAGGAAGGAAGGAAGGAA
>JAJPUD010001722.1:69098-85497 GCA_023553655.1 Myrmecobius fasciatus | reverse complement strand
GAAGGAAGGAAGGAAGGAAGGAAGGAAGGAAGGAAGGAAGGAAGGAAGGAAGGAAGGAAGGAAGGAAGGAAGGAAGGGAAGAAGGGAGGAAGGGAGAGAGAGAGGAAGAAAAGAGAAGAGAGGAAGGAAGGAAGAAGACAAGAAAAAACACATTTTAAGGGTTTAAGTGTTAAGGGAGGGGAGAGGGAAAGAGGAAAGGAGAGAAAGAAAAAATGAAGGGAAAGAAGGAAGAAGAGAAGAAAAAAGAAGGAAGGAAGGAAGAGAAGGGAGAAAGAAGAGAGGAAAGGAAAATACAGAAGGAGGAAGAAGACAAGAAAACACATTTTTAAGTACCTTCAATTTGTGAGGCACTGTGCTGAATACTTTACAATATTATCTCATTTTGTTCAAACTTCCCAACCACCCAGGAAGCAGATTATATTACCATCCCCATTTTACAGTTGAGGAAACCAAATTAGACAAATGTGCCATATAATTACAATGTGTCTGAGGCTACATTTGAACTCAGATCTTCCTAACTCTAGACCCAGTCTTTGATTCAGTTGGTCCCTAGCTATCTCTGGTTATGGGGGTGCAGAGAGGAGTTAAAGATCCATATCCAATGAGGTGATATTTGTAAAGCACTTAGCAAAATGGTGCCTGGCATAAAGTAGGTGCTTACCAGATGCTCATTTCCTTCTCTTTCCCCCTAAGTGAATTACAATTAAAAGATATATATTCAGGGGCAGCTAGGTGTTGCAGTGGATAGAGTACCAGCCCTGAAGTCAGGAGGACCCGAGTTCAAATTTGACCTCAGACACTGAATACTTCCTAGCTATGTGACCCTGGGCAAGTCACTTAACCCCAATTGCCTCAGCAATATCTATTTATCTATCTATCTATCTACTTATAGATAGATAGATTCATAGGAAATGGTGAAAAAGCTGCAGAAAATTAAAATAAAATTACCAATAATAGATCAAGGTCTAAATTAAGAGTCAAAGAGATCTGAATTCAAATCTAGTCAGATACAAGTCCCCAGGAAGTTACTTAACTCCTCTCAGCCTTAGTTTCTTTATTATAAAATGAAGATAATGTGTACTTCAAACAGTTGTTGGGAGTAGGGTGAAAATATTGTTGTTGTTATTGAGTCATGTCTGACTTTTTACTACCCCATTTGAGATTTTCTTGGCAAAGATACTGGAATGTTTTGCTATTTCCTTCTTCAGTTCATTTTACAGATGAGGAAACTGAAGCAAATAGGAGTAAATGACTTGACCAGGGTCACAAAACTCATAAGTATGAGGCTGGATTTGAACTCATGATTATGAGTCTTCCTGATTCTAAGACCAGTGTTCTATGAATTATGGTGCCCCCTAATTGCCCCCAGAGTGGAAATGTCATAATATAATTCATGTAAAGGACTTCATAAAACTTGTTGCACTGTAGCAATGATAGTTATTACTATTATTATTATTTTAAATATTATTAATAAGTCCAAGGTCTGTTTTGGGGTAGCCATTAGCACTAGCTTACCAAATGATCCCTTAAATGATGGCGAAGTCCTTATTCTCCTTTCTTCCTCTCTTGTTCATATCAAAGTAGAAGTAGGAAACTTTTCTTGATGACCAAAACAGAAATAAAAATGAAGACATTTTTCCATGTATTTGTCATATATTGGCTGATATAGGGAGGTGTGAGAGAATAAACAAATGAATGTTAAGAGTCGACTTTGCGGCAGGCACTAGATTTTGCAAATATTCTCATTTTATCCTCACAACAATCCTCTGAGCCCATTTTAGTGTAGAGGAAAATGACATAGGCAGAAGTTAAGTTATTTGCCCAGTGTGACACAGATTCTAAGTGTAGAAGATAAGATTTGAATTCAGGTCTTCCTAACTCCAGACTCAGTGTGTTATCCACTGAACCACTTACTTTAGTATCATTAAAAATATTGAGAAAGGGGATTTCAGTCTGGGTTGTATAGAAGAAAAGTGAACTAATCTAACCAGTTCAATCAATTGAATTAGTTAATTCAAGAGTGATGTAAAAGTAACTGACATTTATATAGTTTTAAAGTATTCAAATAGCTATTCTTACATATTGGGTCATGGTCAAGAAAGAACTAGCAGGCTAAAATTCCTTGACTATGGACATTTCTTGGGAGGAAAGCTTTAGAAATTAGTGGGGACTTGTGCAGAGAGAAAGACACAGCTTTGTCATTGAGAATCACTGCTCTCTTTTTTCCTTCTAATAAAAGAAGCCCAGCCCACAAGCCTTTGTAGTATTTGCCTGATTGATCTCCCACTGATCAAGATTCATTAGGCCTTTGTTTCTTCAGAAACTGGGAAGTAGTAGATCAGTCATTCCTCACCCCCAGCTAGAGATGATTCTTGATTAGTCCCATGCTAATGGCTTTCTAAGTGCTCCTCTTCTTATTGGCAGATTTTATTTTGTTTGTAAATTCCCATTCCAGAATTCAGAACTATCTATAGTCATATTATTAAAATACTCTAAGTCATTACTGATTAGAGAAATGCAATTTTTAAAGTTTATTTTATTTTTTGTTGCATTTTAACTTTCAAATTCCTTCACCACCTCATACTAGAGAAGGCCACCATTTGAGACAGATAAATAAATATATGTAAAACTATATAAGTCCTACCCCCAAAGAGCTTATATTCTAATGGGGAACATATATATGTGTATCCAGAATATAAGCATGTACAACATAAGTGTATCCATAATGCCGGGTTGCTAAGCACAAAATAATAAATTTAAGATATCATTAACAATTGGCGAACAGAAGGAAAAGCATTGTGTCAAAGATGTGCTTTGAGGTGTTACAGAGGACTGATGCAATTTGGAGAGGGTATTATGGATGGAGGAAAAGAGTCTGGTCCTATCGTCTGCCCCTCAAAAATAATCTATTTAAAAATGAAAAGCCATATTTAATTGCTTTAAGCGTGTTTTAGACTATTATTTTATGATTTGCATCAGCTTATTATTTCTGGCTTAGATTAGATAAACTGATATTTGTTTATAAATTCCCATTACGTGTGAAACACTTCTCTTCTGCAATTCATTGTCCATAATTGATACGGTAGTTACCATGCAAAGAGTAATTTGGAATAATGAGTAATAAATATTTATATTGGATATTACAGCATTTAATTATTGAAGGCAAAATGCTGGGGAAGTAATACTTTTCCCAACTTTATCTTATTAAAAAAAGAGAGAGAAAAAAAACAGGTTTAAAAGCAAACTTGCCCAAAAAGTAATTTGTTTGTTCCAATGGAAAGTAACAGTGGCTAAAAAGTAAAAAGTAAAAAAAGTACTACTAAAAAAATAAAACTGGTAAGTAAAAAAGTAATAAAAGAAACAACTCAGAATTGAAAAATTATCCTAGCAGATGAACCAGGGAACATGAAAATCCAAGGAGATATATATAATCTAAGTAGATTATGCAGGTTTTTCTCTTAGCTGAGTTTTTTAGTTTGCCCTGTTTCATTAACAAAAAAAAATGAAAATGGGAGTGAGTTGAATCATGTTATTCTCTACCTGTAATTTTTGTGAGTATGTAATCTAAAGAGAGGCAGTCTGGTGTATGAATAGAAGGCTGGCCTCACACCCAAGAAGTTCATGTCCCATGTTTGAGACTTACTTGGTTGTTTAACCTTGGGAAAGGTCATATTATTAATTATTAATTCTAATTTTGTTAACTATTATTAATGTTATTAATTCTTTCAGTGTCCCCAGGAAGTCCTCTATGGCTATAAAATGCAGAGCAGATGCACATCTGCATTGTTTCTTCATGGAAAGTTCCTTATATCAACTAGATTAAAAGTTTGTAGGAAAAAATGAAAAAAAAAATTATGTTATCTAAGTAAATTTTCAGGAACATTGTCTTTAAATGTCCTCAGTTTCAGCTTTGCTTCTCCAGTGTGGAACTTTCCTTCACCTTGGTGTCCTGAGATTGGGTTACTTGCTGCACTCTCCAATTACAACTAATGCTTTGAAACTGCGTGATAGGTAGGAAAACAGTACATCAAGAGGTCAGAGGGATGTTGCATGTTCTGCTAAGGTACTCATAGTTAAACCAGTACCCACTGAATAGCACTTCAGGTATTGACTTATGGGTTATGGGTCCTGTTTCGTGTTGTCCTGTCTAGATCCTCTTTCCTTTTGTCCTAACAGCAGACTCCCATGTGATCCCCTTTTACTAGAATTTTATCTTTAATAACTCTGGGTTTCTCAATGATGAATCCTCCATTGATGAATTTTCCCAAACTTATGATGTTGGAAAAGTTTATGGAAGGAGAAAAGTCCTATGGCTTTCTTAGGGGCCTTTGGCCAAGTTTTACTCTAATGGAAATTCTTGTTTTGAAGAATTTTAATTACTTATGGCAGATGAACTGCATCCTTTAGTTGAAATGTTTTATTATCCTTATGGTAAATCATCTTTACCAGTTTCCTTAAAGTTTTCTCTCACAACCATAGCAGTTCAAGAACTTTTTAACTATTTTGGGCTATGAATGGATACTTCCAAATCACTTCCTCCAATCTGTCCTGCATATATCTCTGTCAAAATCATCTTTCTTAACCATGATCCTAGCCATGTCACTCTGCCCAAAAATTATTAATGGCTTCCTATTGCCTACTGAATAAAGTCTAACTACTTAGCCTGGAATTTCAGCAAAACTATTTCTTTTTTGCACATCTTCTTCCCAAATGCGCCTGCTGCTTTCATACTTCCAAACCTTTGTTTATCTTACTTTCAGTGTTTAGGATGTTCTCCCTCTTGCTCTACAATTATTGCATTCATCTCTAGTCCCATTCTTTAAAATCCAGTTACCAACTCCAGGAAGCCTTCCCTGACACCTCTAATTGGCAGTAATCTCTTTACTCATCTCTAAAAAGCACATTGCTTTATAGTTCCCTGATGTACTTAGAAGCAATATTGGGCATTCTTGATATTTACACTAGTGTATTGTCCCTTATTCCCTGAATGGCTCTTGTCCCATTATTTATTTAAGCTTCATACCTGTCCAATGATAAGTACATAATAGGTGTCTTATAAATGTTTCTTTGCATGCTATGTATAGTTCTTAGCTTATGCTATATTGGATCATTATAGCACAAGTGCCTTATAAAGAGAACTGGTTTTTTGATATGTAAACTCTAGAAGAGAGAGAACTCAATCAACAACCATTTTAAAAATACCTACTCTGTGTCAGGCACTGAGGTCAGTTTGGGGGATAGAGATAAATTAAACAGTTTCTAATTCTGAAGCGCTTTTGGGACTTGAAAATAATTCATAGATTCACGTATCTGTGACTATTTTAGAGTACTCTAAAGCAAAGAATACTCGATGGCAAATCCACCTGAGGGGAATTTCCCATAGTCCATGTGTCCCATTGTCCAAGTGTCTAATAAGGCTTTTCTAAAGAGAAAGCTCTTTTGTTTTGGTTTGGGCTTTTGGGGATGGTGGGGGGCTCTTATTTTTGTTTTGTTATTTATTATTAAGTTTTTACTACTAGCACCTTTCAGATGGGGCTGAGAATCTATCTTGCTGTGGGTTACGAATGACTGGATGTGGCAATACTCTAAACAACAATCTAATCTTCTGGCTGAAATATGAGTGGTTATATCAATAGTCCTGGATTTTTTTTCTTGTTATTTCCTCAAATGGTTTTATCCTGCCTACCTGGCTATTGAATTCTGTGAGACACAGAAGAGATTCTAGACATTATCTAATCTTCCCTTCATTTTGCAGGTGAAGAAATAGAGAATGAGAGAGCTAAGGGAGAGTAGCTCATTATTGGATGAATCAGTCTTCAAAACCAGTCCTTGAAGTACTAACCAGCTATGTGACTGAGGAAGTTGCTTCATTGAGCATATAGTCACCCCACTCTGATGCTGAAATCATGCTAGCTGCCCATCCTGGACCTCTAAGGGGCTTTCTTTCAGCAAAAAGACATTTGCCTTTCAGTATTATATCAACTTTGTGGCAACCGCCATATTCTTTAAACTCTTCCTCACCTTGGGGAGATTTAAGAGCTAGGATCAAACAGGTATTGATCAAGGAAATGGCTTCAAAGTGCAGTGTTTACTATTCACGGCCAGATGAGAAGGAACAGCTTCCAATTTCTAGCTACTTTCTACACTACTTTGGAGAGTAATTCACCACAAGGAGTCAATAGGCAGAACAAAGTGTATTACCTTAGTTAAACCTTAATTCCAAATCTTTTTGTTGTTTTTCATCTATTTCAGTGGGAGGCATATGGTCTTGCTACTTTCAGGAAGAGATCATTATGCTGAAAGGCAATGAAAATCATAAAATCAGGCTTTCCAGTTCGGTCCTGCACCAAATATAGGGCTCCACAGAGAATGCTTGAATATGAAGTGTTTTCTACACCAGCTGCAGCAAAATCTACAGGAAAGATGCTTAAAAATTGACTGTGTAACAGCAGCAAAGCTCTGTCTTTTTAAATGAGGCAACTTAATAAGAGTTAGAATTCTTTGAATCCTCATAGGGGAGTGACAGAGGGCAGCAATTTGCAGAGGGAAGAGAAAGAAAAAGAGTTGCCCCCTTGTTGATGCTGAAGCTATCTGAAATAGAGACTTCTGATGAACATTGGAAGCCGCAGAAGTCTCTTAAAGGGACACAATAAAGAACACAGAAACATAAGTAGAGCTGGAAGAGACTGGAGAGAGCAGCTAACTTGTTTTATAGGTGAGGAGAATGAGCCCCAAAGAAGGCAAGGGATTTGCCTCCTCTCAGAGCTGGGAGGGGAATAGATGCATTTAATAGCTGATTCCTCAGAGTCCAGTTCAATACCTGAGGCACCCAGAGTTGTCAGTTCTGCTCCCCAGAGGTCCATAATGATCACAGAGAGGCTGCCTTTTATAGAAGAGCTTTGAATCCAGAGGCAAGAGAAAGGGCTAGAGCCCTAGCTTGGCTACTCATGAGCTTAGGGGGTTCTGGCAGATCACTCAGGTTCTCAGGACCTCAGCTTCCTTATCTGTGAAATGAGAGCCCAGGATAGACTTCCTAACTGTGGACCCTTCAAGGTTTAACTAATATAGTCGTAGATCCCATGATCCTCATTAGAGGAATTCTAAGAATCCAGATATGGTTTCCAGGAAATAGATTGGGAGTAAGACAATTTGTGGTAACTTCTTGTGTTTTGTAAGAAGTAAGGAAGGGGCAGTGCAGTGCATAGAAGGGGCTGGTGCAGTGGATAGAGCACCAGCCCTGAAGTCAGGAGGACCTGAGTTCAAATCTGACTCAGACACTTAACATTCCCTAGCTGTGTGACCCTAGGCAAGTCACTTAACCCCAATTGTCTCAGGAAGAAAAAAAAAAGAATTAGTAAGGGCTATCGGGTATGAGAATTGTTACTAGTGCTGCTGCTACTATTACCATTACCAGTTCCACGACCATTACTATTACTACCATCATTGCTACTACTACTAATACCACTATTGCCATCACCACTACTAATGCAACCATCACTAGCATTACTACTACCATCATACTACTACTACTCTCACTACTACTACTACCTCTGCCACTACTACCACTACCACCACTACTACTACCACCACCACTACTACTACTACTACCATTACTACTATTACTGGTACTATTACCACCATACAACTACTACTATGACCACCACCCATCACGATTACTTCTACCACTACTATTACCACCATCACTACTACTACTACCTCTACTACTACTACTACTACTATACAACTAACACTACCACCATCACTACTACCTCTAGCACTATTATTACTACCAGCACCCCCTACTCCCACCACCACTACTATCATCACTACTAATATCACCATCACTAGTGGTACTACTATTACCACCACCACCATCGACACTAATATATCACCATTACCACCACTATCACCACTACTTAATACCACCAGAACCACTATTACTACTACCACTATCATCACTGCCACTACCACCACCACTATCACCACATCATCACTGCAACTACTGCTCCTGCTATCACCACGACTAACTTCACTACAACTATTCCTTCTCCTCCTACTACCACTGTTTCTGCTGATGCTACTACCACTGTTATCACTACTTTTACTGATTTTTCTCTGGCTACTAATAATACTGCTGCAAGCACCATTACCACTACTACTATTGCTACTATTATTATTGCTGCCATCATTACTAATACTACTACTACTATTACTACTGCTACCACCACTATTATTGCTATTATTATTACTACTACTACCAGCATTATAACTATTTCTACCATCACTATTACTATTACTACTGTTACCACCACTACTTCTATTGTTTTTTTTATCATAACTACTAATATCACCATCATCACCAGTACTACTACTATCACTATTACACCTATTACTATTGCTATTATTACTATCACTATTATTGCTACTATTCTTATTACTGTTATCACTATTATAATCTATTACTGTTACTGCTACCATTACTATTACTTTATTATACTATTATTATTAATACTATCATTTCTATTATTATTATTTTTACTAATGCTATTACTACAATTATTTCTACCATTATTACCACCACTAATATTATTACCTTTTTTTTAAACAATTACTACCACTATTACTGCTATTTCAACTACTAGTATTATCATTATTACTAGTGTTACTGACACCACTACTACTGTTAATATCAGTATTGTGACCACTATAATTTCTATTACTACAAATATTTGTTCCTTTATATTTCTAGCATTAATACTAATTAATACTAGCAATATTGCTATTATTACTAATTATTTTTACCATTGCTAATTACTAGTACTACCACTACTATGATTCCTACTAGTCTCACAAACATTGCTTTTCCTCCTCTACCTTCTTCTCCAGAGAACTAAGGACACAGATTGAAGTTTCCTATCTCCTGTTCTTCCAGCAATATTTGTTCCAGGTAGTGGGGATCCTTTGTTTGCACATTTGCTCCAAGTACTACTTTCATGTTTCTACATATACAAATCCCAGCAAGATCAGTTCAGCCTTTTGCCAAAAAAGTCACTATTATTATTACAGGGAGCTTGATGAAAAGTGCATTCAACAATTCAACTCAATTCAATCAATAGGACTTCTTGAGTGTCTATACTGTGTAAGATGATGAGTATACAATAAAAATATCAACCAGAACAAAAATAAAACAATCCCCAATTCCAAGAATCTTAAATTCCATTGAGGAGCTACAACTTATAACATCTAGTATTTACACAGTATTTTAGGATTTATAAAGGACTATACAGATGTTATCTAATTTGATCCACCAAACAACCCCTGGAGAAAGTTGCTATTATTATTCTAGTTTTACAGATAAAAGAACAGAGGCTGAAAAAAATGTGACTCCCTTTGCTTTCTAGAAAACTCCAGACATATAGAAGGGCTGAATGGCCCTTCTAGAAAATAGACGCATTCAACTAGTAAGTAAGTGTCTGAGATAAGATGTGAACACAGGACTTCCTAGATTTAAGTTCAGCATTCTTACCTCTGTTTCACTGAGGTATCTAAACCTAAATTCAAGAGGTATATAATATTAGTAACTGGATGGAATCAAAAAAGCCCTCTAGAGAAAGTAGCACCTGAACTAGACTTTGATGGAAGTTTGCCATTCTAACTGTCCCTCCAGAGGCTACTGTGGAAGAGTTGCTAACCTTGAGTTGATCTGGCTCAATTTAAGTAGGATTTTGGAAATTTTGTTCTTCACACTCACTTTTCAGACAGAAGAGGAAACGCTCTTCCTTGGTTTGGGATTTGTCTTATATCAGAACTGTGCATAAGAGCAGAAGCTGGACCATTAAACAGATGCCAGGAGCAGAAGTCAGACATGGGACAGTAATGTTGCCCAAGAGTTTGAAGAGGCAAGAAGATTAAGATGGGCAAGACGAAGATTGTACCAGAAGTCAAAAAGGCAGAAATCAGAAATCCAAGGTGGCAAAGCTAGAATATATACACATTGTTATCAGAGGTCAAGCAAAATAGGAGAGACAAACCCAGTCAGCTCTGGGCTTCAGAATTAGAATCCCATTGGATGGACCAAACATAGGATCAAAGGTTCTTACCTAGCCAGAACCATCCTTAGTACTTTCTGCCAGAATAGGGACAGTTCTAAGTCTAAAAATAAGTAAATTAGTATACCTTGATAGAAAGAGGAATGTAGGTTTTAACGCTTTCTGTGAATATTTCCATGCATTTTGTTTTCCTTCTTAGGTTGTTTTTTTTTCCCTCTCTTTCTAGATCTGATGTTTCTTGTGCAGTAAGATAACTGTATAGATATGTATACATATATTGGATTTGTCATATAATTTAACATATTTAGCATGTATTAGATTACCTGTCATCTAGGGGTAGAGGTGGGGGAAGGAGGGGAAAAGCTTGGAACAACAAAAAAAAAAAGTTTTGCAAAGGTCAATGTAGAAAAATCATTCATAGGTTTTGTAAATAAAAAGCTTTTAATTAAAAAAAAAGAAAAGAAAAGAAAGAGGAATGTAGGGCAGTAGATTCTGACAGCTTCCGTGTTCCTGGTAGTTTTGCAACATGGGGAGAAGTACATGAGGTGAGCAATCACCATTATTATCCATTAGATGCTGACAGAACTTGGCAAAATTTAGCCCTTGTACTTTGCATAATGAACCTGGAAATTTCTTTAAGACAGGCTTTTTGGTGCTTCCTGCTCTAACAGGCTGGAAATAGCTGGAACAGCTTTTCCTGACTCAGTTGGATTTGTTTTTTGGATTTTTTTTTGGCATTTTCACCCTCCAGTCAGAGCCAGGAGTTTCAAATATACATACATATGCAAATAGAACAATGAAGCGATGCCATTTGAGTCCTTATTATATATCTTTTGTGGAGTTTCTGGTCCATTCTATAGCTGGAAAAAGTTAATTGGCAAGTAAAATCTTCGTTGTTCCTGTCATTCGATAGAATGTCAAAACTAGAATGAATCTTTGCACTCATTTACTGTACTCATTATATAGGTGAGAAAATTGAATCTCAGAATAGAATGACTTGACCCCTTAGGGTGCTTACATTGCCACGTCTTCTGATTCCAAGTTCAAAGATATGTGTGTCTACATACATATATTGGAAAGTGTGTGTGTGTTTATTTGTGGGCGTATGTATGCATGTGAATCTATATTTATGTATACACACACATTGTTATTCAGTCATATCCAACTCTTTGTGACCTCATGGACCAAAGTACATCAAGCCCTTCTAATCCTCCACTAAATCTTGAAGTCTGTCCAAGTTCACGTTCATTGTTCCCATTAGACAGACTATCTATTCATCTCATTCTATGCCATCCTATTTTCTCTTTACCTTCAATCTTTCCCAATTTCAGAGTCTTTTCCAATGAACCCCATTTTCTCATTATGTGGCCAGCTTCAGTATTTGACCTTCAATAAGTGAATAATCTAATTTCTTTAAATATTGTCTGATTAGATCTCTTTGACTTCCAAGAAACTCTCAAAAGTCTTCTCCAATATCACAACTTGAAAATGTCTATTCTGAAGCACTCACTTTTTCTTATAGTCTGACTCTCACAGCCACATATTTCTATCAAAAAACCCCATAGTTTGACAATATGAATATTTGCTGGCAAAATAATGTCTCTGCTTTTTAGTTTGCTGTCCAGATTTGCTATAACTTTTCTCTGAAGGAACAAGGGTCATTTAATTTCATAATTGTAATCTCCATCTACAGTGATTTTTGAACCGAGGGGTATAAAATTTGAAATCTGACACTGCTTCCATTTCTTCCTTCTCTATTTGTTAGGAAGTTAATGGGAGCAGTTGCAGAGATTTTAGGGTTTTGTGTTTTATTTTGTTTTGTTTTGTTTTGTTTTTGTTAAGCTTCAACTTAACTTTTACATTCTCCTCTTTCACCCTCATCAAGAGGCTTTTTAGCTCTTCATTTTTTTTCTACCAGTCATCTAAATCCTCTGAGGTATCATCTGAATATTTGAGATTGTTGATATTTCTCCTGACAAACTTAATTTTTGTATTTGATTCATCTAGCTTGGCATTTTGTGTGATGTATTCTGCATTTAAGTTAAATAAATATGGTGACAATCAACAGTTTTGTCATATTCCTTTTCTGATCTTAAACCAATAAGCTGTTCTGTGTTCAGTTCTGGTGCTTTTTGGCTCACATACAGGTTCTTCAGGAGACAAATAAAATGTCCTGGGGCTCCTCTCTTGCCACATTCTGTTGTGATCCACACAGAGACTTTAGTGTGGTTAATAAAACAGAAATAGATGTTTTTCTGAAATTCCTTTGTTTTCTTCATAATCCAGGTAATGTTGGCAATTTGGTCTCTAGTTCCTCTGTCTCTTCAAAGACCAGCCTGTGCTTCTAGTAATTCTTGGTGAATTCTTGCTGAAGTTTGCCTTTCAGAATCTGAAGTATAGCCTTGCTGGGTTGTGAAATAAGCACAATTGTTCAATAATTTGAACATTCCTTGGCATTACCCTAATAGTAATTTTTAGGATTGGGATATAACCTGAGCTTTTCCAAGCCAGTAGCCACTGCTGAGTTTTCCAAATTTGCTGACATGCTAAGTATAACATTTTATAGGTGTATAACATTTGTATAGGTGTATAACATGCTAAGTATAACATTTATATGTGTGCATGTGTGTGTGTGTGTGTGTGTGTGTGTGTGTGTGTGTGTGTGTGTGTAATGTATAGATAGGGAGAGAGAGAGAGAGAGATAGGTAGATAGATATGTGCAAACACATATTGTGTATATACATACAACAATATATGAAAATATGTACATTTATATAAATTAGTAAGTACACTGTATTTTACACACACATATATAATAACAAATGTGCACAAATTATATATATATATGTATACATATATATTACGTATACATTTGTTTGTATATGAATATAAACACATGTATACATAATCATCAGAGGAGACAGAGAAAAAATGGTCAGATATATAGGAGGAAAACCAGGAAAGTGTGATGTTATTTGTGTTGATATATTTTGGATTAGTCAGTGTGTCTAGCTCAGTCATGAGAACCTAGTGGGCATTCTATAAATTCGAATTGATTTTTTGTAAAAGAAAACCATAAGTATTAATGGAGGGTGGCAAAAAAGGATGGCTACATGTGTCATTCTATAAAGCTTGTCATTTTCCCACTGAGCCAACCACCTCTCCTTAATGCACCTGCGACTGCATGATAATACACAGAATGAAAGCCACCTTTTGCCTCTAAAATGAGAAAATGCAAACAGTCAAATACCAACACGCAAATACTTTCCTGAAAGAAAATCATACCATGAATGAACAAGTTATTAGTTTTGAGCCCAAGAATTTGAAAATGTCATTTTCTTCTCTATATTTGTAATCTTGCATGACTGCATCTTTTTTTAGCTTTCCAGGTGTGAAGAATAATTCTTCCCCTATAAACCCTTCATGACCTACCTATAAATCAGGTTTTATTGGAGATTAATTCAAGCCAGAAACTTGAAACAAATTTATCAAGCATGACCTCTGCATGAGAATAATGTGCCTTTGGGTTTAATTAATTCTACAAAGACAGTGTCAACTTTAGTTACCCGTCAGAGAAAATTGAGCTGTTTTCATAAAAACCTTTATATAGAGAGTGTTCTCTATTTTTTCATATTATGCAAGAAGGCTCAATCTTGCAGCAGTAGGTCACTACAGCTTCAGTTATTTTCATTTTTTAAAAATTTAGTTTGTGTTTTCCTTTAAAGTTGCTCAACTCTACAAAATGCAAAATCCTGAACAGAATAATGGTAATTTTCAAATAAGTGAAAATAGTCTTGCTTTTAACTTGAAGGAATTATTTTAAAATTAGAAAAAAAGATTTTATGATCTATTTCTTCACCTTTAAGTGGCCATATATATACTAGGAATGTTGATAGCTAAACACAAATTTTGCCTATTATAAAATTTTGCCTAGATCTCACTTTTTGCTTCTATGCAAAATTGTACCATAAGCAAACATGTTTCAGTATCTATGCTCCTTTCCCTTCATTCAGTGCTTTTTTTTTTGCCTTTGAAAATGGGCAAGAGTTGTATAACTTTTAGACTCAGGAAAAACCATATGCTCTCAAACATCTTTTTTCACCACAACTGAGTTCTGATGTTTTGGGTCAAACATTGCTTTTTCTCTAAGCATTCCCCAAAAATAAAACTAGATGAAATAAACAAACAACTTCTCCTACCCCCCCCAAGCTAAATGTCACAGGAGGTCATCACTAAAACCTTACTATGATAATTTATTTCTTTTATATGTACTTAAATTTCTTATCAAATATAATTTAAGGTTGTTGGTGGATATTGCTTCATCTTGTTTTTGCCTCCCCAGTGCCTGCCTCAATACCTGACGTAAGGGTGATGCTTAATAAATGGTTTCTAGGGCAGCTACATGGCACAGTGGATAGAACATTGGTCCTGAAGCCAGGAAGACCTGAACTCAAATGTGGCCTCAGACACTTAACATTTATTAACTATGTGACTGTGCAAATCACTTAACCCCCAATTGCCTTGCTAAATGAATAAATGAATGAATAAGTAAATAAATAAACATTTTCTTGCTGATTTACTGACTCCATTTATTCCTGACTTCCTCTTTCTTAATTCTCTGTCTCTGATTGGATTTTAATGGAACCTCTAAATATGAATCATAGGATTTATGATTATATTACAAAAAGCTGGAAGAAACTTTTAGACATCAACTAGTCTAACACTTTCTCATTTCATAGAGAAAAAAAAAATAAGACCAAGAGAAGCTAGGTGATTTTCTAAAGTCACCAGTAGCAGGCTGGAGAACAGAGATTCTATAAGAGAGTTGTAGTTTTATGCAATGTATTATCTTATTCCACATTGGAGCTCCTTTTTTAACAATAGGATCTGGTATACAGCAAGCACTTAATATATTCTTGTGGATTGATTGATTGATGGGTTCATAGGTTTAGAGCTGGAAGTGACCTTAAAGGTCCTTTAGTCTAGAGAAGTCAAATACCTACATGGGTCCCATGACATTTCTGAGTATAGTCAGGCGAAGAGAATAAGAGGAGAGAATCCATGGGAAGTTTGAGGATGGATGAAAATATTTAGAAGAGTTGCTGTGGAGAATGGGAAAAGGAGTTGATAAAGGAAGTATAGGATTGTCCAGTAGCAGGGAGGGCCCAGTATAGGTTAAGTAACATATATTTGTAGTGGACCCAATCAAGATTTTTTTTTCTTCCTTTCAATACACACATGTAGGTTCAAAGCTAATGAATGGTGGGAACAATCCAAGGCTGAGGCTTAGATGGGCATAATTCATGATTTGTGAGAGACTAGGAATTCAACAGAAAGGGACAACATATGGTTGATCCAATGAGAATGCTCCCCTCAACCCCAGGATATGTTGGAACATCTGACCCAGATTGTATCCTGACCTGTGGCTAGTATTTGTATAGGTCTCTAATGTTACAATGTGCTTTGCATATTTTCTAATTTGATCCTCAGAGCAATCTTGAAAATAAATGAAATGTTTTTATTGTCCCCCATATACAGATGAGGAAACTGAGGCTTAGAGAAATTAAGTGACCTTTTCCAGAGTCATACAACTTAGTTTCTGTGAAGGATTTGAATCCAGTCTTCCTGACTCCAAGTCTGGAGTACTGTGCCATGTTGTCTCACATGTAGTTGGGGAAAGTGAAGCATAAATACATAAAAATGTAGCTAATGATACAGGTCTGTAATTGGCAAGAATCAATTAAATGTTCAAACATTAAGTGCCCTCTAATTGGGTCCTTCCTACTCTGACATTCTGTGCTTCTAAGAATGATAAACTACTGTGGTTTTGAAAGACCAGCGAGATTTTCTTTTAAAAATAAATAAATAAATAAATAAGGTTTTCTTTTCTGATTAACAAACATTTGTTTTTTCTCCCTCCCAAATCCCACTGGATGGAGGAAGGGGAAGAGAAAATCCTTATGATAAATATTGCATAGGCAATCAAAATAAACTCCCATATTGGCCATGTCCAAAAATATGTGTTTCATTCTACATACTCTGTTCTTTACTTTTTTGGGGGCAGGAGTAGAATCCTTTCATCATCATTACTCTAGAAATATAATTACTCAATGATCCAATCAGAATTCTTAAGTCTTGGGGCAGCTAGGTGGTGCAGTGGATAGAGCACCAGCCCTGAAGTCAGGAGGACCCGAGTTCAAATGTGACCTCAGACACTTAACATTCCCTAGCTGTGTGAGCCTGGGCAAGTCACTTAACCCCAATTGCCTCAGCAAAAAGAAAAAAAAAAGAATTCTTAAGTCTTTTAAAGTTGTTTATTTTAATAGTTCTTATATAGCTGCTCTTGTGGT
>JAJPUD010001722.1:31200-68998 GCA_023553655.1 Myrmecobius fasciatus | reverse complement strand
TTTTTTTTTTTTTTTTTCATCGTGGCTTTCAGGGAGACCGATAATCCTTAAATTGTCTCTCCTGGATCTGTTTTCCAAGTCAGTTGTTTTTCCTAGGAGATATTTCATATTTTCTTCTATTTTTTCATTTTTTTGTTTTTGTTTAACTGATTCTTGAAGTCTTATTGAGTCATTTACTTCTATTTGTTCAATTTTAATTGTTAAAGTATTATTTCCTTCAGTTATCTTTTTTAGCTCCTTTTGTAGCTGGCCAATTGAGTTTCTTGATTCAATGCATTCTTTTTCCATTTTGCCAGATTTATTTTTCAGTGAATTGTTGTCTTTTTCCAATTCACCAATTTTGTTTTTCAGTGAATTGTTGTCTTTTTCCAATTCACCAATTTTGTTTTTCAGTTCACCATTTTTATTTTCCAGTGAGTTGGTGATTTTTTCCAATTCACCAATTTTGTTTTTCAATGAACTGTTTTCTTTTTCCAATTCACCAGTCCTATTTTCCAGTTTTTGATATTTCTGTTGCCCTGATCTCAATTTATTTCCCCATTCTTCTTCTAGCTCTCTTTTGAGATTCTTAATGCAATCATCCAGGTAAGCCTTCTGAAAGGGAGACCAACTTAAGTCTGCCTTTGTGGCTTCATCTGGGATTGTTTTCATAATGTCAGGATCTGGGGACTGTTCTATTTTTTCTCCGTAGAAGCTTTCTATGGTGAGAGCTCTCTTTTGCTCCTTGCTCATGGTTTAAAGTTGGGATATTGGTCAAAAACAGAGAAAACTGCAAAGATTTGTATTTGCCCTGGGGCAGTTTGCCGAGTTGACTTCCGGTCTGAGGCTGGTGGGGCTAGATTCGCACTAGGAGCACGTTTTCAGCTTCTCTCGATCCACCCTTTACCAAAGGCAGATCTGTCAAAGCACCTGTCCACAAGCAGATCAAAGTGGCCCAGGCGTCTCCCAGGGGCTTCCTGGGTGCCTTAAATCCAGCCCTCTATCGCAGCCCCGACTTCCGCCCCGGCTGGAGTCTGATCGCGACCAGCGGCCGATTTCCCCTGAGGCTAACCTTCTCTGGAGTTCTTTCAAGGTCGATTTTTGATAGAAGTGCGTTGTAGTCCAAATGTTTGGCGGAGCCTTCACTCACAAACCAGTTCGGAGGCTCACTTTGTCTGGGTTTGAGGGAAGGTCCCAAAGGAGTTCACAGAGAAAGCTGTCTGCAGTTCGCCATCTTGGCTCCACCCCCCTGTGGTACAAGTTTTTATCCTAGTTCTGATTGCTTCATCTTCAACAGCACAAGATTTCTTATCTCTGATAGCCAGGGAAAGATTCATGAAAGTCAATTCTGATGTCCTGAGCTAGGGTGGGCTTGGACAAAGAAGAAAGTGAAAGATCTCTGCTACCTTTGGCATTGATGCCCAATGATCTTCTCCTGGACCCTTTTTTCTTTCTGAGTTTCCTTTCTCTTGGTTCTTCTTCTACTTTTTTGACCACTCATTCCCAGTTTACTTTGCTGGATCTTCATCAGTGTCCCACCCACTAACTGCAGATGTCCCCCAAGCTCTTTCTCAATGATTTCATCATCAGCTGTAATGGCTTTATCATTACTATGCAGATGACTTAGAGTTCATTAGATTGGAAGATCCTTGAGGATTAGGGACTATTTCTTTTTCTAGCCCCAGAGCTTAGTACAATACCTATAGCAGTGGCTTAATAAATGTGTATGTATATTTAAGCTTTGGTCCCATATTATAGATTGCCTATTAGACTTTTCAGACTATATGTCCTTGAGACATCTCAAATATATTCATGATGAATACATTATCTTTCCTATCATCTACTCCCTTTTTCTTAACTTCACCCTATCACCATTCTTCTAGTCTCCTATATTCATTATCTTTATTCTCTGCTCTCTCATTCTACATATCCAATCACTTGCTAGATATTGTTCCTACTTCCACATTTTTAGCATCTAACACCATTTTTTTTTCTGAAGCAACAGGGGTTAAATGATTTGCCCAGGGTGGCACAGTTAGGAAGTGTTAAGTGTCTGAGGTGGGATTTGAACTCAGGTCCTCCTGACTTCAGGGCCAGTGTTCTATCCACTGTGCCATCTAGCTACTCCTAATGCCACTTTTCTATTCAAAAATTTTTCCCTTATTTCAAATCCTTATCCCTTCTTGGCCAGATTATCGAAATATTTTCCTAAATAGTCTTCCGGCCTTACATCTCTCCCCATTGCAGATATCCCTCTGCATTGCTGCCAGAGTAATTTTCCTACTGCACAGATCTGATTATTCACTCCCCTGATCATTAAATACCTATTGCATCAAGGAAAAATATAAACTCCTCTGTTTAGCTTTCCAAGACCTTTACAACCTCATCCTAAATCATCTTTACAACCTCATTAAACTTTACTCTTTCTCTGTCTCTATCTGTCTTTCCCTCCCTCCCTCTCTCTCTCCCTCTCTCCCCTCTTCGCTCCCTTCCTCCCTCTCTGTTTCAGCCAAACTGACTTTGTCTTTGTTCACCATACATGACACTTCCTATCTCTGAATGACCAACCATCCTCATGTTTGGAGAACATTTTGTTCTTGCCTCCACCTCATAAAATTCCTTTCTTCCTTCATGATGCAGCTCAAGTATTATTTTCTATATGATACCTTTTATGATTCTTCCAAAATGCGAGTCCCTTTCCTTCCCAAACCTTGTTGTTGTTCAATTATTTAAGTTATGTTTGATTCTTTATGACCCTATTAGGGGTTTTCTTGCGAAAGATATGGAGTAGTTTGCCATTTCCTTCTCCAGCTCATTTTACATGTGAAGAACTTAACAACAATATGCACTCTTTATATTTATTTATTATATATTTATACATGTATTTACTGTTCCCACCATTAGAATATAAGCTCCCTAAGAGTCAAGTTTGTTTTATTCTGAATGCTCATAGTCCCAGAAGCTAGCATGGTGCCTGACTCATAGATGGTACTTAATATAAGCGTTTTGATTGATTAGATAAGGATGTAATAACTGAATAAATATGTTAGGAAGAAACAGAATAGAATCAAAGGAATTGAGTCTGTCACTGAGGAATTAGTGAGGTGATGGAAAAGCCATGAAAGGAAATCAGCTTTGGGGGAAGAGATGAGTAAGTAGACAGTTGGAGATGTGGTCATGGAAGTAAATTGTATATGTAGATATGAATGGAGGCATAGCTTCGTGGAAATAATACTTAAAACTATTAGAATAATCAAAATCTTTGAACTGGATGTTATAGAGAAAGAAATGCAAAAGTCTCAGGACTAAACTTGTATCAACCCAACGTTGCCTTTGAAGAGAGCGGTGGTGAGAGAAGTCAAATATGGTATACAATATAGCATAGCATCTTTATCAAAAAACTTTACTTGAATTCAGTTATACTGTATCATTGTCACCTTTGTATTTTCTAAAATAGGTAGTATAAGGACTGTATTAACCTGTTTTCTCTTGCATTGGAGTCATTATGGATATGGATATGTTGCAGATTAGGAGATGGTTCCATTAATAGCCAAAATATTTCAGTATTGGAAAGCTTTCAGTATGTTGTTGAGGGATCTTGACCTGTTGTAGGGGCCAATCAACAATTCAATTTTAAATTAAAGATTAATTCTCATGATCTGAATAAATAATGTATGTGATTTGAGTGAAAAAAATGTATAAAAGAATAATGTCTTTCATCAACCCAAGACATTTAAAGGTGACTTATGAATAAGTGTATATAATGTTTGATGATTGTGGTTGTTTATATTTGTATAACAGAAATCCCAGAAACTTTGATTTAAAGACCTCATTATATATACATATATATGATTAAGTTTTTTAAACATTTGAGACATAATCAACTAAAAGAAAAGAAAATATGGGTACCAGAGTAGGAATTTTGGTATAAAAAAGATGAAATCTTTTTCTCTAAATGGAACAGATGAAAATAATCTCTGCCAAAAGGTTTTGAATTATCATATCGTTCTCAACAAATTAGCAAGGAAAATAAAAGATGGGCAGAATTCATGTTGGAGAGATTATAGGAAGACAGACACACTAATTTACCACTAGTAGAATTGTAAATTTGTTCAACTATTCTGAGGGGGGAAATGGGAATTATTCAAGAAGTAGCATTAAATAATTCATAATAAATGTTTGTTGAATCAAATTGAATTCATACCCTTTGGCCCAGAGACGATGCTACTGAGATTACTCCCAAAGGAGGATAATAGCATCAACAAAAGATCTATGTGAACAGAAATATTCAGAGCAGCATAATTTGTGATTAAAAGCTTAAAATGTGTGCCCGGTTGAGAATGACTGAACAAACAGCCAATATCATGTTTTTTTAGGCATAAATACAAAGCATTCGGAGACACATAGGAAGACTTTTATGAAGTGATACAGAGTGAAGAAAGCAGAAACAAAAAAAACAGTGCAAATGATGGCTATAGCAATGTAATGACTACTAAAAGGCAACAAAATAGTTCGAATGGAATAAATGATATTGGTGCTATACTATCAAAGTTAAAGCATTTATCTTTGTGTTTAAAAAGAGCAAAACAAAAGTGGGTGGTAGCATGAACTATCATGGAATATTAGATTTAGAACTGGAAGAGACCATGAACATCATTGAACCTAATTCCCATATTTTACAATTAGGGAAATTGAGGGGTAGTCATTTTAGTCATGTCCTACTCTGTTTTTTGTTTTTGTTTTTTTGACAGAGATATTGTAGTGTTCGCCATTTCCTTCTGTAATCCATTTTATAGATGAAGACACTAAAACAAACAGAATTAAATGACTTGCTCAAGATCACACAGCTAATAAATATCTCGGTCAAATTTGAACTCACAAAGATGGATCTTCTCGACTCCAGACTTGTATCCACTGAGTCATCTAGCTATGTTGAGACTTAACAAATACTAATCCATATATATTTATTAAGCACCTACTGTGAGTCAACACTGGGCTAGATGCTGGAGATGCAAATATAATCAATATGATAAGTCTACTCACATTCTGATAGGGCAGGAAAAAAGAGACATATTTAGTGATATTACATGTATATAAAAAGAATAAATATAAAGTAATTAAATTTAGGGTTGTTGAAGGGCAACTCATAAAAATGTTGTATAAATGCTAGCTGTTAATATTTCAAATAAAAATATTACCACAAAACAGGGTTATGTGTTGATTCCTAGGGTAAGAGCAAATGAAGAAAAAAGAATCAGTGTCCTTCCCTACAAGCTAAGCTAGGAGGTAGGGAAATCCTTCCAGAAAATAAAAGTGGTTGCTAGAAAAAGCCAGGTGTGATATCTGCAAAGTTTTGGGACTATCCTTATGGAAAAAGAAAGAATAATGTTGATGGTGGTATGGGTCTTTCTGTGTTGTCTCACTTTGCTTTTCCCAACCTTAGTATCAGAAGAGTTAGTCAATCAGCATTTATTGAGTACGTACTATTGTACTAGATGCCATGCTAAGCACTTCTTTGCTTTCCTTAAAGCTTATCCTTTTAACTAAATGATGTCAGTTAACTCTTACAAACTTTTTTCAAGTTGGATGGCTAGGTTAAAATCTTGTCTCTGTTATTTATTATTCGTGTACCTTGACCATGACACTTTACCCAGATCTCCTTCCTCATCTATAATATGAGAGGATTAGAACAGATGCCATTTAAGATTCCTTATAGCTTTAGATATAAAAAATTAACATTTTTATGGCACTTGGTGTTGGAAAATTGTTATATTTGTCATCATATTTGATCCTTACAACAACCCTGTGAGATAGGTGCCATGTTTATACCCATTTTATATTTGAGGAAACTGAGGCTGAGAGAGGTTAGACATTCATTAGCTATAGAGCCAGGGTCACATAGCAAATAAATGTCTGAAGCAGCATTTGAACTCAAATCAGCCTGCCTCTAAGTCCAGTGCTTGCATCCACTGAGCCACTCAGTGGCAGATCCTGTGACCTGGATATAAGTCCCATTGTGCCATTGTGGACAAATATTGTGTCCTTTTGCATACAATTCTTTATGAATCAAGTGAGGAAAACATAATTTGGTTGTATTTTTGCTTTATTTTCTAAATATTGTATAATATTTTATGTATGTATGATTTGCCACCACTCACCAATAACCATTACTCCTATTGAATTCTTCCTTATGACAAAGAAAAAGACATCCATTCAGAGAGATAGGCAGGCAGAGACAGAGAGACAGAGACATCGAGAAAGAAGAGACAGAAAAATAGAAATAGAAAGATACACAGAAAGAAGAGAGACAGAGATAGAGACAAAGAGACAGAGAGAAAGAAGAGAGACAGAGAGAGAGAAATAGAGAGAGATAGGCAGACAGAGCCAGAAAGATAGACAAAAACAGAGAGAAAGAAGACACAGAGAGACTGAGACAGAGGGAAACAGATATATAGAGAGATGGACAAATAGACACAGAAAGAAGGACAGACAGAGATAGAGAAAGACAGACAGACACACAGAGAGAGACAGACAGATAGACACAGAAAAGAGAGACACAGACAGACAGACAGAGCCAGAGTAAGACAGACAGATACACAGGCACAGAAAAAGAGAATGAGAGAGAGAGAGAGAGAGAGAGAGAGAGAGAGAGAGAGAGAGAGAGAGTAGAGCTACAACATTCTGTACTCATAATCTGCCATTTTTCCATTGAAGAGGGACATATGTTTCCCCATTGGCCTTCTGGAACCAAAATTGATCATCACATTTACTCTAATTTTAGAATGGACCTTAATTAGGCAAATTGTTCTTAAATGCATACTTAAAAATCCTATCTCTGTTTGTATTCCAAAGATGTGAATGCTAGCATAGCTTCTGGCTAATAACATCTCAAGGGTCTTTCCTTCTGGTCTCTATCTGCACCTGCACCATCCCTGGCTCCCTTTTGGACTACCAGTCCCTTCATTCCCAGTTAATGTTGATGCCTTTCTCCCTTCAACAATGAAACATTTCAAACCACTTCCAATTGTTCACTGAAGAAAGCCATATATACCCAGAGAGAGGGATGTGAAATGTGGACCACAACATAACATTCTCGTACTCTTGATTGATGTTTGCTTACATTGTGTTTCCTTTATCTGATATTTCTTCTTGTGGATACGATTTTTCTTGCACAACAATGATAAGTTTGGAAATATGTATACATATATTCGATTTACCAAGTATTTTAATGTAATTGACATGTAGTGGATATCCTGCCATCTAGGGGAGGGGTGGGGAGTTGGGGGGGAAAATTTGTAACAGAAAGCTATGTAAGGGTTAATGTTGAAGAATTACTCATACATATGTTATGCAAATAAAATTTTAAAAAATGTTGATGCTTTTGCCCTAGGATGCATGGGAACTCTAAGTAATTATTTTAAAAAGAAGGAAGAAAACATTGCAGCTCCAATTTCAGGCAAATTAAGGCAGACTTTACATAAGAAGTCCCAAATGTCCTGACTTTTATGTCTCTTTAACACCTTCTCATTGCTTTGAAAGAAGGAGCAGTTGAACATCTCTTGAGAATGGCCAAATGAATGCACAGATCCTGCAATATGAAATTTTAACTACACTTCTGTAGGGTGTATTCATGTCAAGACAACTGACTGAATTGACATTCAAGGTTGAGAATCATGTAGTAAATACACATGGAAATAACATCCCACTTTTGTTTAACCCATGTCACACCATAAGCACAAAAAGTACTCTGAGGAGCAGGATAAAAAAGTATAAAGCAAAACTTTTGAAAAGTACTCCTGGTCCCTAATTTTTAAATTCAATGTGGAAGGGGAGCAGAGAGAAGCAAGTACATTGTTCATCTTGTGTCTCTGAAGACTGAGTAAAGCTTGCCCCTTTTTCCCCTCAGGATTTATATATAGGTACTTTCTGCAGGGCTCTTGAACTGTTGGGGAGGGAGGTTTCTGCAATATTTGCTGCCTTCCTCCTCCTTTCTCCCAGATTAGTACTTGTGAAATCTCTTATTATTCTGCGGCTGGCAGGCTGTTCCAGGGAGACTTCTCCTGTTTGCTACATGTTTAAATGGAACAGCATATTCCATTCATTTCAAGGAAATTTAGTGGGTCCCTGTGATTTTCATTTTGAAAGAAATCATTAGGTGTTCTTTTGGAAAGCTGACTCTACCTCTGAGGGCTTCGAATGCTGCTTCCCAATTCTCCTTCCTTCCCTGTCTTTTTTCACCAGATTCCCCAGCTTCAATTTTTTCATGCATATTTGGGAGTTCTTGGGCACTGCACTAGTCATGCAATATAATATGAAAGGAGAAAAGCGGAACCTAATTTAGCAGTGATTAGCCTGAAAAGGATAGAAGACATTCTCAGGCCATAAAACTTCTCCCATAATTCTTACTTAGTACTAGAAAAGAAAGGATTTGAATGATGTTTCTTCATGAAAAAGGAATCTGATCCCACTTCTCTGGCTTTATAGAGATCATCCATCATGATGGCTGAAAGTCTGCTCTCCAAACTTTTCCATTAAAAATAGGGTTACAGGCTCTGTTCAGAGATTCCCCTGTAATATCCAGGAGAAATAGTGAATTATGTTTAAATGGGTCTATAAATAGGACAGTCAAAAGTGTTTCTGAGTCAGGATTCCATTGGGTACCAATAAAAAAGACTGAGAAAAAAAAGAAATGACTGAAAATAATATAAATATCAATTTGTTTGTGTTTGCCTTTAGTTTCCTGGGTTGTCTCACCCCTGTCCCAGGATTATGGGGAATCCCATATTCCTGCTACTTATAGTACCTTCCAGCCTTGAAGACAGTGGCCTGGTGACTTTAGCTAAGCTAGGTGAGAAACTGAACTTGGAGTATGAGTTCACACAAATTGTATGGATCTGAAAATAGACTTCATAGCTGCTAATGGATTTTAGGTACAGGTAACTCTATGGCGGGGGTAATTTGAGCAAATCCATGTGGGTGTAGTATAGTGGGGAGGGAAGAAGTCCCTGGCTAGGGTATACAAGATGAAGATTCTAGTCCTGGGCCTCCCTCTTATTAACTTACTAACTAAATGTCCAAACTAGATGCTTTCTACATTTGTGTCAAGAATTACAAAGAGGAACAGCACAAATATTCCTTCAAATCAACTTTTAGAGCCAAAATCAGTGGAGACAGAAAGAGAAGGCCTGGAATACCAACCCCCCTTTAGAAACTCAGGGGACACTCCATTGGATAGAGATGAATTCACTTGGAGCATCTCACTGAACAAGAAAGCAGGCCAAATATTAGCTTCCTCTCTTAACAAATTATTCTTGATAATTTTGCATTGTTTTCAGTTATTCATGTGCCTCTGAATGAATATAAATGTTGCTTATGCTTTTTAAATTTTGGTATCCTGGTGCAGAACCCTGGTCTCCCCATACTAGTTATGGATCTGAATTCCAGGGTCTTATGAAAGTCACAGTGTGTTGGAACTTTAGTTTCTTTATTATTATTAACATAATCATTAAAAATTGCTATAAAAGGGAGCTGCTTAAGTAGAGCAGCATATTCAGTTCACTTCAAGGGAAATTATTAAAATAATAACCATAATAATCAACATTTATCTGGCATTTGATATGTACAAAGTACTGCATATTTTAGATAGATAAATATTGTCACATTTATGGTTATATGTAAATACATTAACAAATCATATGTGTATGTATATATATGTTTCTATTGTGTATACATGTACTTATACACATATGTATATGTAAAATCTCATTTGATCCAAAGTAGGGATAATTATATCTATCTTGTTACTTCCCTGGGCTATTGTAATAAGCAGATGAGGTCATGTGTTTAAATATACTTGAAAACTATAAAAATTTAAATACATATAAAAGTAATGATTGACTCAAACCCATTTTGACTCAGGGGGACGCTTTTGGGGAGCTGAACATGGACAAACTTGCATTGTCATTAACAATCTCCTATATGTCCTATTCATGCAAGTTATCCACATTCAAATCTTAAGTAGATTATTATTTGAAATGATATTGAAAGGACTCAGGAAGTGGCTCTGCAGCTCTCTAGTAGCATCTAACATGGCCTTAAACAGAGCAAGAGTTCAATAAATAACAAAAGCTGAATTTGATACTGAAACAATAAAGAGTTGTGAAAGACCTATATTTTATAAAGACCTGATCTGCTTTCTTCCTGGACAGGTTCCATCTCTTGTTTGCTCAACATATAAACTGATCAATGAAAAGTTAAATGATTGGGCTACAGAACACCTCATATTTCCATTGTGTTTTTCCTGCAGTGCTTCTTGGAATATTTTTACTGACTGTTTACCGTACTATTGTTGTATTATATAGCATTTGATATTAAGAATGCTTTCTTACCAATTTAGTGCCAATTCATTTCTCACAACCTTCTGAATTGTAGTATTATTCCAATTTTCAAGAATGGGGAAAAGGTTGAAGTACATGAAGTACATGTTGTTCCATATCCTTCACTTAAATTTAAATTCAAATAACTAGCCCAAGGTCATACAAACAAAAGAAAAAAATAGAAATATAATTCAAGATGCCAATATTTTCCAGCCACTGTATAACATGCTGGTCAAATTACCTCTCTAAATAAAATATGTGGTCATTAGGAAGTGGGTTTGGCAAAAATCATTTCCCCTTGGTGTCATTATAAGGGACTGGATTTCTAAGGTGTTTTATGATGTGTAAGTATTAACTTTTTGTTTAATGTTGTCTGCCTAACTTGGACTAGTGAGAGAGATTTTCTCGAGAACATCAAAATGCAGAAATAGGAAGAACAATAATTGACCTGTTGCATAGCTGCAAGGAAAGGACAATTGAAAGGAAATTTGCAGTTAATCTGGGAATCTCTCCAGGGACTGCTGAAAAGGAGAGAGGGAGAGGAAAGGATTATAAAAGTAGTAAAGGGTCAAGAGATGACTACTAGCATCGAAAGCCTAAGTACCTTGCTTTGATGCATTGTTAACACTTGTGTCAGGGGATCTATCTGAAAGGAAGAGTCTGGGTATACTTTGGAGATCTCCTAGTTTTCTGAGTCATGACAATATCTTGCATGTTCCTAAGGGTAATCACCCTAAATTTTGTCTCAAAATGCAGCATAGTTTTATTTAGAGGTCAATTAATTCTGAAAGGACCTATGTTAATAATCTCACCCTACTAACAAAGGTCTGTCTACTCTCTATGACTTTCAGTACTGCCCCTTTGGGGACTTCTATAAAAGAAAGTCCAGATTTGGTCCCACTCATCACCTCCTACTCCTTATTTCCTGTAACACCTTCAGCTTCTAGACAAGTAGTGGTGGCCACAACATACGGCTGTGCTCCCTAACTCCATCTCTTGTAATTCATTTGCCAGCTACATTTTGTACTTTGGCTTCTATGACTCATATTCCAAAACTACTTTTCTTAATATCTCTGGATCACATAGCTCACATCTCAGGTCTACTGATGCTTTGCCTCTTTTAGTCAAATTCCTTTTCCTGCCTTCCTCAATTCTGTTACTCTTCAGCAGTGGCTAATCAGGAGCCCACCTTTTGGCAGTTGTCCTAACTAAAGGTATATTTCTTGGTTTCTAGTCTCTCTCAAAAGTGTTTAGAGTTCAAAGCAGACCTCTCAGCCAGAGTACTTCCACTCTTTTAAAATCCTATGTTGTATACTTAAGTTCTATAGCCCTACCCTCCTACACAAAGAATATGAGATGCCTATAGGAATAGGTAATACTGCTTTATAGCTATTTTCTGCTCCTGATTTGTTTCCTCATTTTTTCCCCTAGTGTTTGAGCACTTACATAAGGATCTCCCTTTGAATGTTAGGGTTTGGTAAGGGCCACTCTCATTCTCTATTTATCTTTATTTCTCCTCTCTTCCTCAGGAGCAGCCAGTTTGAATTACTCAATTTTTTTCCTAGGTTTGTTTCCAAAGGAGAACAAGGAGAGGAAGCATGAAGTTTACTTATTTCCAACATGGGAAGCTTTCTTGTGGGAGAAAGCTATTAATGTCTCCACTAAGTATTCATTTATTTTATTTCTATTTCCTGATGTATCTGTCTCTGTCTAAAGCTAGCAAAGAGTTACTTAGATATCTAGTTGTATCACCAGTGATGGCTCTGAAGGAGGCAGATTGAGTTACTTTTTTTGTATTCAAATCATGGCTAGATCATCATTTGTTGAGGATATTATAGAAAAGACTCCTGTTCATGTACTGGTTGAGCTAGATTTGCTGTGAAATCACTTCTGGCTCTGGCATTCTGTTATTCTGTGAGGTAGAAGTCTTTGGTTTGGGGGACCCATGAAACCTAATGTAGAAAGTCTCGGTAATGACTAAAAAAGAATCCCAGCGATTGGCCAAGAATTTAAGAAGATCCAGATAGTGTTTGATTATTTCATTCTAAGAAAAATTAATTAGGACAAGATAAAAACTGGAGTTTTAAGTTTTAACACAAAAACCAAAGTTTTGAATGCCCATCTTCCTTTATATGGAATATAAGGAATAGACTAGTTATGTATCATAAAAATTACTGTTACCTTTTATAAATTCCTTATTAATGATTATAAATCATTACTCTTAGTGGCAGCATTAAAGAGATTTGATCTTCCAATCATGGTACTCTTCTCCCTCTCACCCCAATTTGGATTGTGAATAGAAATATTTTGTTGTTCCATATCCTTCACTTAAATTTAAATTCAAACCACATTTTCAAAGCAACATGTATTGGAAGAGAGCAATCTATTCAAAGATTTTTAGGATGCCATTATTTGCAATTGAAAACAAAAAGAACTAGAAGCAACCTAACTGCCTGACAGTAGGAGAATAGTTAGATAAATCATGGTACATAGTTGTAATAGAATAATACAATGGCATTAAAATTGACAGATATAAAAAAGTTTAAAAAATATGGAAAGAGGTTTTTGAAATAATGCAAACTATACAAAGCCTTACAAAAATGAATGTTGAAATTATTTTTACATGTATTTGGAAAAATAAAATACTATTGAAATTTTTTTAAAACATGAAAAAAAAATTGAGCAGAAATTATAAAAAGGTTGAAAAGACCAATCAAAAAAAAGAAAGAATTCAAGGTAAAAATAACAAAGATAGAAGAAATGATAGTGACCATAAATGCAGAAAAGTACATGAGAATAAATAATTTTGTTGGTACCATTGTTGTCATGGATGGCAAAAATCTTGATGATACTTTGTGTTAAAATTAAGTGAATATCATTAGTCACCAAGCAAATTTTTGTGCTTTGATGTTCAATAGGCGGTTTTCAATAAAAAATTTTTCATTAAAATCTTTCAAACTATTGAAATGTTTACCATTAAGGCTCTCTGAGAATGTTCTAGTAATCTTCATCCATATCCAAATGTATCTTCTGCAGTCCATTTTTCCAGGATATGTTGTTTTCTTATTCCTTTATTCACTAACACTTGTTCAGCATCTCCTGCGTGCAGTGCTTTGATAGGTACTGGGATAGATGCAAGGGATAAGTAAGCCATAGTCTCTGTTGTTGTTGTGGATCAATAAATGGATAAGATAGAAATCCAGAGAGTAAAGTGTATCTGAAAAGTACACTAGACAGCCTCAAATGAATCCTTTCTGAGATCTTATTGGAAGGCAGCTACTTCCTGAAAGGATCAGAAGTCAAGAAGATAGCAGTTGAATTTGATCCTAAAAATGGCTAGCTATTGAGAGAGAGGATAGAAAGCATACTCAATATTTGAAATGAGCATGGCATGGGGTCTGAAGACTGCAGAGTATAGAGGATAATGTTGTCCAGTTTCCTTGGTACGTTGAGTGCATGCAGTAGCACAATAACTCAAAGGAAGAAGACTCCAGTTTGTGACAAGTTCTATTTATATATAAATCCTGTTTTCAGAACCTTGAAAAAGACAGTTGAGAGTATTTCATGCAAAATGAAATAAAATACAAGTTCTTCAATGGCAGCAACAGTTTGCATATTTCTTTTTATTCTTAAGATGTGCTTCCAGAAAATTAAAAATATCATCTCACAGAAGGTAGTGGAAAGGTATATGATGGGCGTTAAAAAGATCTATTATATAACCAATGAGAGATTAGGGACTGAAAAGAACAAAACCAAGAATAACAACAAGGAATTTTATGACAGAAAAAGTAGTTGGACTATAACTGCCATAGCACAAATAATCTACCAGAGTGCCCTATGGACAACTTAGAGAATATTGGGAGAAGGTAGGAAAGGGCTCCACCAGTGGGTGTAGTACAGAGGAGAATCTTATGGAGGAAAATCCCAGATCTATGATATCCTAGTTCTAATAGAATATTTAAGATATTCTCAGCACCTAATACTAAGTCTTCCACAGAGTAGACACTTACTCCCACAGAGTAATGAACTGAGTGGGAAAGTTATTTCCAAATGGCCGTTTTAGTGGCTTCTTGCAAGTATGATCCCATTTCCTGATGTGGGATTGAATGACTGATTAACATTTCTGAAAGATTTCCAGCCTGTGAACTCCATAAGGATATGAGCTAGTGTTATTAACTTCATTGCTCTCCTTATGATTTCTCACTGTGTTTTAAGTGTTTCTCAGCAAATATTTGTTAAATATTCAAATGTCACAGAACTCAATGGTTCTTTGTGCTAAGGAGTCTTCATTGAAGAACATAATTCCATTTAGAATAAAAAAATCAAGAGTGAAGAAATTCTAATCAGACTATAGTGCAGGTAAGACATTATGGATTCCTGTTTTAAGAACCAACTGTCACAAAATCAATCAAAAACTAAAACCCTTTTCAGGATAACTTTGTAGACCATATAAACTTTGGGACATCCTTATCCTAATTTCCATTCCAAAAGTTAATTTAGGACATTTATTACAAAAGTACCGCAAGAAGATAAATGAAAATATTTTCCCCAAAAGCCCAAGCACACGTTTTCCTCTAAACCACTTCAACTTCTGAGGAGAATGGGTTCAAACTTAAAGCACTTTTTCCTAGCAATTGTTACACCAAGTTCAAATTCAAACATATAAGCACTAATAAATCAATTGTTTTTGCTCCCTTTTATCTGCCATTCCTCCATACTGTTTCAAACAGGGATTTTGCTCCTTACTATCTGCTTTCTGGGAAATTTCAACATAGACTTCAGCTCTCAGACTTCTCTCTCCTGATATTCTAAACTTGAAAGATCATAACCATCCTCAACATTTTATATGCCTTGGTTTCATTCTCCAGCTTTGAGTTGGCACAAAATATTCCTTTCTAAATTTGACCAAATTTAAAATAATTGTTTAAAATTAAGAATTTGGAATACTTTTTTTTAACAAATGTGACTTTTTTGTAAGAGATCAGAAATCACTTGAACTTATTTGATTACAAAGGGGTAGTACTAGTTTAGATTTAAATTGATTGTAAAATGAGAGCAATAATCAAATATGACTCAAAGTTGTTGTGAAGATCCAATGAGATAATATTTATAAAACTTCTTAGCACAATACCTAACATATTGTAGGTAAGAAAATAGGAAAAAAAAAAAAAAAAAAGACACAACGGAGCCGGAAACAGAACACTAGCACACATTCATAGATCACATGATGGGTCATCTCTTCAGGCAGGGCCATAATGGCTCAAGACTTCTAAACCTATTTAGAAGCTTACCAGCATTCCTTGCTTCTGTACTCACACATAGCTAGACAGGAAAAACTAAGAGAGTTTACTTTTGCCTTAGAGTCTTTTGATTGTACTCCATTTCTAGCTTAGTAACCAATCAGAACCTTGTCTCCTCACCCTATGGTTAGCAGTGCAAAGCCAGATTGTATGTGTGTATATTCCAGATTAGATATCAGGGCCTTTCTATCATACATCATTGTACCTTTAAGGAAGCAAGCTCCCCATATTTTCTGCATGGTAATTATATCATCAGAGCACTGTACTCGCTCACCAGCATTGCTCCCCCTTACATCTTTAGATGTTTTCTCAACATGACCCATTCCTTATTAAAAACTAAAATTTTTGCTAAGTTAGTATTTAAAGTTCCTTCCAAAGTAGCCTTTTCTTAAACCTGGAAAGACTTCCATGAGCTAATGCAAAGTGAAATGTACTATGGACAAAGTAATAGCAATGTAGTGGGGTGATCAGCTGCAATGGCTTTATTATTCTTAGCAATACAATGATCCAAAACTAATCTGAAGGATTTATGATGAAAAATACTATCCATACCCCAAGAAATAACTGATTACATCTGAATACAAATTAAATCATAGTTGGTTTTTTTTGCTTTATTGTTCATGAAATTTGGGGAGGAGAATTTGTGGGGAGGGGAGTTTACAACATCAACATTTATAGAAATGTTTTGTATAACTTTACATGTGCCTTCCCAGTGGGGAAGTAGGAGGGAAGAAGAGAGAGAATCTGGAACTAATATTAAAAAAAAAACAACAAACAACTAAGTGGCCTTTTCTTTCCCCCAATTTAGATTCCTAAAAGAAATATTTTCTTGAGCCTTTCCCTGTAACTTTACTTTTTTTCAATTGTATTTTTAAGATAAAAAGGATAGGTGGTAGAAAAGGGGAACAAGTCATTTCATCTCTCTAGGACTCCTCCTCCTTCAGCAATACATTGGGGAGAGAACAGTTTTTTTTCCTCTAAGATCCCTTCTTAATCCTTCAGCCTCTGACACTATAATTTTATGTCTTATATCCAGACTCCTCTTTTCATCTTCTATGTTCCTCACCCCCTACTCCTTTTCTTTCTTACTATCATTAATATTATTTTTCTTTTAAGCAAAGGTGATTGACTTTGTCCACTGAGCTTGGAAATTGGAATGAAGATAAAGGGCCGGAGGGAAAGAAAAGCATATGTACTTGGAGGAAACTCAAGGTTCTTTCTAGCTATGAACTGGTGTAAGATCTTCTTTTCTAAATTTGACCTAACTAAAAATATTTTATATTGGAAAAAAAATTGTGATCCATCAATTAAAGACATTTGCATAAAAAATTAAAAAGATAATTTATTATATGTCAAGATTCCCATATACACATAACTTTTATTTAAAAAAAAAACTATTTTTGAGCTTCAGTATTTCTTCTTGATGGGACCAAGTAAGGAGAGCAGCATTTTACATTTGGGGGGATGGACCATTATAAATGATGATGATAAGATTTATTATAGCTAGGACCTAATTAGAAACATAGAGTTCCAAAAATCCTATCTAATGATCACAGAAGTCTGCAAAGCATTAATGCCAGTAAGATGAATTGTGTGTTGCTGGCCCAAAAAATAAATAACCTTGAAGTTTGTCATTTTGGGTAATTGAATAGAAATTGACTAAGCTATAAATGAAGAAAAATACACTAGACTCATGAGTATCTGAAATTATGAGTGTACTCAAAATAGTCAGGGATGAATTAAAGACATCCCTCTGGGGGCATTAAAAAGTATGGTTTGTAGCCACTGGAACCTTACTGCTTACTTTTCTAGAGATGTGTCAGGAAATTCCCAGCTGCATCTGAAATAATACACTAATAGGAGTAGTTCATTGAACTTTTTGGAAACAGTGCCATCATTTCATTTATCAATTGTTGAGCCAGAGAAAAATAGCTATGTACCCTTATTCTTATTATAATAAGCCATCTATTTTTAATTTTAGTTTTTGGTTTTGGTGTGACAATATTTGTAAAATGCTTAGTATAGTGTCTGGCATGTAGAAGGCGCTCTATAAATTCTAACTTAGGTTTGATAGTGATAGTAGCAGAAGTTCTCGTGGTAGTAAAAATAGTAGTTGAAGTAGTAGTAGTAGAAGTAGTAGTAGTAGTAGTAGTAGTAGTAGTAGTAGTAGTAGTAATAGTAGTAGTAGTAGTAATAGTAATAATGGTGGTGGTGGTAGTGGTAGTGATGAATAGTGGTAGTAATAGTGTTAAAGCACTGGAAATTGCCCATCATCAATCGGGGACTTATTAAAAACTTTATCTGAGATCTTTTAGGCTCCTTACTCTATCTTCCAACAGCTTGCTTTCACACTTTCATGTCATCTGCAAATTGAATAAATATGCCATCATCAAAGCTATTGGCAATGATGTCTAACAGCATATAGTTAGAGAATTCCTGAGGAATTACATTCAAGACCTCTCTCTAATAGACATTCTTAACCTGAGGAAGAAGGAATTGAAATTCATAATTTTTAAAAATATTTTGATAGCTACATTTCAATATAATTGGAGTTTGGGTGATTAATTATTTAATTTATTTAAAACACTATTCTGAGAAGTCTATTCTGAGAAGCTTCTACAGAGCACCAAAATAATAGTCTATGATACACAAAAAAATTTAAAATTCTTGTGCTAGATGAATACTAAACTGTATTTTGATTCATTTTTATCAATTTTCAACTATTTCTATCATCCTTTAGCCCATCTGATTCAAAAGAATAAATGAAAGACTCAATATGTACTTTGAATTCGGAAAGGCACTTAAAAAGAATATTCCTTTGTTCAACCAGGCTAATAACTCTGCCTGATCTTGATAAAACCATGTCTGTCCTTAGTGGTGACTGCTTCCATTCTAAATGTTTATAAATCATCACTTTAATGTAGAATTTTTCTATGTATAAAAGTCATGCTCAATAGCTTATAGTTTAAAGAATGTGTCCTTTTCTCTGTGAACTCTTTCTTCTTCCCATCATATTTTAAAGCTCATTGGTCAGGGCTCAGAAATCAATCAACCAGCTAACATTTGTTAATCCAAAGCAAGGGATACAAAGAAAAGCAAAGATGAGATCTTGGTTCTTAAGAAACTCAATCTAATAGAAGAAATATCATCCAAACAAGTTGTATACAAACAAGAAATAAAACAGGATAAAATTAGGAGTAATATCAGAGGAAAGACTTTGATAGAAGATGTGATGTTAACTGGGCTTGAAGGAACTCAGGCAAGTGAGAAGGCAGAAATGAGGAGGACAAGTATTCCAACTCTTTGAGTATCTAAGGATATAATTTATCTGAATCTGACAGCTTGAAGTCATTGATGGGAGATAGGTGTGCTCTAAACTCTTGAAATATCTTCTTCCAATTCAATTTTCAAGCTAGCCATCTCTCAAATGAAGGCATCAGGGTATGGAATAAATAGATCAACACAATAGTATCAATGTTATTTGAAAGAAATATGAAGAAAATTCTCTGTAATGGTAAATCAAGGTATGAAGAACAAATTATAATGCAAATTGGGTCAGACAACTATTTTAAAAAATCTCTTTCTTCTTTCCATCCTTTAGTTTCTTTACTTCATGTTTTTACATTTTTTTCTTTAAAAAAAACTCAATTTTCTTTCTCTCTATCTTCTCTATGCCCTACTTAATGGAATGTACAGGATTTGCTCAACCCTACTAGTAGCTATCAGGAATAAGGAAATGTATAACTTCTAGCCTGGACAGTTAACTGGGATTAATCTAAAATGACTATATAGAAATGTCCCAAGAACTCTTGGGAATGCCCTAGGCTCTGGTTTTTCCTTCCTTGGATCTAGTTTAAAGTTTCCTTTTGTTTTATTGATTTCACAGTTCTAAACTTCTCTCATTGTTCACTGTCACATCCTCATTGATATTTCCTTCTATCCTAACTCAATGTAATCATATCCATCTACTGCAAAGGAAAAGCGCAATAACATACGATCATAGTGTTAGATTCTCAGAAAGCCATGCTGATCATCTCCTTTTCTTGGCCAGGAGCCATAAAGATAGAGTTTGTACTTATGGTTGCAGTGATATAATGCAATAACTTATACTCTTAGAATGTTGTCTGAGGCCCTTAATCAGTCACACAATCAAGATGTAATACAGGCAATTTGAAACTTGTCCTTCCTGACTCCAAGACCAGCTTTCTTTCTACCACAAAATAGGACTAGATTGAAATGCCATCCATCTTTTGTTAAAAAAAAAAATCTGTCTTCTTTTGTGAATCATTATATTGAGTGTATGTTAATAATAGCTAGCATTTATATATTATATTACATAACATAAAATAAATGTAATATTTAGTGTAATAGAATATGCTACAATTGGGCATAATTATAACATTCTGTTACATCCTGTTGTATTTTATAATATACAAATTTGAAATATAAAGTGAATCCTAGATATTAATACTCAGTGCATTTTGTAATATATGATTGTTATGTGTATATATACATACACTTATATGTATCATATACACTTAAAGTTTGCAAGGTTCTTTGCAAGTATTATCTCATTTTATTCTTCCAATACCCCTCGGAGTTAAGTGCTATTATTATCCTCATGAAGAAACTGAGGGAGACAGTGGTTGAGCCACTTGCCTAGTACATTTAGTAAGTGTCTGATGCCAAGTCCAGCGCTTTATCCATTGTGCTGTCTAGCTTCTTCAAGTGGTATTTGCCCTTACCACCTACTCAGAAGCACAGATTTAATTTTCTCTCTCTCTCTCTCTCTCTCTCTCTCTCTCTCTCTCTCTCTCTCTCTCTCTCTCTCTCTCTTTCTCCTCCCCTCTCTCCTTCTCTCTCTCTCTCTTTCTTCTTCTTCTTCTTGTTCTTCTTCTTTTTCTCCTCCTCCTTCTTCTTCTTCTTCTTCTTCTTCTCCTCCTCCTCCTCCTCCTCCTCCTCCTCCTCCTCCTCCTCCTCCTCCTTCTTCTTCTTCTTCTTCTTCTTCTTCTTCTTCTTCTTCTTCTTCTTCTCTCTCTCTCTCTCCTTCTGTCTCTCTGTCTCTCTGTCTCTTTCTCTCTCTCTCTCTCTCTCTCTCTCTCTCTCTCTCTCACACACACACACACACACACACACACACACACACACACTGGTGTTCTAATGCAGATACAATAATGCTCTTGGTGTACTGGGTGCAAGATAGCATAATCATCTTGGGCTTCTGTGGTAACTAAAATAAATGAGTATGATTTTTCAATAAATTGAATCTTTTTCATTTACCGTCCTAAGTTATTCTGCATGCACTATTAAACATAACTGGCACATAACACTATTAAAAAGTCATCACAAATGAACTTAGGGTAAACTTAATCTCCAGTATCTTAAGTTTAAAATTACTTTCCCACTCGTTTTTTAGGATCCAGCCTTGAGTGAAAGTGTGTGAGTTGGTGGTGATCATGGGGACTATAGGGAGAGAAATTGAGCATAGGAGAACAAATAGAAAGCAAAGGAAATAGAGCTTTGTGAATATCTCCATCTACTCGTGGTAGCCTTTCATTAGATCAGCATTAGCATCTCTCTCAGTGATATTGGAGCAAACTAGATGCTGATAAGTCTAAGTGGTGAATCTGATCACATTACTGGCAGCATTTCTATGGGGAGAAATAGATTTGTATGTGGTTCAGTGATTAGAATGCTATTAAAATAGCTAATAACATTAACTAGCCTTAAGCACCAATCACTAAGCTCAAGAAACCATCCCTGTATTCCCTCTGGGACGTTCTGGCTTAAAGTTAGTGGATAAAAGAGGAGATGCTTTGAAGAAAGATTTTAGGATTCCCATTCTCCAGGGCAGAAAACCAGATGATCAGAAAATTCAATTGGCTTCTCTCTGGTTTTCCTCCTCAATAGCTAAATGCCAGTCATTTAAAATCTGGAGTTTTAATTCCCCCAGGTATGGGGCATCTGTTCTCTGCTATACTTGTATCATCCTTCTTTGTTTGCCTAGCTGGAAGCAATCTGAGGAAGGTCATTAGTGAGCCCACTTAGCAAATCCGAAGTAATATTATTTTGCTTTGGTTTGATTTTGCCACAGTAAACAAAGGTGTTATAAATGAAGGCAGAGGGACAAAGTTGGTTCTAACAAAAATCTGATAGAATCCCTTTGTTTCCCAAAAAAAAATTTCCTTGAAATTTAATAAACCATGTGTCAATCACCCTCATTTCCATTTTTTAATTAAAGAAAGGTCTGCTTTGCATTGATGTATTATTTAAACTCTTCATATTATCTAGAAATGAAAGGAACTCTTAATGTCTTATGAGTGGAAAGAAACTACCTGTTGAATTGAATGTGTGGCCTGGTTATTTTTGCCCTTATCCAAGAGACTTACAGTTTTTGAGATTAACTTTATCATGCAAAAATGAGTCAAAATCACCTCTTAGATGTGACTGACAAATGAATCTGTTGATATCAAGGCATAATGTATAATTTTTCAAATAAAAGAATGTAGTGACATTCCAATTTTATGTACCATTCTAACAGAAATGTTAATTTCCTAACACTGATTTAATTGGAGAAGATTTGAGGGAAATGTATTCAGGCTTTTTTTTTCAAAGGTACTATATCTTCTAGCCTAATTATTTAAATTTTCATGTGTTATTCAAGACCAGATAACATGGGATATAGATATAAAATATCAAATAGAGAAAATAGAGAAGCTACAAAATTGGAATCATTTTAAAACATGTTATGCCTCCTCTTCAGGCGCGTCAATATATTTTAGATTTCATCATAAGCAAAAATGATCAGATTACCATTTTCAATGGAATTATAATCATAAACACCATCTCTATCATCAGAAAAAGAACATCAACCAAATGAATATTCATATATAGTCAGAGCACAAAAAGAAAGAAACAGTTCTAGAAAATACTCATGCATACTGTTTGTAACATTATCCAAGTGAAGAATAATGGAAAATAGAAAATCCTCCTGTCATCCTTCAAACTCTAGGATGTAGAATGTCTAAGTGAATTATTGTCCAGACACATTTAAAAGATGATTTTAATCTGACTTGAAATTTAGGGTGGTGCATTTAAAAAAAAAAGTCAAATTTTTAGCCCTATCTCAAATTGTTGGAGGAACATGGCTCAATCATGGATCCCAGAGGAAGCAAAGAAATTAGCACCTTGGGGAAGGACATATATGATTATCTGTGTATAGTTGGATACACAGCTTCTTGTCAAGAAGGAAATAACTCACTTGAAATGAAATTTCTCATTTAAATCTCCAACATCCATGGCCTATTTTTTCTGAAAGTCTTCCTATCTACTGGTTTCTTTTCAATAACAGAGAAATTTAAACTCTTAACAGTGGGGTTTTAATGCAGGAAAGACAAATAGAGACAACAGACATCAGATGGGCTGCTTGGTTGGGTTGTGACGATCTGATTTTTGCTATTTAAGAACCACAAACTCAGGCAAACCTAAATTTATTCTAACAAGGAAACATCTAGAGGGAAATCAAAGATAGTGGCTGAATTACCCTTGGAGCCATTTGAATGTCACAGGAGAATTCTTGTGTCATTCTAGTATATTGCCAACACATATTCTTATGAATGAACTATTTAGGAAGGACAGAAACACAAAGACTTGTAAGTTGTATTTGTGCAGGTGAGAAAAGGAGAAAAGGAGAAAATTTGGACATTTCCCAAATACTTTTCTAGAGATCCATTGCTTTGGGGATTCAGGTTAGATGTGGCCATAAAACACAGTTTTGTCTACAAATATCTTACCACCATTGTCTTTCCAAGGAGAACTAGAAACACAAATATTTTCATAGACTGAGGAATAGTTCTAATTACATTAGATGACTGTTTCCACCAAGAAAAGCAGACAAATGCCAAATTTTTAAGTGACATCATTTGACTTTTACACATTGAGAAAAAGAACAAAGGTCAAGGAAGAAACTATGAATCATCCTTTAAACAACTGAAATGCAGAATGATGATTGAATAAAATGATTTCAAAGAGTCTTTTAAACTTTTTTGTTCTGGGCCATTGTTATTTTCCCATCATAAACCTAGCTTATATAACTGCCATGGGAGAAAAAGAATAATTATTCTTAAATTAGCAAAAAGATAAATATTAATAATTAAGATCAATAAATAATTTCTAATTTATCTTTTTGTTTGTCTGCCTTTTATTATTATTGTTCAGTCATGTCAATTGTGCCTGACTCTTCATGATCCCTTATGGGGTTTTCTTGGCAAAGATACTGGAGTGGTTTCCCATTTCCTTCTGCAATTATTTACAGATGAAGAACTGAGCCAAATTGGGTTAAAATACTTGCTCAGAGGCACACACCTACTAAGTGTCAAAGGCCAGACTTGAACTCATGAAGATGAGTCTTCCTAATTTCAATCCAGTGCTCTATCCACTGTACTACTTAGTATTCCTACCTTTTATTATCAGATATAAATCTTTTAACCCAATTTACTTTTTTTCTATTTTTGAAACTATGTCTTTTAAATTGAAAACCCCCCTTTTATCATTAAATTTTCCAGAATGAAAATAATTGCATATAATGTGCTTTCTAGAGCCCCCAAGTTGGGGTGCCAAAATGTACTATGCTTTTTAGAGCTCCCACGCTGGGGTGCCAAAATATACTGTCTGGATGAGCTATCTGGAGGATCTCCAAATCATCCCGAGCCCTTGGTCTTGGTGGATGAGTGATGAGGTGGGACTCAGGTGGATGGTCAAGCATGGAGTCCGATTATTCCAAATTCTCTCACCTTTATATATCCTAATACCCTTGTATAACCAAAGCGACACTGCTCATACGGGACGACATAAACAACTTGCTATTGTATATAGATGACTCTTGGCCATTTAATAATATCTGCTTTAATTACAACACAGGTTGTCATTGCCCCCTGACTTCTCTAGAAGGCTGAGACCCCTTAGGAGAGATGGGGAGCTGAACCAGACATTGTCAGCAGGTTCCTTCTGGGCTGAATACCTCAACCAGACTTCCCCCTCTATCTGTGGCCCTATTATATGGCATGTGTATACACGTTTCGAATTATGTTCTGCTCTGATGGCTTAACATGGCATAGATTTGGACATGGATTCTCAAAGGTTATACCAACTGGATTTGTCTTTTTATCTCTACCTTCTACCTATATAACCTTTATATAATACACCTTTATAATACACCTTTTAGAGGAGGAATTTAAATTTGTTTGAATGGCCATTCCCACTTATTTAAGCATTCCAGAAACACTGCTAATCATAGAAACCAACCAGCAAGACATCATTTTTTCTTATATGATCTTTTTTCTATTCATAGACATATATATCACTGAAAGTATCTCAGTGGGAACAGAATTGATAGAATAATTAGCTGCAAGAAAATTTCCCCCCTCTCCAAATGCATACATTCTTTTTTGTTAAAACTATTTATTTTCAAAACATATTCATAGATAATTTTTAACATTCACCCTTGCAAAACCTTGTGTTCCAAATTTTTCCCTCCCTTCTCCCATCCCCAGATGGCAAGTAATCCAATATATGTTAAACATGTGCAATTCTTCTATATGTATTTCCACAATTATCATGCTGCAAAAGACAAATTTTTCAAAAAGGAAAAAAAATGAGAAAGAAAACAAAATGCAAGCAAGCAACAACAAAAAGTGAAAATGCTATGTTGTGATCCACACTCAGTTCCCATAGTCCTCTCTCTGGGTGTAGATGGTTCTCTACATCACAAAACCACTGGAACTGGCCTGAATCACCTCATTGATGAAAACAACCACATCTGTCAGAAGTGGTCATTGTATAATCTTGCTTAATCTTGCAGTTGCTATGTACAATGTTCTCCTAGTTCTACTCACTTCACTTAGCATTAATTCATGTAAGTCTATCCAGGCTTCTCTGAAATCAGTTTCTTGCTACTACTAAAAAGACTGTCACAAACATTTTTGTGCATGTGGGTCCATTTCCCCTTTTTATGATCTCTTTGGGTGACAAGCCCAGTAGAAATAAATACTGCTGTATTAAAGGGTAAGCATAGTTTGATAACCCTTTGAGCATAGTTCCAAATTGCTCTCATAAATGGTTGAATCAGTTCATAACTCTACCAACAATGTATCAGTGTCCCAATTCTCCCACATCTCCTCCACATCCACCATTATCTTTTCCTATCATTTTAGCCAATCTGAGAGGTGTGTAGTTGTATTTCATAGTTATCTTAATTTTAATCTTTCTGATAAATAGTGATTTAGAGCACTTTTTCATATGTCTAGAAATAGTTTCAATTTGAGGAGAAAACATTTGATTTGAACCAAAAAAAAAAGATTTGAACCATTTGGAAGATCTAAGGGGTGGAAGGAAGGAGGAATGCATTCTAGAAATAAGGGATAGCTAATGCAAGGGTAAGGAGAAAAAAGATAGAATATCACTAGGCAGGAAGAGTGATAGGTTCCATTTGTTTAGATTATAAAGTATGTGAAGTGGTATAAAGTACATCTCAAAAGGTAGGTTGGAGCCAGGTTATTGCTTCCCATGTCCAAATGCTCAGCCTGTTAAGTTCAGAGAAGTTTATCATTGAAATGTTTGTCATAGAAACCCATGAAGACAACATATTAAGCTGTGTAGTTCTGCAGGTATCTGAAACTCAAAATGTCCAAAATGCACCTTATCATCTTTCCCCAAACCTACTCCTCTTTGTAGCTTCCCTCCAAGAAGTATCAACATCCTACTGATCACTGAGATTCACATCAGTTATCCTTAACTCATTGATCTCCCACCTTTTGAACTGATAAATCTTATCATTTTCTATCTCTAAATATCTTTTGAATTTGTCTTTTTCTACTCACATGGCAATCAAGATCTCATCATCTGTTGTATGGACCATTCATTCAAGCATCTATATCCTTTTATGTCCATTCTACATGCTGCTACCTAATTAAAATTCCTGAGACACAAGTCTGAGAATGTCATTTCTCTCCCCCAAAGCTTCAATAATCCCATTGCCTTTAGGCTAAAATGCAAAAAAAAAAAAAGATCTACTTAACTTTTTTTTTTCTCTCAAGTAATTGTGGTTAAGTGACTTGTTCAGGGTCATATAAGTAGGAAATACTGTGTCTGAGGTCACATTTGAACTTAGGACCCGTGCACCATCTAACTGCCCCTATTTAACATTTAATATCCTTCCCATTTTAACTCCAACCAATCTAGCTAGACTGATTTCGTATTATTCCATCTCAAATACTCTCTGCTCCAGCAAACTGACCTATTTAGTGTTTCTCATATTTAATTCATCTATTACCTCTAGGACTTTGAATAGTGGAAAGGGGACTGGATTTGGTGATAGAAAACTTGACTTTAGATCTAAACTCTTATTGCTTCCTATGAGACCTTGAGCAAACTACTTAAATATTCAGGATCTCAGATTCCTCAACTTTAAAATAAAAGAGTCAGATTAGCTAATCTTAATGGTCCCTTAAAACTCTAAAGGTATAATCTGATGTTCTCTTTCTTTGCCGCTGCCTCTTCTGATCTATAGATCCCTTTAATACTTACTTCAAGGATCACTTCGAAAGTCCTTCCCCGATGTTCCCAGTTATTAGTGTCCTCCTCTGATACCCTCAACAAAATCACTTTTTATTTCCTCCATATATACTTTCCACTTGTTAATTTCTATTCATGTCATTCCTCGCAGTAAAATTCAAGATCCTTGAGGTCAAAGACTATATTATTTTAGTCTGTGTCCAGAAAGACTGAGATAGATGCTTAATAAATGCTTGTTGATTTAATTTCAATTGAATTAAAGTGTATACTCAATGGAATGTTCAAAAATATCAAAGCAGGTATATGTGTGTATATTGAATGTATGTGTTTATATTGGAGACAAATTTTGAACTGCACTAAATGATGGGTATACAAAGAAATGGCAAAACTATTTCCTGCCCTCAGGTAGCTTATATGCTAATGAGAAAGATAATATGTAAGTAAGAAAGCATATAGAAAGTAGACGGAAGGCACTAGCATCTTCCTAGAGAATGTAGAATTTAAGCTGAGTCTTGAAGGTAGCCAGAGAGAAAGACAGTGAGAAAGAGAGTGAGAATATCCTGTATGCTGTAATAATCTTGGACAAGACAAAAGGAAATGAAACATTATATTCAAAGAACAGCCAGTGGGCTAGTGTAGCTAGACCAGAGACTCCATTGAGAAGAACTGGAAATAAAGGAAGAGGACAGGTTATAAGGAATTTTTAGGGCCAAGGACTTTCTTTTTGCTCCTGGAGGTAATAGGAAACCATTGGCGATCACTGAAAAGGAAAACAACGTGATTTGGCCTACACTTTACAAAAATCATCTTGACAGATGAGTGGAGGATAGATTAGAATGGAGAAAGACTTGAGTTGGAAAGCACTTGCGATAATCCAGGCAAGAAGTAATGGGAGCCTGAAGTAGGCTATGCAAATGGAGAAGGAGGATGGGAGATGTGATGAAGGTAGAAACAACACAATTTGGCAAGGGGTTGGGATTTGTGGTATGATATTTCTATCACTTTTGAGAAGTCTCATAAAGTGGTGCAACTATAATTCTTTTATTAAGCATATGATCTCCCAAGAATGAATAAAAGAAATGCAAATTGCTGAATAAGGCTTGAGGACATATAATTCAAGGGAATTTGAAATCACATTTTCTAGCTTATTTTGGAGAGAAAAAATACTTGTTGAACTGAGTATTTTCTTCTATGTTTCTCCCAGGGGGAAAAAAAAGTCATTTTTAATTATGTGTCTGGACTAGATACTAGGATACTTAAGTGGATTTATAATCTCATCAATTCATTAGTTCCATCAAATGATGCAAATTGAAGCCCATCTTGTCCCTGACTTTATGATATCTTCCTATCATAGGACATCTACCCAGTTCCCTGAAGACCTTCCTTGCTTTCTCTAAATATCAAAAGTATATCATTAGAGTATTCTGGCTGTATACCTGTTATTCCTTGCTATTGATATGTGGCTGGCCCCTCTTTTCTTTCTGTAATATAAATCCCTAATGATATCCTTTCATTTTATTTTCTTTTCAAGCTCCATATTGGTTATATGTTGCAGGATGTTCATATCAGTATGTGCTTTTCCATTGCCCTTACTGTAATGTTCACATTTAGTTCTTCAAAGGCAATACTGTTTCAGGTGTCATTGCCATATTGCAATATTAGTAAAAATATTTGTGTTGAAAAAATGAGTCTCTGTTGTTATGGAAAGGTTTAGTTCAGTAAAAGTATTTTACAATTTCCCCCAAAATGATCCATTCACTCTCTTCATGCTTTTTCAACTCTGGGTTTAGTACATGATCTACATGTATTTTCTACTTCAGATATGAATATTGTTGAACAGAGCTCCATTGGATGTCAGATGTATGTTGAAATATGGGCAGCAAACATTCTTCATCCATTTAGCCTTTCTTATGTGGATGGAGAGACCATATTTCTTCAAGTAATTATAGTCTCTTGCACAAGGCTTTGCAGTGTCATGGGACTTGATGCAATCAGTTAAATGTCTTCCACAAACTACAGCATTTAAAAGGCCTCACTAGCCACAAGGAATCTCTTCTTGACCTGGACTATGCATTGGAGGTCCGGTATCAATTGTCAAATACTTTTGGTGAGCATAGCTCTATTTTATGCCTTGTTTAACGTTGCTTGCCAGGGTATCATTAAACAGGGCTATTTCTGTTGTTATAATTAAAGAAGAATTTTGTTATATAATAAATCAAATGCTTTTTCCATAATTAAAAAATAATAGGCAAAATGAAATCTTATATGCTCTACATTATTTCAGTAGGCTTTGAGGTTATAAAGATATGGATCTTTGTTAAATATTGATTGAGAAAAACCTACTTGTTCCCTATGATATCCTCATCAAGGATGCTTTCAATTCATCTAAAAATGACTCTTGTGAAGATTTTGTGTAAATGGGAGAATAGGCATATAGATTTTTAATAGTATTCACTTAGCTTTTTTGATATCATTAAAGTTAATTTTTTTTCTTTTTTTTTCCTCTGGATACCTTTTAAACCAGATCCTTTGTGTCCTCACAACTATATCCCTTCAGATAAAGCTCTCTTTTATGCATATTTGATTCAATCTCACTGCCTCCCATCTTTATTCTCTTTAATATCATTCCTATTTCCTCTGTAAGCACCTGAAGGACTATGTTATATTTGTTGTAAAGTTTTTGTGTGTTTTATTTTCAAATCTTTCTCCTTTATCTGTTTGTACTTTGCTTTTCCTATTCATCCTCACATGCTCCTGGGATGACTCTGCTTAGTTTGATATCTTGCCAAGCTCTCTTTAGACTGATTTTGCCTTCTGCTGCTTGTCTTGGCTGTATGAGATTATTCTGCTCAGAATTTTTCATCATCCTTCTTTGTACTAATTTACAGACAAGTTTATATTTTAAACCATTGTATTTGGCAGCCATCCCTCCCCATTTAGCAAGTGAGCAAAATTTATGCTGAGTAAGATACTTTGGGAGCTCTTTTAGTCTTCTTGTTATAAATTAATTTAAATTAAACTCATGAGTACAATTATTATTTTTAGTGTCCATGTCAGTTTTATTATCCCTTTCTTATTTTTTAAAAAGTTCCTTTAAATAATTTAAGATTAAGTCTTCCTAATTTTACCCCATATCAATTTCTTCTTATGATTCTTATTGTTTATTATAAATTCTGATCTTAGCTCTGATAAAGAAGATGATGATGATGAAGAGGTCTAAGTCTCTTCCTATAAGTTAAAACATAGTCATATTTCATTCTTTGTGATGTAATTTCATTCTTTACCTCATTGAGGTTGCCAGTTCCTTTTAAAAAAAAACATTCATTATGCATGAATATAAAGGTATGAGGCTTTAGTCTAACCAATGTTTTTGATCTCTTGCTTTTTTCCCCTGAACAATACTTTCTCATATATTTCTTCTCATCCTCATTTTTTCCATCCTTGAAGTCACCAAGTATCAGATTATATGTTGTTTTGATCCTTAGGTACTAAGGATATAAAAGCAAACATAAGACAGTATTTGTTTTTACAGAGTTTACATTCTTCTTTAAAGTAAGGGGTCAATGGCAGAGGATAGCATGTTTCCAAAATATATACAAAATAAATAAAAATTAATTTTAGGGTGAGGAATTTCATAATTGGGGAACCATCTGTAATCCTGAGAAATTAATAAAAAGAATCACATATGTAGGGATAAAAGGAATGTCATAGGTTATCTAGTCCTTATATCACAATCGGGGAAACTGGCATCCAAAGAGATTGAAAGACATGCTTAAGGTCCTTTGGATATAAGTGTCAAAAGCAGGATTTGAACCCAGAGTTCTCTGCTATCTGAACTAATTCTCTTTCTATTGTACAATATATTCTCATAATTTTTAAAACTAAATAACTTCAGCTTTTGAGACAATATACTATGTTTCCTTGATTACATCCTTCTTTTAGTTACTAGTTAAGAATTCTTAATCATCATCTTTGGTTGTAAAAGAAGCGATAACATGAATTGTCTAGTATAGTACAATGCACCTAATTTTACTTTGGCAGAACAAGTTCTTGATTATGAAATTGATTGCTCATTATGTTTTCTGCCTTATTGATGATGACATGTAACTGGAACACTTACTAAATGTCAGTGGGCTGTGTTTACTGGGACATGAAATAGCCATTTATCTCTAGTTGTTCTCCCAGAAAGACTCATATTTAAGAATCAATTTAAGTAACAGTTTTCACTTTGACATCTTCAGGATACTTAGAAAGAATTCAGTAATGACTATTAAATTAATGATGGTTGTCCTTGGTTTCCTCATCTGTAAAGTAAGAGGGTTGTTCTAGGTCACTGGTTTTGAATCTCAAATCATAAATCAAATTACAGTCAATGAAGTTCTATAAAAGAGTTGAAAAGAATCTTGGGATGCTCTTTCCCTCTCCCTTCTTGTCTCTGCCTCCTGGTATCCTTCAAGGCTTCCTTCAAGCCTCAGCTAAAAATCTCACTGGTCCTTTATAATGCAAAACCTTCCCTCTAAATTATCTCCAAGTTTTCCAGTATCTTGCTTATACACAGTTGCTTACATATAGCTTTTCTTCATTAGATTACAAGCTCCTTGAGAGCAGGGATTGCTTTTGCCCTTCTTTGTATCCCCAGAGCTTTGTACAATGAGAGTATATGTCATGTTGAATAGTTCCCTATTAATTTGATACCAGTCCATTATAACCATTTAGGGTAACTGTGTGGTACAAAGGTACTATAATACCTTTAATGCTCTGTGTGATATTGAACAAGTAATTTAACCAACTTAAGCTCAGTTTTCTCATCAGTAAAATGAAGGATGGGTTGGACTATATGGCCTCTGAAGTCCCTTCCAGATTTTGGTCTATTATTCTACAAACCTCTAGGGCCCTAGGCTCCACATTTTATAAGGAAAATGGTTTCTAGGATTTTGAGCTTGAACATTCAATGATTGATTCTGATGGCACTAAGTGGTCTGAGTGCTGAACCTGGAATTAGAAAACCTTGTGTTAAAATCCAGCCTCACACACTTACTAGTCATGTGATCCTGTGCAAGTCATTTAATCTCTTCCCTCTTCATTTTCCTCACTAGTAAAATGAGAGTAATAATAGTACCTCCCCCACCCCAAGATTATTGTGAAAACCAAATGAGACAATATTAGTAAAGCACATAGCAAACTTTCAAGCACTACATAAGTGTTATTGTTAATAGTTATTATTATTATCATCATCAAAGGAAGAGAGCAACAATAGTATACAATTAAAAATTAGATAAAAACCCAATTAAAAATCATTGGGATTTTTTTCTCCCCTTTGATTTTAACAATTGTTTTCCTAAGTTTTAAGAAATCAACCTTCCTATAACTTTCAAAATACACAAAAAAGAGCTTCTCAAATCATTGCCTTCATCATTCTCGATTAATTACCATCACCTCCTTACTTGGTGATGAGTCCCTCAAGGGGAATGATATCTAATGGGTTCTGGGGTTATTATAAGCATAGAAGTCATTTGGGGCCACAGGGTTTATTTTCTTCTTCTAATACCTAGAAGATTACAGTTTACTAGGAAATCCAGCAATTTGCCTTTAGAAACAGATTTGTTTTCACCAAAGTTGAGTTCAGATCAGACCTTGGTTTATACAGGATTTGGTGCTTGAGCATTTCTCTATTTGTCTGTTGCTTAGCAACAGGTTCCAAAAAGTCTTTTGCTAATATTTTAATAATGCCAAAGCAAAATAAGAAGTAAATAAAAATAGATGTTAATTTCAAGCCCAATTAAAATACACACCCCAATTCTGTCTTGAATGGAGTCCTACTTCTTGCTTTTGCCTTTTTTTTGTATCCCCAGAGCTTTGCGATGCAACAAACCACAAACTTGTTCATGGTGGGAATTAGTCAGTAAACTAGCCAGTGCTATTCAGATACTATTGAAATCTATTTAAAATATGGTTAATGCCTAGAACAAGGTTTCACAAACTGCTACTGTTCTAACACTTTGTCCCTGTAAGATCCAGAAGTCAAATACTGTCATAATTATGTTTGAAAGAACTCTTTCCAAGAACCCTCTTCCAGCCTCCACAAAGCTGAGTGTTCCACAGTTGATCAAAGATGAAGAATATGTCTTCTAAACTAGGTTTGATAAGCCATTTAGCTAAAACAGAAGGAGAAAGAGAGAGAAAAAGAGATACATATTTATAAGTGTGTTTTATATTTATATGATATATTTATGCTATGTGCTATAATATTCTATTTTATTATTAAATATATTTTACATATATGTATTGCATACATATATAATAAACACACTGTATAAATATATATATATAGTCGCCATTTTAAAATATATTGTTTCAAATTAAATGACTTTATAGATCAACTTGTTAGGCATAGATGGAAAATTGGGATATCCTATAATTTTATTTTTTTAATTTAAATTTTTATCTGTTTTTAAATTTTTTAACATTATTTTTATTTCCAGATACACTGGTTCCCCTTCACTCCTAGAAAGATATCCCCTATAATAAGGAGTAACAAATTTGAGTTTTTTAATCCATTGAATAAAACTGTTGATTAGTTTGATGAATCCAGTTTAATTTTCAAAGAATAAGTTTGGCACAATGTAATATTTTCTATATGTTCCAAATTATGAGTTTGTACTTTTACTCCAATGGTATATGATTTCTTTAGAATTAATGGAACATCAAGAAATCACACAATGGACAGAGTAGGTATGAGAAACCTGCAATATTACTGACATAGAACTGCATAAGGGAAAAAACCCTAAAAACATTAAGAAATCACTCAGCAAATAACTAGGAAGCACCTATTACTTTCCAGATAGTGTTAGGTGCTAGGGATAAAAAGACGAAGCTCCAGCTGCCTCTCAGAAATCCCAAACCAGACATCATGGAGTCATCTTAAACTCAACATGTCCAAAATGGAACTCATTCTTTTTCTCTAAATTCTCCTCCCTTCCAAATATTCTGATTATGGTTGAGATTACCATCATTCACCCAGGTTCACTAGCTCTCCATTCACCACTAAATGTAGCCAAGCTGATACTTGATTCACTAATTCACTAATATGTGAATTCTGTTCCCCTAAATATCCTGGCTTCTTGTAGTCCCTGGCAGAAGTGCCTGCAAAACCCTTCTCAAACAAGCTGTTTCCCACAGCCTCAGAGTGCTTTCATTAGGCTACCCTGAAGAACCTACCATCATCTGCCCCTTTCCCACCTCCCTGCTCCCTACTGTCTTCCTACTGACATTTTGCCATGCTCCCTATACTAAACTGTTCTGTACATTAGAATGCATGCTACAGTGGCTATAGGAATGGACTATGAGTTGAATCCAAAGGCTCCAAATTAACTTACTCCCTGAGACACCTTCCTACTAGACTTCCAGAATTCAATGTGAAGCTGGGGTCTTTCATTATCCACAGAACTCAGTACCATTCTGAAGCCCATCCAAGGACATTAACCATTAAAAAAATCCCTCTCCATTTTCTTCTCCCTCTCCTCTCTCTCCTTCCTACCATTACATGTGGGCCTGCTTCTAACCTAGCCAGGCCAGAATTTTATTAAGATTTTCTGAGAAATTTGCAGGCTATCTCAAAAATCTCTGACTTTGGGGGGCAGCTAGGTGGCACAGTGGATAGAGCACCAGCCCTGAAGTCAGGAGGACCTGAGTTCAAATCTGGTCTCAGACACTTAACATTCCTCAGCTGTGTGACCCTGGGCAAGTCACTTAACCTCAATTGCCTCAGCAAAAAGCAAAAAAAAAAAAAAAAAAAAAAAGGAATCTCTGACCTTGGGACACTCTTTCCTAGCCATGAGTGATAACCAAATTGTATAATTTCATGGAAATAAGTCTTACTACCACATCTATAAATGCAGCATGGCACAGACCAAAGAGACCAAAAGTTTTGAATGAGAAAGCCTGAGTATGAGTCTAAGCTCCAACACTTGGAGCTGTGTAGTCCTGGGCACATTTTTCAAGTTCTCAGGGCATCAATTTCTTCATCTGTAAAATGGATATAATAATAAGTACAGAACTCACAGAATTATAAATTTAGACATGATAGTGCCTTTAGAGCCTGTCTAGTCTAATCCTCCCATTTTACAAATGGAGAAACTGAGACTAAGGAGACTTGCTCACTGTCAGATAAGTAGTAAACATCATATATGGGATATAAATCAGTCTTTTGACTACAAAGCTAATGGTTTTTCTACCTTATTATGACTTCATGGAATTATTGGGCAAAATCCACTTTGTGGTTCCTCATTGGAAACTTAATCATGGTAATTGGCACTGAATGCAGTTTTCCAGAGAAATGAGTCTGGACAACAAAAATATACTTGTGGTCTTAGGAAACGTGGTGATTGGTTCTGGATCTGTCACTGACTAATGATACTGGGCCAATGTCCTCAATTGCCTAATGACTGCAGGTCCAACTTTTTTTCATCTTCTAATAACCATCTTTATATCTTCTTGATGGTACCAGTAATGTCAAGTACTAGTGCTTTCTTCAACTTGAAGAGAGAAAGGAATATGTGAATCTGGCTGACAGGCTTTGGTTCAAGCCAGGTCATCCCTAATCAGACATCTGTTTACTCCTTATTGGTCACAAGAAGTGCCTTATCTGACTTTTTCTATGGAGGACCAACTTCATTTTACTATCTGGATTCAAATTTGAAGATAAAGAAGCAGGAGTTAGCTGATAGACTCTGTTCTTTCTTTTTGATTGTAATGCTTGCTGTTGTTGATCTAAATTCATGGGCTGATTTATTGCCCTATATCTATAGGCATATGCCTAGCCAAGTTGCAAAATGTGGCTTCAGAGATAAAAGACTTTCAGGTGGCCATTTTTAGAAGTCTCTGCATCTTTCCTTTGTGAATAATGGGAAGGAGGAGGAGGAAGAGTTGACAGGACATTTACAAAGTGCCAATTTCTTTGACCTGAGTTCCCATACTTAACTAAGGGAACTTTCATCACAGCAGCAAAATTCCTCTCACATGGAAAATCAAAAAGAAAAGGGGTGAAGATGACTCCAGCCAAGAAGCACAAAACAAGGTCATTGTGGCACACTAGAAAGGGCACTAGGCAGATTCATAGGTGTTGGCTCATTTTTCTGTCTTTGTGACAACTTTCTATGTGAGTTCAGTTGAGCAAATCACTCAACTTCTCTGGGAGCCAATTCCCTTATTTGTAAAATGTAGGTATTAAATTGAATAATCTCTAAGGTCCATGATCAATCAATCAACAAGCATTTATTAAGTGCCTACTATATGCCAGGCACTCTGGGAAGCACTGGGAATACAAATAAGAAAAAGAAAAATAGTTCCCCCTCCCAAGGAACTTTCAATCTACTAAAAGAAGGCAACGCAATAGGAAACTGCAGATGAGTAGGGTTTGAAACCAGAGGATCAGACACAGGAGCCTCTTGTTCCATAAAAATGAAAACAAAGCAAAGGTTGTAAAAGACTCTCTTTTTCAAATAGTATTTCATTTTTCCAAATACATGTAAAGATAGTTTTTAACATTTTTTCTCTCTCTCCCTTACCTTTCTCTCTCCAAGCCAGCAAAAATAGCTGATATGAGCTAAATATATGCAATTAGAAGATATTAAGGCTTAAGGTCTTCTGATGCTATGATATTCCCAGGTCCAAGATCTTTTTTTTAATAAAGCTTTTTATTTACAAAACATATGAGTGATTTTTCTACATTGACCTTTGCAAAAACTTTTTTTCCCAAGCTTTTCCCCTCCTTCCCCCTACCCCCCACCCCTAGATGACATGTAATCTAATACATACTAAATAGGATAAATTATATGACAAATACAATACATGGATACATATCTATACAGTTATCTTACTGCACAAGAAACATCAGATCTAGAAAGAGAAGAAGAAAAAAACAACCTAAGAAGGAAAAACAAAATGCATGGAAATATTCACAGAAAGCATTAAAATGCTGTGTTGTGGTTCACACTCAGTTTCCACAGGCCTTTCTCTGGATGTATATGACTATCTTCATCACTGAACAATACGAACTGGTTTGAATCACATCATTGTTGAAGAGAACCATGTCCATCAAAATTGATCATCGTATACTCTTGTTGCTGTGTATAATGTTCTCCCGGTTCTGCTGATTTCACTCAGCATCAGTTCATGCAAGTCTCTCCAGGCCTCTCTGAAATCCTCCTGTTGGTCATTTCTTACAGAACAATAATATTCCATGACATTCATATATCATAATTTATTCAGCCATTCTCCAGTTGATGGGCATCCTTTCAATTTCCAGTTTCTTGCCACTACAAAAAGGGCTGCCACAAACATTTTTGCACATGTAGGTCCCTTTCCCTCCTTTAAAATCTCTTTGGGATATAGGCCCAGTAGAAACACTGCTGGGTCAAATGGTATGCACAGTTTGATAACTTTTTGAGCATAGTTCCAAATTGCTCTCCAGAATGGTTGGATCCGTTCACAGTTCCACCAACAATGTATCAGTGTCCCAGTTTTCCCACATCCCCTCCAACAGTTATCATTATCATTACCTGTCATTTTAGC
>JAJPUD010001722.1:8262-21200 GCA_023553655.1 Myrmecobius fasciatus | reverse complement strand
GCTAAAATGACAGGTAATGATAATGATAACTGTTGGAGGGGATGTGGAAAAACTGGGACACTGATACATTGTTGGTGGAACTGTGAATGGATCCAACCATTCTGGAGAGCAATTTGGAACTATGCTCAAAAGGTTATCAAACTGTGCATACCATTTGACACAGCAGTGTTTCTACTGGGCCTATATCCCAAAGAGATTTTAAAGGAGGGAAAGGGACCCACATGTGCAAAAATGTTTGTGGCAGCCCTTTTTGTAGTGGCAAGAAACTGGAAATTGAAAGTATTCCCATCAATTGGAGAATGGCTGAATAAATTATGGCATATGAATGTTATGGAATATTATTGTTCTGTAAGAAATAACCAGCAGGATGATTTTAGAGAGGCCTGGAGAGACTTGCGTGAACTGATGCTGAGTGAAATCAGCAGAACCAGGAGAACATTATACACAGCAACAAGACTATACGATGATCGATTCTGATGGACATGGTTCTCTTCAACAATGATGTAATTCAAACCATTTCCTATTGTTCAGCAATGAAGATAGTCATATACATCCAGAGAGAGGCCTGTGGGAACTGAGTACGGACCACAACACAGCATTTTAACACTTTCTGTGAATATTTCCATGCATTTTGTTTTCCTTCTTAGGTTATTTTTTTCTTCTTCTCTTTCTAGATCTGATGTTTCTTGTGCAGTAAGAGAACTGTATAGATATATATACATGTATTGGATTTGTCATATAATTTATCCTATTTAGCATGTATTAGATTACCTGTCATCTAGGGGTGGGGGGTAGGGGGAAGGATGGGAAAAGCTTGGGAAAAAAAAGTTTTTGCAAAGGTCAATGTAGAAAAATCACTCATATGTTTTGTAAATAAAAAGCTTTTAATTAAAAAAAAAAGAATTTATCTATTTGCAAGACAATTGGAGTTAAGTGGCCCAGGGTCACATAGCTAGGATGGGTTAAGTATCTGAGGTTGAATTTGAACTTGGGTCCCCCAGTGCCAGTGCTATAACCACTGTGTCATCTAGCTGCCCCTGTGGATTCCTTTTCAAACTGATTATCCTTGGTAATTAGTAACACTATCATGTAGCAAAGAACTGGACAGATTCAAAAGACCTAGATTTGATTTCTGCTTGCAAAGTAAGCTGGCAGTATGATTCTAAGCAAGTTGCTTAAACTCTTAGTGCTTCCAGGAACCTCTCTAAGACTATAATCTATAGAGAGGACATTGATCTGAGTCGTCTAGAGACTTTCTGTGCTAGAAGTTGCCATATTGATGAAATCACTTGTCCTAAAGCAAGACGCCCCTCAAAAAAATTCTTGCTAAGAAATTACTAATATATGGTTTTTTTCTACATGCTAAAGCAGTAACAAGTATGATTGGTACCCTATCAATTTCAGAAACCTACAAAAAGTCATAATTGCAATACTCTAGTTATGTTAGGGAAAACACAACAGAGTAAATGGAACTTGAGCTAGATTTTAAAAGTTAAAGACATCCTTCATAAGCAAAGATAGAAGAGAGGGGAAATAAACATGAGGAAACAAAATGACCAAAGTGATGGAAATATATTGAAGTTGAATAGTTCTCCCCACCCCCCCAAAAAATGAGAATCAGAAATTTTTAGTATTATGATCTTATGAACTGAAAAAAATGAGCAAAAAAGTTATTATATGTTTTGCTTCATAACGATTAACCATTTCATCCTAATTAATACATAAAAGCAAATGAATCTCTGACCATATAGTTACATTGTAACATCATAGAATTCAAATTTCCTATTAAGAGGGGAGAGAGAACGAGAGAAATTTTGTAACAAGGTCAAGAGGAAGAGAAACCCAGACTGAAATTAATGAGGCACACATTTCTTATACATTCATTTTACTTCATGCTCAATTTTAGCCCTAAGGTCTAAGAATCTTATGCGCTTGGAAATATTCATCTTTTGGCAAGCCCACTGACATGTAACAATTGTTTGCAACTTACCAGCTGGTAGGGGGAAAATCACTGAGACAGATTAATCTGGAAAAAGAAAAGGATTCACATTGGGAAATAATGAGAGAGGAGTTCATTTCCCATTAGATTGCACTCCCCCGAATTTCAATTCTGCCCAGAAATGTATTTTCAAAAGTATCCCCTGCCCCAAGACCCTTTCCTTTGATTGGACAGCTCCTTCCAAAACCTCCATTCAATATGTCATGTTATCATTTTCCACCAGGCTGAACTCCAGACTTTTCCATTATTACCACAAGCTCTATACCCTCTCCCAACTCTCTTTTCATATGTTAATCTTCCCCAAGATGGTAAACTTCTTGAAGGCAGTTGTCCTCTTTTTGGCATGTGATTTGTTTTCCCAGTACTTAGCGTAGAACCTGACACATAGTAGGCTCTTAACAAATGTGGCTGATTAAAACTTTGAAGTATGATGTGGCCAAAATATGGGACAGTCTTGAATTTTATTCTAAGAATTTGGACTTTTTTCTGTGAACAAAGAGCTAATTTTAATGCCAAGGAGCTGGTTTGTTTTGTTTGGGGGTTTGTTTGTTTTTGGGGGGTGAGGAGTCTTTTTTAGTTCAAAATAAAAAATTTTTTTTAGTCCAAAATAAAATTTTCTTTTAAGATTTTGGCATAAGAGTTGCTGATCATTCCATGGAAGTCAAACATAAACCAAATCATCTATTCACCGTATCTCCTTCTTGGAAGTTATAGGATCATTGATTTTTGAACTGAAAGAAATCTCACAGACCATTGAATCCCAACTTTCCATTTTAGAGATGAGAAAATTAAGTCCTATAGAGTGTGAATTATTCAAGGTCACAGAGGTTGCATTTAACAGAGCTAGTGTTCAGCTTCTGTAACTCTGAATTCAGCACATATTGCTATTGCACAATACCAAATAGTCATGGCATCCTTCATTACAATCTGAATGTCATTCGTCTGTTAGTCTCTTTTTTTCCTAGAAGCCATACTACTGATATATTGCCATTTTGTTCTAAGCTATTCTCTGCTTTTTAAAATTTGGCTATGAAATTTCTAGGAGTAATACTATTGGGATTTCTTTCAGGGGGTAATAAGTAGATACATTCTAGTTTCACTTTTCCCCCTAAATATATGATTTTTTTAAAATAAAGTATCCAAGCTTCTTCTTGTTTTGTTTTGTTTTTAAATCATGGTTTTCCTGGGTAGCTGTGACTTTTAAATTATCTCTTCTTAACCTGTTTTCAAATCAATTGTTTTTGACATGTTATCTTACTTTTTTGCTTTAAAATCTTTTTATATTGCTCTATTATTTCTTCTTGTCTCATGGAATCATTGATTTCTATTTGGTTCATTCTAGTTTTCAGGGAACCCTTACTTGGATCAGGTTTACCACTTCCTCTTATAAGTTATATATTCTCCTTTGAATGTCAAATGTGTGTTTGCCTAAAAGACTGCTTTGTGATGCACTCACACATTCAGGCACACATGTGAAGGTTGGAAGAATCAACACAAGGATATTCTCAAGGTCACTCTGAATAATTTTGCAGTCAACAGTGAGACATGAGAAACACTGTGTGCCTGAATGAAATAAAGTGTTAGGCTCTATGAGCAAAGCAGAATTGCAGTAGTTCAAAGGAAACATGAGATGCACAAATTTAGAGACATCTCCATTCCAAAATTTCAGATGGACTATTTGTGCTTGATCTGGTCATAATGGTCTGGTCAGACATTGTCAGACTCACTCTACCTTTGCTTTGACCCCATAATAGTTATGTTATTTTGGCCCTCTTTAGGAATGAAGGGCAACAGCCAGCCAACCATTTATTCTCCTTCCAATTCTTTTCTCTAAAGTCTTTATTTCATTTTTTTAATCCTTTACTCCATTTCTTCTAGATATTCATGTATACCTTGTGAAAAATGCATTGTTCCTTTGAGTCTCTGCATATATTCTCTGTCTTCTAAACTGGATTTAGAAGCAGCCAAATATAGACCTAGATCTACAGTAATTTTAAAAATCTTGTCTGTATCTTCTCTGGTTTACTACATTTCTCCAATTTTAGTTCTTGAATGAAAGCTTTGTGTCAGGGTCAAGCCCTGCCTAATGCTACACTTTTGAGTAGGGTTGTCTGTCCTGTTTGGTCTTCACTTTGGTCACCTGGGTTAGGTCATTGACCTCAGCCTCCCACGATTAGGCTGGATCTTTGAGGATCAGAACTCTAATTCTCCAGGGTCCTCTGTATCATCTCAGGACAAAATGTTAGGGACCTTCTGTCTGATGCAAATTTCAGGGTTTTGTTGTAGTAGAAATGTGAAAACTGATTTTTCCTCCATTCAGAAGGCTGTCTTGGCCAGAAGTCTATATTTCTTTTTATTGAAAACTTTGATAGGAATTTCCCCTATGAAGACACATAGTTAATTATATAGGTATGTATTAATACATTTTGTTGAGGGGGTGTATCCAGGGAATTTTACTCCATTTCTAAGTGAATATTTATTGAACAATCAACCTCAAAAGCTGTTATTTTTATTCATCCATACAAAGAAACTATAACAACTATTCTTTTAAAACTTAACAAGTAATCTTTACTTTAAAATTATGAACTTAAGTTAAAAGAACAAATTCTTTTTGGGTGTTACTGCCCAGACCTAGTATATTTATAAAACATTATGATCAACAATGATCCTGGGATTGTGATTTGAAGGAAGTTCACATTCACATTAAAGAAAGGACAAAAACAATTACTAAGAATGGAGCTAGTAGTCTGACTTCCACTGGTAGTGATGACAATGATGGAACAATTACCTTCAATCCCAGGCCCCAATCAGTCTTGGCTGTAATTATTTTCCTCCAAATAGGCCTGTGTTTTGATTCTACCAGCTGAAACAGCTCTCTGCAGTGAGGAAGCTGTAGGACATGAGGCACCTAAGAGGTTGATAGAGATTTAATATTATATTCCTAGGTGTCTTTAGTGATACTTTTAATGAAATAGTTATTGAAGATTCTTTGCATCCATTTATTTACTATTGTGCCTGGAAATGGAGAAGACAATACCTTCATTATGATGTTGACACAATAGCAATCTTCAGATAAGAAAATGAAGGCTGCAATATATAATGACTCCTAAATGTACTCAATAACAAATAAATGTATGTTTAATTGATTTGAGGAGTTGCTATTTAACAAAAATTTCTTGGAAAACTGGAAAGCATTTTGGCGGAGCTTAAAAATAAACTAACATCTCACAGTGTATTCCAAGATGAGGTAAAAATGGGTGCATGATTTAGACATAAAGGGTGATACCATACGCAAATTAAGGGAACATGGAATGGGTTACATGTCAGATCTATGGTTAAGGAAAGAAAGCTCATGACCAAACAAGAGATAGAGAGTATCACAGAATATAAAATGCATAATTTTATTTATAATAAATTTTAAAAGGCTTGAATGAAGCCAAGGTACCCAAGATTAGGAGGAAAGCAGAACGGGGGCAATTTTTAAAGCAATTTTCTCTTATAAAAGCCTCATTTTTACATATATAGAGAATTTAGTCCAACTTATAAGGATACAAGTCATTCCCCAGTTGATAGTCAAAGGATAGGAACAAGCAGCTTTCAAATGAAGAAATCAAATCTATAGCTCTATGAACAAAATGCTATAAACACTACGAATAGAGAGATACAAATTAAAACAACTCTGAGGTGCCACTTCATAACTCTCAAATTGGTTAATATTATAATATTTGCATTTTCCATCCAAAATCTTTTTGAATTGCCTTGTATCAGCACATTGTTGAGAAGAGCCAAGTCTATCATAGATGATCATTGCAATGTTCTCCTGGTTCTGCCCATTTCACTCAGTTCATGTAAGAATTTCCAGGCTTGGGGCAGCAAGGTGGCACAGTGGATAGAGCACCAGCCCTGAAGTCAGGAAGACCTGAGTTCAAATCTGGTCTTAGACATTTAGCATTCCCTAGCTGTGTGACCTTGGGCAAGTCACTTAACCCCAACTGCCTCAGGGGGAAAAAATTAATTTCCTGGCTTCTTTGAAATCACCCTCCCCATCATTTCATATGGAACAATAATATTTTATCATATTCTTATATTATAATTTATTTAGCTATTCCCCAATTGATGGGCATCCACTCATTTTCCCATTCTTTGCCATTACAAAAAGGGCTGTTACATCTTTTGCATCTATGGATCCTTTTCCCTCTTTTATGATCTTTTTGGGGTATAAACCCAGTTGTGAGACTACTGGATCAAAAGATATGCATGGTTTTATACCTCTTTGGGCACAGTAAAACTGAGATTCTTAATCTTATTTGTGTCAAAGATTCCATTGGCAATCTGGCAAAGCAAATGTATCCCATTTCTACATAATCTTTTTAAATAAAATTTAAATAATCCATAATATTAAGGAAACCAATTATATAGAAATCCAATTATCATCATTTTAAGTGTATGGAAACTACATTCAGAACCCCTAGACTAGATGAATTTGGTAGTTCCTTTTAATGTGCCTATGAAAAGTAAATTACTCTAAATTTGAATATGTGTTTGTGTATGTATGTGTACACTTATTTCCATCAAAAAGACTTTTCTATCATTAAGATTATTTTTGTTTGTTTGTTTTCTCCCTTACTGGTTTCCCAGAAGGATAAATATATTGAACTAAGCCAAAGACACAGGAATTTTTTCTCCTTAACACTTGAGTATCACAGAATTTGGGCTCAGGCTATTTTAAGAAATGTTCTTTTATGCTTTCTGGCTTTTTAAAGTTCAAATGGCATCAACACCTTTGAGAACCACTTCATCATCACTGAGTCAAGCTAGTTACATTGAGAAGAAAAGAGGGAAATTGTTTGCCAACAGTGCAACCACTCAATAATGTGTGCAAGTGTGTGTGTGTGTGTGCGTGTGTGTATGTGTGTGAAAGAGAGAGAGATTTTCAGTTTAGTACCCCATACATACTGTGCACAAGCTAGTTTACCTGCAGTAGAATGCAATCTTCTAATTGTTTTTGTCTTTTCATGATAAATTAGTGTAATGTAATGAAAAAAATATAAAGGCTCTAATAGCACAAAGCTCATAAGAAACTTTAGTTAAAATGAATCAAAGGCATGCTTTTCTCCTTTATGAATTACCCAAACTCCTTTTTTTTTTTTAAATTGAGGAGACCTTGGCAAAATCCTTTATATTTTTTAGTTAATCAATGCAAATTTTATGGAAATAGTTGAAGATGACACTGGAATTCAATACTACTCTGGCCTGTTCCTAAAGTATGTTTCTGTTTTTCTTCTTCAATAACACCCCTTCTGTGATATTATTTTTATGTGATTCTTACCCATTACAGTACTTTCTGTGCTCCTGTTTTTTTTTTATAAAACTGGCTTACATAAACTAAGAGCTACAATTTTTCTTAATGCAGAGTTCTTTTTAAGGCTGCATTTAAAATGGCAAGCATTTGTTTTTATGGAGGCCTCAGCCTATTTCCTGGAGCACATAGTTTTCTCCAAATATCTCTAATTAAATAGTATTCATTTCTGTACTCCAAATATCTTAGCATTAGAAGCCATTCAAGCTGCCTGAACTTTATCTTAATATTCAAAATTCAAGCCTGAGGACACATTTCTTTAGAGTTGTTGTTTAGAGTTCTTCATTATCTTCAGTGTGTATATGTATATGTGTGTGTGTGTATGTGTGTGTGTGTGTGTGTGTGTGTGTGTGTGTGTAAGAGAGCAAAGGGGGGGGGAATAAAGAGGGGGAAAGAGAAGAAGAGAGGGGAACTGGGAAAGAGTTCCAACTATAACAGATTGCCCTATTAGCAACCAATAACATGGGACAAGTAAGAGGGATGTGACCTATTAGTAAATGGTCAATCATCCAGCACTCTGCCCCTTCCCTATTAGCTCAGGCTCAGTCCAAGAATACTGACCAATCACTATTTCCCTCAACTGGTCTTCTACTCCAAACTGCCAATCATATTATTTCTTCAATATCCAGCATTTGTTTCTGTTACATAAATCTCCACTCATAGTTAAGCAATATAATTAGATTAGGAAAAAGCATAGTAAAATCAAAGATCATTAATTATATGAAACATAAGCTGCAAAGTTCCAGTGACTTCCTAATTTCAACACCCATTTCAATTCCATTCCCTTTGGTCTCTTAAGCTATAAAAGGTTGATATCCTAGAAAATCATTATTCTTTAATAAGTCTCCTATCTCCGAGGAAAGCAGAAGTAGAACACAGAAAGTCTAAATTCATGCTAGGTTGCAGAACAGGGACCTAGAATACTAACAGGAACATAGGATTCTCTTGGTATTTTCCATGTAGTCTACACTAAATAATATTTGTTTAGATATAATGAATAAGAGAGTGAACTGAGGAAGCTAGTGAATGGACAAAGGACTCTGTAGGTAACATAGGTCTGCATGTAATTGGGTATTTCTAAAGTACTCAAAAACAGGTCACTTCAAGATAATAAAAATTCCTCCTGATGTCTTGTTCAGATAGTCCATTTGCCTTTTTTTTTAAATCACTGGTAGAAAAAGTTTCAACTGTTATTCCTCTGAAGTCTTATAAATTATTGTTTGTCCATTTTCAAAGGTAGCATGGACTGATGCAATTAATGAATTAGTGGGCCTTAGTTGATAGCAAAAACAAATGATGATTTTAATGATACTGACCTCCATACTACTCCTCTCATAGAACACTCTATTTCCCTGCCCTGTGCATTTTTACCCACTGGCTGTCCCAATCTCTGGAATCTCTCTTCTCTCTCACTCCCTCTCCATCACTTAACTTCTCTGACTTCACTCAACTTTTATAAGACACTTTTCCTCATTCTTGATTTTAGCACCTTCCCTCTGTGATTATCTCCAATTAATTCTAATGTGTATCTTAATGATGCAGAATTGTGCAGAATTGTTTCATGTTGTCTCCTGAGAGGTCCTTGACAGCAGAAACTATTTGCCTTTCTTTGTATCTCCTGCACATAGTAGGCATTAAATAAATGCTTGTGCACTAGTACATTGTTGGTTGAGTTGTGAAATGATACATCCATTCTGGAGAACAATTTGGGATTATGTCCAAAAAGCTACAAAACTGTACATATCCTTGGATTCAACATTGCCACTACTAGGTCTGTATTGCAAAAAAATCGATAAAGAGGGAAAGAGACCCACGTGTACAAAAATGTTTGTAGTGGCCCTTTTTGTGGTGGCAAGGAATTAGAAATTGGATAGTTGCCCATCAATTGGGGAATAATTGAATAAGTTACAGTAATAAGAAAGTAAGGAAATATTATTGTTCTACAAAAAAATGATGAATAAGCTGAATTTAGAAAAGCCTGAAAGATTTACACAAATTGATGCTGAACAAAACAAGCAGAACCAGGAATACATTGTACACAATAGCAGCAAGATTGTGAGATGATCAACTATGAAACACTTGGTTCTTCTCAGAAGTTTAGTGATCGAAGGCAATCCCAATAAACTTTGGATGCAAAATGCCATTGCATCTAGAGAGAGAACTATGGAGACTGAATGTAAATCAACACATCCTATGTTCACTTTTTAACATCTTTTTCTTCTGTTTTATTTTTCTCTTGTGGTTTTCCCCTCTTGTTCTGATTTTTCTTTCCCAGCATGATTCATAAGGAAATGTTTTTTTAAAAAAAAAAGATGTACATGTATAATCAATATATATTATATATGTATTTAGGTTAACATGGGGGTTACTATATATTACAAAAGCTTGTTATCATTATTCCAGATAGGTGGGACCCAAACTTAGGGGCCTTTACCTAATTTCCCCCTTTGCTCCCTCCATTCTAAATAGCACAGTCCTCTACAGGTCAACATAACTTTGACTTTGGCTTGCTCCATATTTCTCTGCCAACATTAATTCAGCACAGAGAAGCCTTTTGTGTGTTCTCGAATCCAAAGCTATTATTTTGTAGTCTCAGAGAAGAAATGCACTGCCTGCTGGTAATGAATGTTTAGGGAAATTTAAATAATGGATTAATGTGTAGTTTATCCTCTACCCAAATTTTAAGCCTGGAGGGCCTGGGTAGATGTGGGTTATGTAAATATTGAAAGATCATAATACTCAACTGAGTATCACAAATTAAAAAATAAAACAGAAAATCTGAAAATTTAAACTTGGGGTTTCATCCAGACTATCACAGAATACCTGTGCAGAGTCAATTCTCTGAATGTGAATTAAAGTTGAATTAATTAAAGATGATTTTGTTCTTCACACAGTATTTCCCTGAATTTCCTCTGACAGGATTGTGTCCACATCCACTTGTGTTAACTTGCATTTTTCCAAATTGAACCACATTTTATTTTCTACTCATATTTCCAGTTTCCTTTTCAACTTGGCCAGAATGCCTGCCCTAAGCACTTCCATGGTCCTGTTTGCCAGCTTCATTAAAATGATGTTTACTCTCATTTCTGAATTATCAATTTAAAAAATTAAATTGTAATAATGGGCCTTAATAGGCAATGCTAGTACTATCTCCTACTTTAGTTATTTTACCATTTATTATTGATTTTGACTTGCCATTGTTCAACCTGCATTTTCTTAGTGTACTAAAATTCATGCATTTTTACATTCAGATTGATTTTATATAACCACAGAGTTGTGAGTTAGATGAGATAGATGTACATATCTAATGTTATTTTTTATATGTATACATGTATATAACGTGTGTTTAACTATATATGTTATGTGTATATATAAGTATTATGTGTGTGTATTATTTAAGTATATGAATATTATTTATGTATGTATTATTTTATAATTAAAGTCCAGATTTGGGTAAAATTAGCCTTTGCCAAATAATCTCAAACCTGACTAGAACAATCTATTAAACACGTAAATTTTACAGGAGAAATATTTGATTTTTATAGTAACCACATACTAACCAGGCAGCTGATATTGATATTAGATGGCTAAACAGGGTACTATTGATAGAATGGCCACATAATAGACATTAATCAGTGAACTTAGTCAAATCTAAGAATTAAAAGGAACCTGAGCTACCTTGTGTTCCAACCTTGCCAAATAAAACCATTCCCATGATATTACTGACAAGAGACTATCCAAGCAGAGCTTGAAGACCTCTAATAAGGGGATACCCACTCTCTCTTGAGGCAGCCCATTTTATTTTAGATAAGCACATTTGTAGGAAATCCCCCCCAACATCAACTAGCCCTGAAGAGTTCCCAAAGTGGTACTGATGAAAAATGGAGGTCTCTCTCTTGCTCATCTCTCACATAGGACAGAGCACTCCACCAAATAAGGAGAGAATTCTATACTTTTAGGTTTGGAGGGGACAAGGATTATGTTAGTTTAAGTATTTTCTGTTTTCTCAGTAAATATAAAAGCAATTGAATAACCAATTGAAAAGGAAGATAAAACTTCAGGACAGATGCAGATTTAAAGTCTAGAGTTTTACAAACACAAAACTGTATTTTTCATGTAGACTGACTAAAGTTAATTGCACATTTCATGGAACAGGGATTTTTACCCTGAAGTCTATAAACATTTTTAAAAGATATTTTTATAACTGTTTCAAAAGAAAGTTTTTCTTTTGTAATCTTATGAAGTTTATTTTATGCATTTAAAAACACTGCTATGAGATGGAAACCACAGACTTCATCACACTGCCAGAGGAATCCATAATACTGGAAAGGTTAAGAAGCCCTGCATTAGAGGAAGAAAGAGAATGTGATATGTGGAGATTCTTCCTGACATATGAGTTGGAAGTCCTGGGCCACAATCGGAAAAGTGTGTATGTGAGCGTGCATGTGTGTATATATATGTATATATATATATATATATAAAATATGTGTATATATAAAATATGTGTATATATGTGCATATATACATATGTGTATATACATATGTGTGTATACACATACATATATAAATATATATAAATTGTCAGAAAAGTAAAGGGTATATGAGTATATATCTGCTTACATGTATGTGTGTGCAGTGTGTATGTTATATATATACTTGTATATTTATATATCATATATTTATATATAGCATATACATATATATGAATTTCAGAGAGGTAAAGGGTCTTTTATATCCACATATATACATATACATTAAATATGGAATATGCTCTCTCATCACCTGTACCTCTGAAAATCTTTAGCTTCAAAAATTCCCAAAGATAGTAATATATGTAGCATGAGCCCCCAAACCCACTGATATGGAGCTTTCTCCTCATTGGTATGGGGATTAATGCCCTATGCCTGTTTGAGAGGAGGAGGCAGCTGGAGTTCATAAATACTGTATATACATACATACATGTAATTGTATATGTATATGTATGGATCTTCTCCCTGTGATCAACTTTTCCCTCATTTTTATCAGAGACAGCTGAAAATGATATTTGTAGCTCCCTCTCCCTGACAGATTGCAGGTGACATATGGCATAATCATGAACTCCTTTCCTACTCTGCCTTTTTCCTAGGAGACTATTGACTCCTATCTTTGATTCTTTCTGCTGGGCCTTCTCTTACTTTTCAAAAACAATTTCTCCATTTTCAAAAGCCAGTCCCTGTCTTCAGTCAGTGGGAGAGAACTGGGTTTCTGGAAACAGGGAGATGGTCATGTTAGGACTGTTTTTTTTTTCCAATCACTTTTGATCAATAACCTCTTTTCAAAAGGTTTCCATGACCTGACATGTGTCTAGTCTCTCTAGTTTTTTGAGTTAGAAATTTTTTTATATATTTATTTTTCTTTTTGACCCAGGCCTGAGATTGTGATGGTGAAAGTCTCTCTACAAATGGATATAGACACCTACTGCAATTTATAGCCATAGATATTTGTCTGGAACACTGAGAAGTTAAATAATTTGTTTACAGATATAGAGACAAAACTATATATATATATATATTATATATATATATATATATATATATATAT
>JAJPUD010001721.1:354417-396968 GCA_023553655.1 Myrmecobius fasciatus | reverse complement strand
CTTGTGTTCTGTGTTTGTAGATCAAATTTTTTGTTCAGTTCTGGTCTTTTCAGTAGAAATAGGTGAAATTCTCCTATATCATTAAATGACCATCTTCTTCCCTGGAAGATAATGCTCATTCTAGCTGGGTAACTTATTCTTGGCTGTAATCCAAGTTCCTTTGCCCTTCGGAATATCTGATTCCAGGCCCTTCGATCCTTCAAAGTAGAAGCTGCTAGGTCCTGTGTGATCCTAATTGTAGCTCCCCGATATTTAAATTGTTTCTTTCTGGCTTCTTGTAATATCTTTTCCTTGGTATGATAGTTGAAACTGTTTTTTTTTTCTTTATTTGCCCCAGCACTTAGTAAAGTGTTTACTATATATTTAATGCTTAATAGATGATTAATTATCAAGCATCTACTATGTGCTGGGCACTATGCTAGGAACTATGGATATAAGTACAAAAATGAAACAGTTTCTGGCCTAAAGGATGTTACATTCTATCTTATGAAAAATTTATGAAGATCAAAATTGATAACGTATGTAAATTGCTTTGTAAACCTTTAAGGAATAATAAAATGTCATTGATTTTCCTTTTCTGGTTGCCATGTCACACTATTCCAATAGAGGTTATAGTTCACTAAAATACCAAGGTATTTTTGAGATGAACTTCTCTATAACTCTATTCCTTCTCCCTACCCACCCATTTTTTACTAGTACAGTAGGTTTATTTTAGAAACAAGTATAAAATTTTGCATTTATTTGTTTAAACTTTATAAGATTTGGTTCATTGTCTTAATCTGTGGATATTTTTTTTGGAACTCAATTCTATTATTCACCATATTAACTGTTGCTCAAACCTTTACATTATACCAAAGTTTTTGAGCATTCCACTTATGTAATGTTATATTGCTTAAAATGAATAAATAACAATTGCATTAATCCATCATGGATCAAGAACAATCATACTAGGTTAATCTCATTTCATTTTTTAAATAGTGTTACTTGAAGGATAGATAGCTCAGGAAAGTAACATAGTTACAGAATTTATATTAGCAAGGCATTTCACAAAATCTCTCATGGTATCTCATGGAGAAGATGGCAGGATGTCAGAAATGATTAAATTTTCAGATCCCAAAAATGAAGTGATTATGATACTTTTCTAATACTCCCCGTGGAGCACCTAATATTTTTATCAATAACTTTCACACTAAAAAAAGTTATTACTGAGAGCCTTCTATCACTCTTGAGAGAACTTCCCTTATAGATTCTCAGTCCACATGAATTTATCTATCTTTCCTTTGTACTATGTGATATCAATTCTCCTAAAACCTAGAAGAGCAATTCTCAAAATTTGTTCTGGGGACCCCTAAATCTTGACAGAGGTCTATGTGGTAAAAACTATCTGCATCATAATATTAAGATAGTTTAATTTCTAATATGGAAAATATCTATAGATGAACCTCAACATGAACAAAAGCTATTTGGGGTCTTCAATAATTTTTAAGATGTCATGAAATCAAAATATTTGCTAATCATTGATAAACAGTCTATGTCAGCATTATCTTACTTTGCCTACTTTAAACTTAAAGATAATATGATTGTTTCCTTTAATAGTTACTGTTTCCATTTCACCAATTAGTTCCAGACAGAATCAGATTCAACCAAACAAATCTTTTGTCCTACATTCTGAAATCTGAGATTATCAGCTTATCAAATTAAGAATTTATCAGCCATTCTACTTTTAGCAAAGAGATTTCTAGTAGATTCAAAGCTGTTGAAGCTCCCACTTCTATCAGAACCCCAGGTGTCCTTTTTGCCAATTTTATGAAAGATATCAGGGATTTGTCAATAATTTTTGGTAGGATTGTCTTTAGTATATTTCCACCAAAATATTGTTTCTCTTTCTCCTTTCTTTGTTTTTCCCCCGTATTAAACAAATATTGTCTCCTCAGATTAAATTACTTTCCAAATAACTGCATATCTTCTTGACACACAATGCCATTCCACTTCTCCTTTTTGAACAAGATATACTTCTATTGCTGTATGCTAGTCCCTACTCCTTCATGTTTTAATGATACCTGTGAAATTGCACTTACCTTCTTGAATTAAAACCTCAATTTTAATTTGTTTATTAACAGATTTCTTTTTGCATTAGAATTTAGATATATAAAGCCATAAGAAGCATTTCTTTCTCCTCTTTCCAGTTTTTTTCTCCTGAGAATGACTAAGTCATTCTACTGATAATTTTCTATGTTGCATCTTCTATTCTAAGGCACCTGGTTTAGAAAGTACATGTTACTAGTGTTCTTCTTTCTTCCCCTCTAGCCTTTTTAGTTTAAAGCCCTCTGTCAAATTCCTGAGACTTTATTTAAGACATACATAATACTGTACCTTATCTTTCGAAGATAACAAACAACAAAGCAACAGCAAAGTTTGACACATCTGTTATTTGGGTAATTTTTCTGGAAGACAGCATTGTACAGTGATAAGCATTTGGTATACTTCAGAACCTCTGGTGTTTGTTCATAGACTCTGTTTCATAATATTTATATCCATCAATATTCCCTTCTTAACATATGAACTATTTAGAGGCAGGCTGGTGCTTATGCCCCAACATTAGTGGAGATACAGAGAATCCCAAAGCAGATAACTAGCCATGGAAACACAACAGCACCCAAATATTGAAAGTGGTTCATTTTTTACTACTTGGTATATATTCCCAAGCCAAATAATACAATGACATTTAAAAAATAATGGTCAAAAGAAACAATCCACGGAAAAATCATCTATCCTTGTTGGAGTTTTAGAGGTTCATTATTTCATATCAAAAATAGTGCTGTGCTTTAGAGAAAAAGAGTGATAGAAGCAGGCTGAGGGCAGTATAAATTTAGCTGATTTTGTTTCTGTTATTGTTTTTCAATTAATTCAGACTTCCTCAATACATCTAAAGTTTACTAAGGCTTTTTTCGCCCCATTTGAAGGAGAGGGCAGGAAGAGAGTAAAAGATGGAAGGAGACATAAAAGTGGCTTGTTAAAATATATTCCCATCTCACTGTTCAGTGTGTCAAATAAATTCTTGGGGCAGGTGCTTGAATTCACAGACTCTTTAGAGGGAATTTCGCAGCCCCAGGAATATTTTGGTTAAGAAGAAGGAAGGAGGGGGGTAGAGAAAAACAACCACCAACATCAGCTGCTAGTAGGGAAAAAGCTAATCATGGAAACTTTGCTGCGGGAGAGGTGCAGCTGTCAAAGCAATAAGGTAAATGAGTGATCGACTAAAATAGTGTTTGCAGGAGAACTCTGCTCTGTGCTAAATAGGGGAGATTGAACTCTAGCACCATCCCACTATTCCTTGGTAATGCACCATTTTGGAGCTGACTGGGTGGTCCTAAGCCCATTGCCACAGCGGCTACACCGTCGATACCAATCAAGGCCCCGCAGCTGAGACCCTGAGTGACCTGCTTCGGGAGCTTTATTTCAGACCCGATTCACTCATTTGTGTGAGATGCTTTTTCTGCCACTTTATTTATGGGATTACATAAATGAGCCATTAAAAATGTAAATCTTCAGAACAGTGGAATAATACAGATTTAAACAATCAGCCCGGGGCGGTACAGTACAGAAACTGGCCCGCACGGCACCGGCCGTATTGCACCCCGGTGACTATGGCAACGATGGAGGGCTGGGGGAGAGAGCCGGAGAGGAACCGAGGAGAAATAAAACATCGCAGCATTGTAGCAGTCATTGGCACCAGAGGAAGATTAGGGTCTCGCTTGCTTTCTCTCTCTCTCTTTTTTTAAGGGAGTATTAGAACAATAATGAAGATGTGCCATTATAATCAACAAAAGAGGCCAAAGCATCCCTCACACAGTGCAGGTGTCGAGACAATCAAGCTCACCACAGAATCGAAAAGTTTATCCCACCTCGTGGCAAAGTATTTAACCCTTTCCTGTCTTTTGCAACACACACACACGCACACACACAATCAGACCATATAAGGAGGAGGATTGGGGGATAGAGAAGGATTTTTCCATTCTCTTTTCTAATTTAGGATCAACAGTACTGTAACTAGCCTAGGGTGAATAGAGGTTTATTCCCGGGGCACTGACATCTGAAGAGGGACACTTCCTCCTTGGGAGTAGAGACTTCCTCCCTGGGGCAACCATTTTTTCCATCACCTCGCCTTGGGGTCCTCTGCACCATCATCATGGTGTCCTGCCTTTTCTCCTTAACTTCTGTAGGGGATAAAGGCCAGACCTCTCCTTTTCTCAACAAATTGCATCTGGAATCTGTTTGCCACCAAGCTCACTTCCCAGACACGTTTTTGTCCTACTTAAAATAATTCTTAATTATGGTTATAAAGTTTCAGAACCAGACACAAAAACAGCCTCCCCTTTCTGCTTGTAAATTCTCTTCTCACCTATGTCAAGTCAAGACATAGCCTGTTAAACATCCCATATGGATTTCACCCCATGCAGATCATGGTGATGGGAGAAAGTTAGATCTTGCTATTAGGTCATCTGACTACCTTGAGAGGTTTAGGGATTAGCTGCTGTGCCTGGTTTAAGACAATATATACTTAGTGTTACCTCACTACAAATTGTCATTTTATGCAAGACTGGACATTGACTGAGGTTGAAAGAACAAAGCTTAATAACAATCATAGACTGGCAGAAAAGCAGAAAATGGTAGCACTGTACAATGGATGATTAATCTTAGATCCAGGAAGATCTAGTTTAAGGCCCACCTGAGACACCTTTTGATTGGGCAAGTCATTTTATCTCTCAGTGACCCAAGTAACTTTCTGAGATAATAAGATGCTGAGAAAGTGCTAAACTAAATTATTAGAAAAAGTTACTTAGGAGATCCTTATACTGTCCAGTTAAAAACAAACTTTATATCTAAAAGATACTTAAAGGTCATTTAATCCAAGGATTCTTAACTCTTTTTAGATCATGGACTTCTTTGGAAGTATGGTGAAGTCCATAAACCCCTTTTCTGAATAATTTTTTAAATGCGGAAAGAAAATGCATAAGATTACCAAAGAAATCAATTATACTGAAGCACAATCATCAAGATATCTAGAAAACAAGTTCATAGATTAAAGAGAGTTCCTGATCTAACCCAACCTATTAGAATCCCAGGATCATAGAATTGCAAAATTGTAAGGCAGTGTTGGGGCAGGGAAGACAGGGAGAGAATTAGATACCATCTAAATCAACTATAGAATCACTTATCTAAGAGTTGTGAAGTATAGAGATCATATAATCTATCTTCTAACTAAAACAGAACTCCAACACCAGCGGAAATTACATTATTCAAGATGATCCATGAGATTTTCATAAGATCATAGATTTAGATCCTGCCCATTTTTACAAATGAGGAACTGAGGCACAAAGTGGCAAAAGCAGGCTTTGAACCAGGTTCTCTGATTTTTTAAGGTGACCCTCTGTTCCACCATAAAGTCCCTCCAAAATAACTTCACTAATCTCTCTCAAACATTTCTGATAGGATATTCTTAATACCTGATTAAAATCTTGGTCACATAAGCTAGACAGTGACTAGAGGGCTGACCTAGGAGTCACGAAGTCCTGAAGTCAAATCCTACCTCAGACACTTTCTAGTTGTATAGATCTGGGCAAGTCATTTAACCTCTACTCAGTTGGGGTGTAGGATGTGTTCAGGGAAGACCAGAACATCTGATGGGAAGGCTGTTGAGCCCTTTACAACTCTTTAATCTACCTTTGATGTCCACCTGATCCACCTAATTCTCACATGTGGATCCAAGAAACTGTAGCATACACAGCAGCCACATTCTGGTAAACCTTTTTGGCAGATGGGCTAAACCAGGTTGAGGTAATCAAGGTGTCTCAAACCCTATGGTGAGTTAGAGGGTATCTACCAAAGGCATGTAAAGGCTTCCCCTGGTGGAATGGGTAAATGAGAACAATTTGTTCCAATGGCCATGGAGGAAGGAAAGCAGGTATTATGGAGCACTTAGAAGTTGGTTAAACATTGAAGATGTCAAGGTCATCCACTGCATCTCGAATTATCACCAGTCATCTTGACTCTGTCCTGCCACTGGACAATGGTGCCTTTAGAAGAGAGAATGAGGCTGATTGATAACTTTGTGCAACTCTGCCTCAATTAAATCCAATTTATGCACAAATCAAAAGATATCACCATACCATTTTACTATTTGATATGCAAAATTAGAGAAGCTACCCCAAATTTGCATATGGACTATTTGTGTCCGACCTGTTGGCAGAACATTCATACTGGTCTGATCAGTCACAGTCGGACAGGTCAACTCTAACATAGTGATGTCATTTAGGTCCTATTTCAAAGTAGACAACACCTCAGTTTCTTCAACTGTAAAATGGGTATAAGAATAGTACCTTTTCAGGGTTATTGTGATAATTAAGTGACACAATTTTTTATAATATACTTAACACAGTACCTAGTACATAATAGGCACTCATTTCCTTCCTTCCACCCATTCCCAACTCTGCCCTCTGGAATCTAGAGCAAACCTACTGTCTATTATACAAACAAGGAAAGAATTTACTGTTTAGACACAAAATGTTAGTATTCTACTGCTAGGGCCCAATTAGTGCAAATAAAGAATACCATAAAGTGTTTATATGTACTGTTCAAGGGGGTGGTGGGAAAAAAAGGAAAGGGAATAATTTACTAAAGACATACTATGTGTCAGGCAATATGATAAGCTTTTATTACTTCTATTTTATAGTTGAATAAATTGAGGTAGGTGACCTGCTCATGGTCACACAGATAGTAAGTGTTTGAGGTTGAATTTGAACTTCAATCTTCCATATTCCAGACCCAGAGCTTAATCCACTGAACTAGTAAAATTGGGTAATTGGTTCCAGCCCAATGGAAATATGCAGTGTGACTTCAAACAGTACTACCATTCACCCAGAGGATTCATTATTCACACTAACCAAAATGAATCCCTCTTCTAATATGATTGGAACATCACATCTGGGGAATTGTTCTCAGCTCAGGGAACCTCATTTTAAAAAGGATATTGACAAAATGGAGTGCATCTCAAAAATAGTGGTTAATATGGTGAATGGTCTGAAAAACATGCTGGATGAAGATCAGGTTGGAAGTACTTGGAATTTTTAGCCTAAAGAATATTGGGGGTGGGAGTGGGAGTGGGGGATAGAGGAATGGGGGTTTATGATAGATGTTTTCAAGTATATGAAAGGCTATCATCTGAAAAAGGGATTAAATTTGTTTTGCTTACATAAAGGTAACTTTAGGCTTGATGTAGAAAACTAACCATTAGAACTGTTCACAATTTAAATGGGCTGTCTTGGAAGGTTTAAGTCCCCCCCCCCAACACTTCTATCCCCACCCCTACTTACTTAATATCTTCAGACAGAGACTGGATGAATACGTAGGCCTGTAAATTCCTGCACAAGAATAGGTCTGTTTAATGACTTCCAAGGTCCTTGCTAACTCTCAGGTTCTGTGATTCTGATTCTATTTGCTATACTGAGAGTTAAGTGGCACAGTGTTCATAGTGTTAGACTTGGAGTCAGGAAGACCTGAGTTCAAATTCTGTCTTGGACACTTGCTAACTGTGTCACTTGGGAAAGCCAATTAACCTCTATTAACCTCAGTTTTCTCATCAGTAAAATGAAGATAATAATGGCACTTACCTTAGAGGACTACTGTGAAGAGCAAATGGGATTACATGTTAAATTCTTTGCAAAGTATAAAGTGCTATATAACTGCTAGTTATTATTACCACAAGGACAAACAATCAGTAGTAAGATCTACAATCATATCTCAAGTGTCTGGTACACAGATTCAACCTTCCCAAAGAGAAATTAAAGATTCAAATGTGAGTTGTTGTGAGGATCTAATGAGATCATATTTGTAAAGTGCCTGCACAGTGAGTGCTTAATTCTTCCTTCCTTCCTTCCTTCTTCCTTTCCTTCCTTCCTTCCTTTCTTTTTCTTTTTTCCTTTCTTTCTTTTTTCTTTCTTTCTCTTTCTTTCTTTTTTCTTTTTGTTTCTTCTTGCAAAATGAGCTAGAGATGGAAAAATGTGGAAAGCCCCCCAGTATTTCTGCCAAGAAAACCCCAATGAAGTCATGAAAAGTTGGATACAATTTATGAAAAAAACAACTGAACAGTAATAAAATCCCCTTTCATTTATAAGTCCTGAGATAAAGGTAAAAGACAAGAAATATTTAAATTTTCAGTCTTATACAAATCAGGGCACTAAAAAATTAGTTAAAATAATTTCAAGACTATAGTTCAATCAATAAGCATTTATTAAGGTCCTACTATGAGCCAGGCAGTATGCTTGGCACTGGAGATAAACAGTCTGTTTATTAAGGATCTTTTGTGTGCCAGATATTGTGTTATACACAAAAACAGTCCTTGAGTTTCAGAAGTCTATCTTCTAATAGGTGAGACAACATACAAACAACCATGTGCAAAGAGGATGAATACATGGTAGATTGGCTATAATCCCAAAGGGAAGATGATAAAAAGCAAAAATGGAGAAGCTGCCTCTCCTCCAATAGTTTACTTTCTATTGAAAGAATATGTTATGTCAACAAAGTGGGGGAATCAACAAACTCTTGGAGGGTTTTGGGAGATCCCTGAAGATGGGAATCAGGCCATCAGAGTGCTTGTTTTAAAAGTGTAAAGGTTATCCTTGCACATTATAATCATTCTACAGAAACTCCCATATAGAGAGAGCTTTCAGATTTGAGAAGCACTTTTCATATATTATCTCAGTTGTTCCTCACAACAGCCTTATGGGGCAGATGCTATTATTATCTTCATTTTATAGATGAGGAAACTGAGACTTTGACACTTGTCTGGGAATGCAGAGTTACTAAATGTCTGAGGTGGGATTTGCATATTAAGTCTTTCAAGCTTAGAGCTCTATCCACTACCCTATGTCTAATCTATCCCAGAGCCTCTACAATCCAGCCTTCCCTCAAAAATCACCTCTTCTAATGCTTTCTAATATACTCATTATTTCCTATTATAGAATGTTAGCTCCTTAAGGGCAGGGATGGTTAAATGTTAGTCTTTGTATCCATCATCACCTGGCATGTAGTAAGTACTTAATAAATAGTTATTGATTAATTGACAGAGGAAAGATTTTCTAGAAACTGAAGCAATTAGAAAAACAATATTATAAAGTCTGAACACTGAAGATGTTAACTGTGATGAAAAAGGAGCAGAGATACCTCCTACTGTTAAGTTTATGTTTGGAATCCCTATTCTCTTTGTTTCCCATCCATCCATCTCAGGTGACTAGTGTCCTTTTAGGCGTGGATCCTATGTGTTTCCTTCTCTTTGTTAAAACTTATTTCCATGTCTTTATTCATAAGAAATTCCAAGTATTTAATAAAAATTCTTGAGACACAGAGGCACATTGGTGTAGGATTTGAGAAAAATGTGTTATAATCTTTGTCCTGCTATTAACTACCCAGGAATTTTGGACAAGTACCTTAAGCTCTTTGTGTCTAATTTGCATCCTTTACAACAGAAAGGGGTTGAACTAAATCAACCTGCAGCCTGATCAAGATGAAAATGTAATCAGAAAATGTTTAACAAAGTAAATAAAAATATGATAAAACAGATAATTTCCCATTTTTAATTCAATATAGTGGGCAAGTAGGTGATTTCATGGATAGAGTGCAGAAGGCCTGGATTTAGGAAGACTTGAGTTCAAATCCAGCCTCAGATCCTTACCTGTGTGATCCTAGGCAAGTCACTGTACCCTGATCATCTCAGTTTACTCATCTGTAAAATGAGTTAGAAAAAAGAAATGGCAAATCACTCCAGTATCTTGGTCAAGAAAACTCAAATGGGATCAAGAAAGGTTGGACACAATAAATAATTACAATACCATCAATATGGGACCTGAAAGAATCTGCTTCCATTTCATTTTGTCACCATTTCAGTTGTTCATATAGGAAGACTAGATGGCTTCCAACATTTCCAACTCTAAGGTTCCCCAGATTTTCCAGGGTTGCATTTTAATGGGGATCAAAGCCTTAACCTAAAATAATGCCACTCTACAGGTAAATTTCAGTCAACCATCAGTGGATGGGAAAGGAATATTTTTTTATGGGGGAAGAATCAATTTAGACCTTTCCCATGGGTTTCTCCATTGACTCTGGCATTCTCTGCTTTAAAATGTCACTAGAGGAATTCTGGTATTTACAAAGGTGGATGGAGCCTGTGTTTTAGAGAGAAAGTTGAGGTCATTAAATGATCTGTGAAGATCAAAAGTAATCTGGCTTGCCGTTCTCTTTCTCTTCTGGGTTCAGATATTGTCCCGGTAGCAATATCCAAAATGAATGTACTGATGAGTGGCTTTCATAGAAGGTTGTCTATCCAGTTGTATAGAGTCTAAATGACTGACAGTGTTTAAACTTGGCTTCACCTATATGGCTAGGTAGTCCTAAATCCTGTTTTTGGGGTGATAGAATAGAACAGAAACATACGCTAACATGAATACTCATGATAGAGTAGACTTTCAGATTCACATAAGGTACAGAATTTCAAGTTATGCTTCATCTCAAGGAATGAGCCCTATTTTTATTCATGAAATAAGCTTCTATATGTAGTATGTGGTGCAATATGAGACAAGCAGGTGACATAGTGAATAGAGTATTCATCCTGGGGTTCACATCCAATCTCAGTCACTTATTAACTGAAATTCTGGAGAAGTCACTTAATCTCTGTCTGCCTCAATTACTCCAAGTGCAAAATGGGAATAACAATTAGTATCTACCTTCCAGAGTTATTGTGAGGATTAATGCTATTTGTAAAGCACTTAGTAGGAAGTACCTTAGTAGGAACTGAGAAAGAGGGGAAAAGAATTTGAAGATTATGCAATGTGACTTATTTTGGTGATGAGGAAACCTGAGATCCAAAGAGGTCCAGTGATACAATTGACAATTCAAGCAATTCATGACAGATGTAGAGACTAGGTCTCCTGATGACCAACCCTTTACTTTTTATATCATAACACACTTTTCCTTAATATTAAAGCTTATCTGATAGAATGTTTAGCTGTAGATTTGTTTACTACTTCCAAAAAAATAAGACATAAATTGTCAGAAGTTTTTGAATGAAGGTGAATCTATGTGTAATGAAATTTGTCTGTCTTTGTGAGGTGAAGATTGAAGAGAGGAAAGAGAGAAAAAGAGAATCTACATATATGATTTCACTGGATGTAGGGAACTTCCAATATGGTCTGCCAGCTCCTTAGAATTTATGCATTTACTGTGTCAGAGCTAAACCTTGAACCCGGGTCTTCCTGTTGTGCCATGCTCCTCCTCCATGAAATGTTAGTAGAAGAGCATTGACATTAGCAGAAATCACATCATTCTTGACCTGCAATCTCAAACTTTATGCACTGAGTCCAGGAATGCTAGAAAGAGCTCTAGAACTGAGCAGAATTGGCACATTATAGAGTATATGCTATCTGCCTTCAAGTAGGTTTCACCACTGGATTTATTAGTTTCTTCTTTAATCTCTCCATTAGATCTACCATTTTGGGATTTTACTAAAGGCTTGTGATTCCTAAAAGCTGGAGGGGTGCCCTCAAAGTCAAATTTGATGTCTTGTATATGGGCATGCCGTGGTTTGCCATTTGTAATACATGAAGACTAGTCAGTAAGAAAAAATTTCCAGGCAGTAGAACTAAGAAATCTATATACTCATCCTAAGAGAACAAAGGTAAAAGGAGTCAAGGGACTCCTAAGCACAGTAGTGATTTTGAAACTCAAAATAGAGCACACCTAAGAACTTTTCCATAAAAGTCTGAAAGTGAAAAGCTGACATTTGTAGACATCAATGGAGCAGCAGTGAGGGGGTATAAGTAGATAGAATGCTGGGTCTACAATCAGAAAGAGAAGAGTTCAAATCTAGCCTTAGACACTATAAACTGTGTGAGCAAGGTACTTAATCTGCTTGCCTCATTTTCCTTGTCTGTAAAATGGGACTAAGCATACCCACCTCATAGGGTTGTTGTGAGGATCAAATAAGATAATAATGGTAAAGCACTTAGCACAGGTAAAGCTTACCTGGCACATAGTAAGCACTATATAACATGTTAGGTATTATTATTATTTGCAAAGCACTTTATATATGTTTTCTCATTTGATATTCACAATAACTTTGTTAAGTGCATTATTATTCCCATTTTACAAATGAGGAAATTGAGGCTGAGAGAGGTTAAGTGACTTGCCCACAGTCTAACAACTGAATAAATACCTGAGTCAAGTCTTCCTGATGGAATCCAGCAGTTTGTGTGCACAAACTGCATTATCTGTGAACACAGAAAAAGTGGTAAGGGGGAAACATATGCTTAGACTTGAGCAAAAAGTGGCATTTCTAAAACCATGTATGTACAGAGCTTGTTATACACACATGTCAACTACAGGGGCCATTTCTGAACAATTCCATAAAAAAGATACAGGACCTTTGCTTCATGACATTGTTTATTTGGGGCTATTTGCTGATTATAAACACTTTTTGACAGGAGTTAGAATGGTAAGATCTTCTCTGGAAAGAAATTTAAGTTTTTAGATAAAATAAGGATTTTGAAGTCTCTTTAGATTGTTCACCCATGGTTCTCTTCTACCTTTTTAATCTAACTTGTTTAGTTTTATGTTTGTTTGATCCTAACTGGTCATCCCAAGGTCCTCTGACCTGGTCTCAGAGGATTCATTTTTCTTATATTGACCCTTATTCTCACTTTCCTGCCTCTACACCCTTCCTGTGTAGATAGATCTATGTCACTAGAATTTCCACCTATAGTAACCTCCTATCAGTTTTCTGAGCCTGCCAGCATTTAATAGTTTCATAAACCCTTCTACAGAGTAAGATAAGATCCCCTCCAATGATAGATAGGAGAGAGAACAACACTTTTTCTTGTTCTATTAAGGAAGTTGGAATAGGGGAAGATTAAAATGAACTATCCCATATAGAACAGAAGCCATCTAAAACTTTCTCAATCTCCAAACTAGAAAATTTTATCTTAATAGATAAGTACAATGAGGCAGGTAGATGGTGCAGTAGATAGAGTGCTAGGCCTGGAGTCAGGAAGACCTGAGTTAAAATCTGACCTCAGATACTTTACTAGCTAAGTGACCCTGGGCAAATTATTTAATCCAGTTTGCCTCAGTTTCCTCATCAAAAAATGAATTAGAGAAGGAATGGCAAACTATTCCAGTATCTGCCAATAAAACCCCCAATGAAATCATGAAGAGTCAGACACTAATGAAAACTACTGAACAACAACACGATAAGGATAATAATGACATCAAAAGTCTTTCAAAGGAAGAGAGTGTTTATGTCCCTGTCTTCAAGATGACAACAGAGTACCTGGCTACCCTCCACGTTATCAAATTAGTAAGCTTGAACAAGTTATTTCACAGATACTGAAAACTTGCTGAGTTGATTTTTGAGGTGTTGTCAATGATCTTTGAATGATGAAAAAATGGGAGAAGTGTCTAAAGATTAGAAATGCCCCATTTTTAAAAAAGGGAAAAATATATTTTTCAACCCACAGACTGGTGAGTTTGGCTTTGCTTCCTAGAAAAATGATAGAATGTATTATTTATGAGATTGTTTATGACCACCTAGAGATGTAGTACTCTCTGAGACCAACAAGTGTAATATAGTAGAAAGAATTCTGGATTTGGAGTCAGAAGAGCTGGATTCAAATTTTGCTTTTCTTACTATCTATGAAATTTTTTGGCAAATTATTTAACCTCCCTAGGCCTTACTTTGCCCATTTGCACAATGAAAAGGTTGAATTAAAAGACCTCTAAAGGTCTAAATCCTGTCTTAGTCATTCAACCTTCCTGATCTCAGTTTCTTCATTTATAAAATTAGAAGATTAGACCAAAATCCAAAGAAAAAAACCCAGCAAATTATACACACCCTATGGATCAAATGCTCCCTGCAGTCTATTTTTGTATGATCCTGAACTAAAAAAAAAAAAGCTTTTTTAAAAAAAAAAGTTTAAATCCTAGATTTGGCCGTGAGTCATAGTTTGATAACCCTTAGACTTGAAGATCTCTAACTTACTCAGCCATTCCCCAATTGATGAGCATCCCTGAAATTTCCAATTCTTTGTCACCACAAAGAGAGCTACTACAAACATTTTAGAACATATAGGCTCTTTTCCTTTTTCCATAATCATCTTTAGAAATAAACATAATAATAATATTATTGTATCAAAGATTGACTACTATAAATATCATGTACTTGACTTTCAGAATGGAATTTGACAAATGATAGCATAGTGTTGACTGGGAACAACAAGCCAAAGAATGGATCAGTCTCAACCTGGACAGAGAACTCTCTGTGAAAAGTCACAGAATACTATCTTTCATCTATTCTGCATAAAATTTCTACCAGTGACCTGATTTTTATAGCACATTTATCACTTTTGTAGATGGTAAAAGTCTGGAAATGAATAACTAAACATGGCAGATGACAGACCTGGGAATCAAAAAACTCCTGGCAAGCTAATATGATGGACAAAATCTATTCCTCCTCACAATTACAAGGTATGGAAAATTTAACTAGACAGCAGTTCATGTGAAGAAGCCTTGTGATTTTTTTTACTTTTTTAAGCATTTAATTTAATTTAATTATTTAATATTTTTACCCAGTTATATTCAAAACAATTTTTTTACATATGTTTTTTAAAATTTTGGGGTTCTAGGTTCTCTCCCTTATCCCCACCCACAATTAAGAAAATACATGTGAGGTTATACAAAACATTTCCATAAAACTCAAGTTGTGAAAGAAAACATAGATCTCCTAGTCTAATAAAAATAAAAACCTTAAGGAAAAATTAAGTTTAATAAAAGAGAGAGAGAAAGAGAGAATGCATCAATCTGCATTCAGACATAATTAGTTCCTTCTTTGGGTATGGATAGGATTTTTCATTTTAAGTCTTTCAGCATAGTTGTGGATGATTGTATTACTGAGAATAGCAAAGTCATTTACAACTCATCATTCCAGAATATTGTTATTACTTTGTATGCAGTACATTTCACTTTGCTTGAGTTCATGGAATGCTTTCCAGGTTTTTTTCCTGAGAACATCCTGCTCATCATTTCCCAAAGAACAATAATATTCCATCACAAATACATACCACAGTTTATTGAGCCATTTCCCAATTGATAGGCATCTCCTCAATTTTCAATTTTTTTGCCCTTTTCAAGAGTTACTATGAATATTTTTGGTATATATAGATCATTTCCCCTCCTTTTTTGAATCTCTTTTGTTATTCATATGTGATAGTGGTGTTGTTAGTTCAAAGAATATGGTTGAATTTATAGCTCTTTGGGCACAGATCATATCTTTTGATCATTTATCAAATGGGGCATAAGCCCCAAACTATGTGAAAATGGACCAGTCAAAAAAACAAATCTGATTTTGGAATACATTAAAGGATTCTTTCTTACAAGATCAGATTTGCTTTTTGGAGTGATTCATTTTTACAAAGTCTAGTAATGAGGCATCTAAATTGGGCTTTAGTAGGAAGCCCAATTTTATAAGAAAAAAATCCTTTGTTACAATGAAGATAGGATGGAATATTTAAGAAAATCTAAGACAGAGGGGGTAGCTAGGAAGTGCAGTGGATAGAGTATTGGATAGATAATTGGATCTGGAATGAGGAAAACTTACCTTTCTAAGTTCAAATCCAGCCTCATTCACTTATTGTGTGACATTGGACAAGTCACTTGACCTATTTGCTTTAGTTCCTCATCTGTAAAAAATGAGTTGAAGAAGGAAATAGCAAACCACTCTAGTATCTTTGCCAAGAAAAATCCAAATGGAGTCACGGAGAGTCTTTTATGACTGAAAAAAGACTCAACAACAACAAAAGATGGAGCACTCAGTCAATAAATATTATTAAACACCTGCTATGTGTCAGGCACTATGCTCATTGTTGGAGATACAAAGAAAGACAAAAAAGACAGTTCTTCCCCTCTAGGACTTTACAGAAAATTGTTGGGGAAAGTATGGATTAAACATTAAGACTTCAGACCAATTAATTTGCACATTTCTCAGGGATTGGTTTAATCTCTAAGGAATAAGCATAGAGACAGAACTTTTGAATTCATTGGTATAGGGAACTCCCAGGTGAGGATACTTCCAGGCTAGGGAAGCACCTTCTCTTCAATTTATAGCAATAAAGAATTACTTAGAGCAGCAAGGAGTTAAATGACTTACCTAGTATCACAAAGTCAGGGTAGGAGAGACTAGAGTGGGAACTAGACTCAGATTTTCCTAACTTTGTGAATGGCTCATTATGGGAACTAGACTCAGATTTTCCTAACTTTGTGAATGGCTCATTATACCCCACATTTGGCACCAACCTGTTCCTACTAAATTAACTCCCCATTGTAATGTGAATTAGTTCTTTAAGAGTTTGCTCTGTGGGTGTTTGTAGATAAAATCCTGAATATTTCAGTCTCTATGCATTCTCTGGCTATCCCTTAAAGGAAGAAATTTTGTCTCTCCAGTGACCTAGCTGGCTGCCATCTGCAAGAAGATGCAAAGAACAAGATTATTGGGAAAGTTTCTGGAGCCAACTTCACATCTGGATTTTTGGATTATTCTGCAGTCCTGACACATCTTACAATTTGCTGCAGATTTGACAATGAAAAGATTAGCAAATAAATGCTCCAGAGAGCAAAGAAGAAAAATGATTCGCACAGACATTGTTCTTGTCTTTAATATTTTTTAATCCTCCTATTTGTGAACAAATGGGAAAATAAAGCATTTATTAAGCTTTATTAGTAAGTGCAAAACATTGAGCTAAACATTGGAGATACAAAGAGAAAAGTAAAATGGCCCTTCCTTTCAAGTAGTTCACAATCTAATGGAGCTTTAATTCATTTAAGTCATATAAGGGGAAAGAAACTGATGAAATTTGTATTTGAATCTGAATTTCAAGATCTGAATTAAGAGGCTTAATTAACATATCTTGGAAATGTGGAACTCATTAGTCAGGGAAATGGTCTTTTCATGAAATCTTTTAGTTTCCAGTTTACAGAGGCCCATATATGAAGCAATGGATTCACAGGGTCCAAAATCCCAGTTAAATCCCAATCAAAAATCTTGAAACTTAGTAATGATTAAACACTCAAATTTATACAAATGCCCTATATTTAAACTTCACCATCACACTTTTGGTAGGACCTATACATATCATCACTCCCATTTTACAGATAAGAAAGTTAAGATTCAGAGACCGTATTGACTAACTCACATCCAAACATGCTAATAAGCATTGCAGACAGGATTAGAACCCAACTTTGGCTTTAGTCAAGTTTTTTTTTTTTCCCTCCACCCTCTTCCCCACTTTGGCCAGAGGAGGACCTTCCAAATTCTGAAGGATTCAGAGGATTTTGGATCTCTTATCTAACCATCAATGTGCTAACTCTATATACAGCTCATCTGTATCTGCATATGGAGACAGGACAAATTTAAGAGGAACTTCCTGAGTACATTAACGATAGTAAAGAACTTGTAGCAACTAAAAGCTTTGAGTTATCCCTTTGACACGTCAGTCAGTCAACAAGGATTTATTAAGTGCCTACTGTATCCCAAGAAGTGCTCTCTAAGTTTGAGCCCTGGCTGTATGAGATGTTCCAGAAAGACTAGCACTTCTAGCTAAGCCAAATCTCTAATTAAATTAATTTAGTATTTTAGTAGTCCATGGGATGTTCAGGGAGAAGTAGCATCCATATTGTAAGGGCTTGCTGAGCCCGTTTCAAGCTGTTTATCCACCTTTAGTGTTTGTTTACCTGTCACCCAATGCTTTTGGCTAACACCCTGGCTGAACCCGGATGAGGGTAACTAACAGGTCTCAAACCCATTACTGAGTGTCTAACCCAAGCATATAAAAAGACTTTCCCCTGCAGAATGGAAGGATGAGAACAATTTTTTTCAATGACCGTGAAAGAGGCTGAGAAACACTTAGAACTCAATCAGACATTAAAAATGCCTTGGTCATCTGCTTCATCCCAAGCCGTCACTCATCATCCTCACTTTTGCCTTGCCACTGGACTTTGATGACTGGAAGAAGAATGAGGCCGATGACTGTGCACCTCACTTAAATGTAATTCATATATCACCCTTCATGCCGTTCTTCCTCTGACAATGAAGGATGAACAATAAGCTTGAGCCCACTTTCCCCTGGATTCTCTACTCTTGGGAAAGTATGTTGCAGACTTTAAGATAGTTTGTAACAATCGCTATTACTATATCAACCCAGTAAATACCCTTCTCCAAAAGCAACTTAGATTGACTTTCTCTTAGGTTGTCTAAACTATCTCTCCACTGAAAACTTTAGATGGTAGCACATCATTGCTGTCCCTAGGCTATGGCATTAGAGAATTGTCCCTAAGGAGTCGGGAGTTAACCCTGAAAGAGAAATATTGGCAGGCTCTAGGGACTCCTGTTTGTCAGAGAAGTTGGAATAACGATCCTCAGAACTTGTGCAGCCCCTTCAGGGAAGACTTTTTGTCCATTCCAGCCAGTGTTATGTTCTGGAAGTGATGTTCTTCCTATATGGGTGCTGGGACTGGGTCACTTTTAGGAACTGCTCTGTGCATAGCATCCTTCTGCACCCTTACAAAGGATTTTAACCTGTTTGTCCAATGAGAAATAAACAAAACCCAAGCAACATGAATGACTTCATGCCCCCCATCCTCCCTCATTCCTGATAACTTTAAGGTGATCTGCATTCTTGAAATAATAATCAATTCCCCTCAGATACTTTGCCTCCTTTAAAAAAGGGAAAAGGAAAGCTCTCTGCAACTTTAGAAAGGGATGGTATAAACAAAGCAGCCTTTTTCCCTCCCTATGAACTGTGTATATAATTAAATGAATAATGTTGAATATAACCCATATACTGCAGGAGGGGGGGGTTCGAAAAACAAATGGCAAAAATAACTACTGTGAATTCAAACTGCAAATGAATGAAGTCAACCTCATTCATAAATGTCATATGAAGGTTTGGTTAAAAAGGCGAGTCTGTCATTCCAAGGACAGCAGCTGTTGTTGTGTTGAACAAAATGGATACAAATGGGTATTATTTTAAAGTGAAATGCTTAATTTCAGGCCTAACAAGCACACTGTCCTCTCTGTAACCCTATGTCATACAAGCCATGATCTCCAGTAGAGGGCTTGATTGCACAGGAAATCAAATTCAGTAGCGGTGCCTACCCAACCCACAAACACATTGGCAATGTTTGAGTTACTATGGCAATCGCAAAATAGGAAGGCCTTTTCTTCTTTCCCCCATCTCTGCATGCAGCCGCAGGCTGCTCCTGAATAGACCACATCTGCAAAAAGTTTTAACACGGTACTCAGATAAAGAAAAGGATCCCCAAAATGGGCACTGACCCGTCTCAAAAAATGTTGCAAATTTTACATACAAGAATTGGGGGAGCTGGGCCACTTTGCACAGGTTATGTCATATTGCAAACAAAAAGGGATAAAAGCAGATGAAGGCTTTTTGCTGTCAAATATCTAGAGGAGGGGGAAAAGCAAGAGTAAATGACAGCTTTAATGCAGATGTAAGGAGCAAAGTCAAAGATGGGTGACAGAAAGTTACTGGTCAATGAATAAGGGAGAAATTTCAAACACAAAAAAGCAGACAAAAGGGTAAAATACAATAAAATCTAGCCAGAGAGATTTACTAAGAAAACCCCCTGAAAGCATATTTAGCAAATCTCAGAACTTTGAAACCCTGTGAAACCAACACATGCTTCTTTTAGAATGGCCAATTTGAGACTTTTAACAGCCCCACCACTATCACAATGTGAACCTGCTGGCTGCCTGAGGAGGCTTTCCCAGCAAAGGGGCGCACCCTTGGGAACCATATGTTGAGCTGTTAGATTTTAGACATAGAAAACATCCAGTTGATGTTTTAGCTGATAAAAAAAGATAAAAAACAGGTACCAAGACTCAAGAAATAACTTTTTTTGTTGGACATGGACAGGCTCATGCTGATGTTTAGGGTATTATGTGGGGTTCAGCCCATGATTATATCTTTGTTTTGGGGGGAAACACTCAATTTTGTGATTCTTTACAATATTATCATTTAATTAGGAGATGGAGTACACTTTAGGTTTTTGGTCTAATACTTTCTGCAGTTTGCAGTTGTGGACCTGACTGATACCTACACTACTATCCTATGGCTGAAAAAGGAATGGGTTCCTCACCCACTATTATTCCCCCACTTACTTCTTCATTTCACCCCCTTCAACCCCATCTCACTTTTCTGTACTAAACTTAGGATAAATAACACTTCATTCCTTCTTGTCAAAATGTGAAGACTTGGGGGGGAAAACCCTTGAAATTCATCTTTTCTTCTTTTAATTTAAAGAGAGCTATTTTTTTATGAAGATGGGTTTAAAAAAAACAACTTAGGGATATAAAGGATTAAAAAGTTGTCATTTGAAAAGAGGGAACAATTCTTTTATAAATACCATGAATCAGTCACAAAAAGTCCTTGGAGTTAAAAAAAAAAAAAAAGTCCAGGGTCCAGTAAAACTGACACTACATTTCACATTCATTGGCTGTTGTTCTTTTGGGGGCGGTTTAGTATGAAGAGTCTTAAAGAGACAATGGAAGACAATAGTTCTACCTTATCAAAGTTCATTCATGCAGCTATTTCAAATACTTTTAACTGCTTGTCAATAGGTCTTGCAAGGCTCTGAGATTCTAAACATTCTGTCACATTTGTGTACTAACCACTTAAAGTTCGGCTAAAGCTTTGTGACCTGGACTGACTCTCCTTTATGTGGGTCAAAATGCAAGGCAAAGCCATTGTGTGGGACGGCCTTCATTAAATTCATTGATTTGACCTGTATTTTAAAGACCAAAAGTCAAATGGAATGGGAAGTTAAAGTTCCCATACAAAATCTTCCCTTGAGTACTTTTCGGCCTCCTTGAACTATCTGGCATTTAAGTAAAGGACATCTTAAGATTGTTTGAAGTCGGTCTTGGAGTCAGAGAAGCAGTTTCATTCAAATTTCTTTTGGAGAGTGATTTATTAAGAAAAAAATATACATACAAAACTATACTACATTCCTATATTCATACATATATCTTTATATTTAAGGCAGAGGAGCAGATGCAAAGTTTAAAAAAAGACTATTTTGTCTTGACCTTGATTTTCTTCCCAGAAGACACTATTTCATAAAGCAATGAAGCAAGCTTTCTAAGTTATAAATTGGCTCTGTCCCATTCACTTACATTGGGGAATCTGGTTAGACTCTTTTCAGAACTCCATATTAGTATGTCACTATTTATCAAAGTGTGCATTTGAATATGAAGTGAGCTTAAGAGCATAGTGCTGGACATACCAAGAAATAATAGCCTTGAAAAGACCTAGTTTTTTCTTGTGATTATTTTACTGGACATACCAAGAAACAATAACCTTGAAAAGACCTATCTTTTCTTGTGATTATTTTTAATGGGGAGAACCAGCATAGATCATGTCACTGAGTAATGGTTAAATTGGAAACTGTTAGTGAGACTGAAGAAGTCAGATTTCATCTAAAAACATCAGCCCATTGATTTCATTTTTCTAGGTAACCTTTCCCAGATTTTGAAGGTTTATTCAACAATGTGACAAAAACACTTTGTGGATTTCATCCTAAAGAGACAGCACAAATCAAATTGTTTATACAACCTCCTAGAAACCATATTTTTGATGAATTCTCTTTTCTTCAGGTCTATAAACCTAAATAAACACTGTGAGTATATGTGCTGGGGGCAGGGTAAGGGTAAGGAAGGGAGAAGGGGAAGATAAGGATATGAACATCAGGCTGACAAGAGAAGTGGGTGTAGTGGGGAAAAGAGCTAAGTATAGCTGAGCAAGAAGCCAAGATTGTACTAGAGGTCATATCCGCAAATGGCTAGGTGGTCTATATCTGTGAAGTAATCCTCTTTGCATTAAATAACTTAATTTCCTCTCGGCTTTAGAGCAGCAATCTAGTAGAAATTATGCATGAAGAAAGCCAAAATTAAGTAAATCCTTTCTGAGCTCTTGGTCAAGCTGAGAAAGGTTGGGGAAACCTGAAGGGTGAGTATGTAAATGATATAAAGATCCTGAAGCACATGGGAGTGATTATTTAGTCAATGAAGCAAAGTCTCTCTTCTCTGTTTCTCTAATTCTCAAGCATGAGAAAAGTCACTTGGGCTTTCTTAAAAGTTTAGAACACTTTCTTCTTTTTTTCCAGATGAATCAATAAAAGCTCAAATTTCTTTCCTTTTCCCTACAAAGCTTCTTCCTGCTTTGTACTTTCTATATATACTTTTCTACCAAAAGACCCAAATGCTTATTTCTCTATTCAGAGGAGATTATAGGTATCTTCTTTACTGGCTTCTCTAGTAGGCAATCAGTGTGAAGGTAAAAAAAAAATGTGATCAGAAGAAAACTAAAGAGAAAATAGCTTACAATGGAACATGGATTTAGTAAATTAAATTACCATGGATTTTGATAAAGTTCTGCCTAGTATGAATGAGGTGGGAGTGTGCTCACATGTATAAGAGGACTGCTGTAATGTGTCTCAGAGGCAGAATAGAGATTTCTATCCTGTTCTCCTCTAACTTTTCTTCAAGGGGCACTTCCATTCTTGCTGAAAAGAGTAGAAGGAGGTTATGACCAGAGCCCATCTTTCTGCTATCCTCAGAGAGAAGGGGCACTGGGCTAGAAGTATCTGTTTGCTTCTTTAAATATTATTAATCTACATGATATGATATAAATCAGACTTGAACTTCTGATTGCTTTGTTTTTTCTGGAAGAAGGAGACTCTAAGCTATCTATCCAAAGCTTGGCCTATTTCACACTAAACAGCAATTCCTCAATGAACATGCATAAATAATAGCAAACAAAGCAACCCCCAAACTTCTGTTTATCTAAATCATAACAAAAAGATATCAGAGAAAGTATATCTGCAGAGGGGCAGATTTTGATTCAAGGTCTGGAAAAATTTTCTAACAATTAGCACAATGCACAGGTAAAATAGGCTTCTTGTGGAGCTAACAGATTCCCTCTCCCAAGATGTTCTGAGGTATTACCATGATGCTCAGTCCTTGGAAAGATTGAAGAGGGAATTTTTTTCAGGTATGTGTTGAATTCATTGGTCATTTAGAGCTAGAAACCTGGCTTCAAGTCTATCGATGTGACCTTTGACACATCAGGAATCAGTTCCTTTCTCAGAACCTCAGCTTCTTCATTTACAAATGGGGGATAATAAAGCTGTCATGCTTAAGATCAAAGGAGAGAGTGAATGTAAAACACATTGTTGTCATTAATATTGTTGAACACTTTGACAAATTTGTGATTCCATCATTATAGTGACTCCTTTCCCAATATGGATTATAAACGCCAACCCTTCTCAGCCTGGGTGGTCCTCTTCCCTATTTTCTCACAAGTCCTCTACTTGGGGTTCTGTGCAAAGTATGAGAGTATTCTTATTGTTCTTCTGGAAGCAACCAAATCACAAAATGCACAGAAAGCTATGCTGGAGTCAAGATGAGCTGAGTTCAAATCTGACCTCAGACACTTACTAGCTGTGTGACTTTGAACAAGTCATTTAACTCTGTTTGCCTCAGTTTCCTCAAGTGTAAAATGGAGATAGTAACAGCATCTACCTCAAGAGTTGTTGTAGGGAATCAAGTGAGATATTTGCAAAACATTTGGAACAATGCCTGGCTTGTAGTAGACATTACACAAATGTTTATTCCCTTCTCTAACTTTAACACAACCATTCTTATTTTGACTCTGCTACATACTAGCTCTTTGAGCTTAGGCAAGTCTCTTGACCACTCTGTACTTCTGTACAGAAGTAAAGTGAAGGAATTAGGTGACATGAGTACTAAAGTCCTTCCAGCTCTGATATCTTCGATCCTCTAACTTAATGGTGGCCCCACCACTTTGTTCCTTGCCAGTACATATACAGTATATACATACTGAAGGATTAGCTTGATGGGACAATCCATTTCATAGTCTGGGAAATTTGTATTTCCATTCACCTTGTTAGACCACTCTGGAAGGTTAGACTAATGAATCTTTTACTCCTGTGGATTTTACTTAGAGTCTTCAAGAGCTTAATATAATTAATCTAATTACATTGGAGAATAGGACCATTTCAAAAACTTCAGCAATGATTAGAAATCATTCTTCTTTTGAACCTACCATAATATTGATGGCTCCCTTAAGTGAAAACATCTTTCTTTTTGAGGTCAGTAAAATACACCCTCATTAGCAAATTCTTCGTGGATTCATGTATAAGATTTAACATGTATATGGGAGATACATGGGAGATCCTTGTCTGAAGAAAACCTTCAAAGTTGCATTTTGTTCTATTGAGTCAAATGCTTTTTGCAACCCAATGAACATTAAATACATAGGAATTGTATATTTTAGCATCTTTATAAGTTGTGTGACTATAAAAAATGTAATCTGCTATGAAAATTAATCTGCTAAAACTTTTTTGTTCCTTTTTATATTTTCATCAAGAATATTCTCAATGGGTACTTAATTTATTTTCATAAAGACTGAAAAAGAGATAAGAAAGCAAGCATATAGTTTAATAGCTACTAATATTTACTTGGCTATCTTTTTAAGATAGAATCATCATCAGTGACCCTTTTCATTATTTTTGATAATGATAATAGCAACAATAATAACATCACTCACTATAACAGCTTTTCAAAGTTTACAAAGCCCTTTTTATAGCAAATCTGTTAGCAGACAAAGATAGCTGTCAGGAATTTAGGATATTGTGGGCCTAGTTGAGGAAGGAGAAACTGATGCAGTTGTTTGTATAATATTATTTGCACACTTCTCACCACTCAAGTAGCATTTGGAGATGGGAGGAACTTATTGAAATTCTCAATATGAGACAAAAATCATAGTAGATAGGCAGCCAGGTGGCACAGTAGATAGATAACTGGTCATGGAATCAGGAAGATCTGAGTTCAAATGTAGCCTCAGATACTAGTTTTGGGTCCCTGGCAGCACAAGTCATTTAACCTCTGTCTGTCTCAGTTTCCTAATCTGTAAAATAATGATGATAATAGCAGCTACCTCTCAGAATTATAATAAAATGAGATATTTGGAAAACTTTTGCAAAAAATTAAAATACTATATAGATGCTTCACATAAGAGAAGCCTTAAAGTAGAAGTTCTGAAAAGAGAGTCTGCAGCTACAATGATTTGTGTTATACTTGATATGAAAGTTCTAGGAGTCAGCAGGAGAAATTGATTGTCATGGGGTGATAGTAACACCAGGAACATGCCTGAAATTCCCATCATTGTACGTGAATAGAAGACTGTTTTTAAGCACTCATCTCATCATTCTTTCCACTAATGATGGGGCTCACTTGCTCCTCACAGTGTATATCAAGTTGGAACACGCAACAGTGAAAATCATAGCCTTTTCACATTGTGAATAGTATGGCTTTTCTGAAGAATAACATTGGTGAGATAACTTCTGGCCCCCTTTTCCCCCTTTATTTCTTTTTCTCTTTTATTTCCCCCCACACTTAATAATATTTTTTTCCAATTACATGGAAAGACAGTTTTCAACATTCACTTTTACAAAATTTTGAGTTCTAATTTATTTCCTCTCTTCCTCCATCTTCTCCTTCATCCCCAAGATGGAAAACAATCAAAGGTAGGTTATACACATATAATCATACTAAACATAATTCCACATTGGTCATATTGTAAAAGAAGAATCAGAACAAAAGGTAAAAACCAGAAGAAAGAAAAAAAAGTAGAAATAGTATGCTTCAATCTTCATTCAGATTCCATCATTCTTTCTCTGGATTTAGATAGCATTTTCCTTCATGAGTCTTTTTGAATTGTCTTGTATCATTGCATTGCTATAGTAGGTTATCACAGAATGTTGCTGTTATTGTGTACAATGGTCTCCTGGTTCTGCTCACTTTTCTTAGCATCAGTTCATATAGCCTGTTAACTATTTCTTATAAGCACAATAGTATTCTATTACATTCTTATACTACAACTTGTTCAGTCATTCCCCAATTGAAGGACATCCCCTCCATTTCCAATTCTTTGTCTGATTTCCTTTCTTGAGCAGGAGTGTCCAGGAACAAGGAGAGAGGGATTAGAAGTGGGAGATGTGACACAACTTAATTAAATTAAATATCATCATTTTACAAATAAGGAAATTGGAGTTCAGAAAGTTTCATTGGCTTGACCAGTAAGAACCAAAACTGGATTCATCACACATTACTCTTCTTCATATAGACAGCATTCCAGGCAAACTGGTCTGTTTGTCCAACTCTGTCTTCATACTTATGAACAGGCTATCTGCCATGCTTGGAACGCATTCCTTCCTCATCTCTAAGACATAGAATCACTGAATTTGTGAATAAGAAGGGATCTTAATAGCCATTCAGTCCAACCCACACCTCAAAGCAATCACAACAACATACTCAAGAACTGGTCATCTACCTTCTGCTTAAATCCCTCTAATAAGGGGGGACCCACAAATCCTTGAGGCAATCCATTCTATTTTTAGCCAATGCTAATTATTAGCAGGCTTTCCCTGACAGAAGTGGAGAATATTCCAACCACAGACTGTATAAAGCCCACAAAATCATTTGTTAAGGCAACCTCAGGTAATGATGAGCTGAAAGCTAAATAAAACAACCTCCCACTGCTTGAGTTCTATAAGTTGATAATTTTGTAAGGCCCATCAATGTTGTTACAAATATTCAAATGGCCCTTGGCAGAAAAAAAATATTCCCCACTCCTACCTATTTACATCTTCTACCTACCTATTGCTCCTAGAGATAAACACAAGTCAAATTCTTATTTCATATGATAGCCTTTTCAATACTTTCATACTTTAAACTGTGGTTCAAGAATTCATATGGGGTCTTGAAATTAAGTGTGAGGGTAGTGATATTATGATTTATATTCCTGTGTACCCAGATCACATAAAAATTTCTCAGGTGAAAAACTGTCATGAGTGAAAAAAATTTAAGCAAACCTGCTTTAAAAGAGCTATCAAATCTCCTCTGAGGCTTATCTTCTCCAGGCTAAACATCCCCAATTCTTTCAATTAATCATTGTTTTACAGGGACTCATTACTCATTCAAAATCCTCTGGCTTATCAGTGTTCTTCCCAGATTGTGATATCCCAAACTGAATAGTTCAGATATTATTTACCCATGTCAGAAAACAGAAATACTACAATCTTCTTATTTCTGAAAGCTATCTTTTGTATAAGGCAACCCTAATAGTGAGAGATATTTTGGCTGCCAAACCACCCTGCTGACTCAGAATGAGCAGAAACCTTAAGATCTTTTTATGATAATCTTTAGCTTAGCCATATCTTTTCTTGCATTTGTCAAGTTGATTCCATAAATGCAAATAAGCATTACATTTATCTTCAATTTCATCTTAAAATCTCAATCCAATATTCTACTTTACCAATATGTTTTTGGATTGACTCTGTAATCCAGTGAGTTAGCTAACCTACCCAGTTTTGTGTCCACTGCAATTTTGATAAGCTTTATAGAAAGCATCAATTAAGATGCTTAACAATAAAGGATCAAGCCAGAAAACTGATGCATTATACTGGAAAATTCCCAAACTAGCACTGAAGCATCAATCACCACTTAAGTCTTTCTATTCAATCAGTTTCAAATTCATCTAAATGTATTGTCATCTAGCTATCTCCACATCTGCATATATTTTCCATTAAACAATCAAATTTTCAAATACTTTACTCAAATATAGGTTTTCACTTGCTCTACTATTCTAGTAACTGTATTAAAGAAAAAAGAAAAAAAGATCAGTAGGACAAATCTGCTTTCTTTCTTTGATGTCCACTACCTCTTAAATTATGTTATTAAATTTTGCCAGGCTCCAAGTCAAACTCACTGGACTATCTCACAGATCAGGATAACCTTCGCCTGTCTCTAGTTCTATGGTATCTAATCAGATCTTCAGTCTTTGAAACATCATTTGAAATAGTGTAGCAATACCACTCCAATGCCTGAAAATGTAGCTCACTTGGGATGGGTGTTATGAATTCCTCAAGGATGATTAGGAATTACCTTATTTCCATAATTATTTTACAACTACATGCCCAGTGTTAATTGGCAGTGGCTAGCATAAAAGTTTCTCATTTCATTAAATATTTCTCAATTACATTTAAAAATTTTTAATAATTATTTTTTAAAAATTTAAGGTGTCAAATTCTCTTCTTTCCTTTTTGCCCTCCTTCATCCCTTGAGAAGGCAAGCAATATATCTATCATACATATGAAGTCATGCAAAACAGTTCCATATTAGCCATGTTGCAAAAGAAAATACATACAACAATAACAAAAATAAAGAGACTGAAAAAATTATGCTTCAATCTGTATTCATAGTTCATCAATTGCTTTTTTTTAATCACAAATCCTTTGGAATTGTCTTGGATCATTGTACTGATGAGACTAAGTCATTCACAGTAGATTGTTACACAATTTTGCTCTTACTGTGTATGATGTTACTTTGGTTCTGCTCACTTCACTTTGTTTCAGTTCCTATAAGACTTCCCAGGTTTTTCTGAAGCCATTATGCTTGTCACTTTTTATAAGCAATAGTATCTCACTACAATCACATACTACAACTTATTTTGCCATTCCCCAATTGATGGGCATCCCTTTGATTTCAAATTCTTCACCAGCACAAAAAAATTTGCTATAAATATTTTTGTACAAATATATTTCTTTCCCTTTTGAGGCATAATGGATATTGCTGGATCAAAAGGTACGCACAATTTTATAGTTCTTTGGGCATAGTTCCAAATTGTTCTCCAGAACGGTTGGACCAGTTCACAACTCTACCAAAAAATATTAGTGTCCCAATTTTTCATATCCTCTTTGTTATTTTTTATTTCTACTATTTTAGTCAATTGAGAAGGGTGAGATATCTCCAAATTGTTTTAATTTACATTTCTCTAAACAGTAATGATAGAAAGAATTTTTTCATGTGACTATATAGTTTTGATTTTGCCATCTGATTTTGCCATATGCTTTGACTATTTATCAATTGGGAAATGACTCATTCTTATACATTTGACAAAGTTCTCGATGTAGCTGAGTTATAAGACCTTTATCCAAGGAATTGTCTATAAATATTATCTCTAATTTTCTGCTTTCTGTATAATCTTGGCTACATTGATTTTATTTGTACAAAGCCTTGTAAAATTAATGTAATCAAAATTATTCATTTTAACCCCCCACAATGCTCATCCCTTGTTTATTCATAAATCTTTTATTCATAAGTCTTCTAGATATTATATTCCATGTTCTTCTAATATTCTTATGATATCTTCCTTTATATCTAGGTCATATATCCATTTTGTCTTTATGTTGGTAAATGGTGTAAGATATTACTCCCTACCCAATTTCTTCCAGACTACTTCCCAGTTTTCCCAATATTTTCTTTCTTTCTTTTTTTTCTTATCAAATAGTGAATTCTTATCTCAAAGTTTAAATATTTATATTTGTCAAAACACAAGATTACTATAATTATTTACTAGTGTATATTTTATCTTTACTCTGTCCCACTAATCCATCTTTCTATTTCTTAATCAGTACCAGATAGTTTTTATAATTACTACCTCATAATGTAGTTTAAAATCTGGTACAGCTGAACATCTTTCCTTTACATCTTTTTTCATTTATTTCTTTGATATTCTTGACCTTTTGTTCTTTTAAATGAATTTTGTTATTTTTCTAGCTCAATAAATTTTTTTTGGTAATTTAATTGGAATGATATGGAAAAAGTAGATTAGGTACAACTCATTTTTATTATATTGGCTCTGCCTACCCATGAACAATTAATGATCCAATTATTTCAGTTTGACTTCTTTTGTATAAAAAAGTTTTAAAATTATGTTCATGTAGTCCCTGTATACTTTTTTTCTGTTTCCTTGTTGGTTATTCTCAATATCAATATCAAATTTTTGAAGACTTAACATTCTGTGACTCATAGCCACATGCCATCCCCAAAATAATTAATTTGCTAAAAATATGGGCCTTTGATTTCAGGGAGAAGCTTGGGATCATTAAAAGAACTGTGTAAACAAATTTCTTATCTTTACTACTGGTCTGAGGTTTTTGTCCATTTGCTGTATCTGAGTTAAATATATACACATACAGATACATAATGCATACACACATGTATATATATATGTATGTACATATGCATTTGTAAGCTCCTTGAGAATAGAGACTATCTTTTTTTCTTTTTGTATCCTCCAGCACTTAATATGGTTCTTGGCATATAGAAATATAGTAAATAAAGGCCTTTAATAAATGTTTATTGATTGATTGATGTGTGTGTATGTTCTTATTTCCAAATTGTCTTCCAATTTTTAAAAATAGTTGACAAATAAGCTCAATGGGATCTTGTATTCTCTACACATTTCAGTCAACTGTGTAATCATTAATATGTAGTTTAATATATATTTTAATTGTAAATATGTAGTCTAACATCAAATGGATTAAATCTGCAACAGGTTAAAATGAAATTGAGAAATATTTATCAAAATAAATAAAAAATACTATTACAAACATAGTTTATGTTGATTTGTGTTCTTCTATGGCCCAAAGGGCCATTCAGTTTCTATTTGAGTTTGGTACCACTAATCTAATATCATCACTTGTAAGGGCCTGACTGTTCTCATATTCCATAAGATTCTATAAGAATTATTCTTTTTTTAAAAATGTGTATAGATGGGAAAGTGGATATATAGGTTGGTATTTTTTATTATTCTTTCGGTGATTTTTTCCCTAGAAAATAAAATCTGAGACTTTCTCCCCCCCCCCCCCCCGCACAATTTCTCCAAAATAACCTATGATCTCTTAATTGCCAAATCCAATGGCTTTTTATCAATCCCTATCCTTTTTTGATCTCTCTACACTACAACCTTTGACACTGTGGGTGATTTTCTTATCCCTGATATCCTCTTCTTTCTAGTTTTTTTGTGACATTCCTACCTGTATGACCATTTCTTCTTAGTTGCCTTTGATGGTTCTCCATCAGGTTATGCCAGCTAATTGTGAGTGTTGTTTTGGGTTTTTCTCCTTTTTTCTCTACCCTTATACTATTTCATTTTGGTGCTCTCAACCATTCTCTTGGATACAACGTTCTCTCTATGCATATGATTTTTATCCAGCCCTACCCTCTCTGTTGACCTATAGTTTTGCATTTCCAATCATCCATTAGACATCTTGAATATTCAGCAGACATTTTAAACTCAATCTGTATAAAGTTAAATTCTTATCTCTCCCTTTAAACTCTTCTTCCTCTCAAGCTTCTCTATTACTATTAAGAAAACTACCATCAGTTAGCCAATCTCTCGACCTAAGTGTTGTTTTCAATATCTCACTTTCTTATCACCATACCCAATCTATTAAGAACTGTTGATGTTTATGCTTGTAACATTTCTCAAATTCACCCCCTTCTCTCCTTTGACACTATCACCAATTTAATGCAGGCCCTTATCACCTCCTACTTGAACTATTGCAATAACATACTGTTTGGGTTGCCTGCCAAAAGTCTGTCCCCACTTCAAACCAATCTCCACTTAGCCATCAAAGTGATTTTTCTAAAGTTAGGTCTGACCATGTCACTTCCCTACTCAGTAAACTCTAGTGGCTGCCTATCATTTCCATGATCAAAAATAACTCCTTCAAAAATCATCCCCCCAGACTTTTGCAGGTATCCTTATGCCTCACCTTTTTCACTCCTCACACCCCAAAGTACTCATCATTCCAGTAATACTGGCTTCCTGATGCTTTGAACAAGGCACTCCATCTCTTGACTGAGCATTTTCACCGCATGTATCCCATGCCTGAAATGATCTACCACTTTTTCTCTGCTCCCTGGATTCCTTTAAGTTCCAACTAAAATCTTTCCTTCCACAGGAAGCCTTTCCCAATCCTTTTTAATTTTATGCTTTCCCTCTGTTTATACATCAAATTTATCCTGTGTTTTCATGTTGTCTCAATTAAAATATAAGTTCATAAGGGGCAGCAGCTTTCTTTTGCCTTTCTGTGTGTCACCAGCACTTAGCATAGTGCATAGTAAAAAACAGGCCCTTAGTAGATAATTACTTACAGATTGACTTTTGTTATTCTCCCCCTTTTCTAAACTTGAAAAACTTATCTCCGAATATTTTCAAAATTGCATCTTCTCCAATAAAGACCTCTTCTAAACATACTTGGCCTAATTCAGTTTCCTTTCCCTATCTTTGTTTTTCTTTAGTACCATTTCTATTTCCTTTGGCAGAATTTCTGGGATGGAATATCAACATCCAAATATATTGATGGTGGAAATAATTGTTATAATACTCTTAGACATTCTTTCTGTCTTTTGTCTTTTTGTCATCCTTCCTATTATCCCTTGAGATTATTCTGCTTGATTGGATCTTTTTCTAAGCTTTTGTTAAACTTTTCCTCCTCTCTGTGATTTCTCATTGTCATAGAAAGAAATACTACTGTTAATCTTCCCCCATTCTCCTCTTTTAGTTTTTACAAATGAGTCTGAACTCTAAAGCACTCTTACTTTGGCTGCCATCACTTGTCCTCTGGGAAGAAGTTTAAAGGTTTGTTCATTGAAGTGCTTTCTATGTCTCTTAGTAGCAATTTATTTGTCAGTTAAACACAAAATTGTAAGCTTCCCATAATAGTAGATGACTATTGTTTTAATACAATGTTTTAAAACAAATTAAACAAAATATTGTTTAATAAAAAATTGTTTTAACAGCAGTAATTGCTTTATGGAATTGAGACTTCCTTTGTCATTGCTTCTGAAGGTCTAAAGTACAACACTTAAAGGGCAATGAAATGGCACATAGTGAGTGTGAGCAGGCAATGATATATAACCAGCAGAGAATTCCAGAGAATAGGAATAAAGTATATCATCAAAAAAAACTGTAGGACAGAAAGATAAGGTGAGCTAGTTGTAAGGCAAGAGTGAGAGATGGCAATTAGTTGATGGCCAGGGTGCTTGATGTTGGAAAAAAATGAGGAAGATCAACTCAGCATGTTGAATGAACTCTTGGGAAGATATGGATAAAAGTCACACAGAATAGGCAGCTATAAATAGGTTGTGTTCTCAATAATGGGGGGAAATTTCCAAATGGATGATAAAATGCATTTATTTGAATATTTGAAAATTAAACCCATAAGAGATTATTATGATTAGTAGTGATGCCCTTTTGTCCATCCATCTCTCAGTTTTCAATATCAATAATTTAACTTATGTTGGAGTTGTTTTGATTGCATACTTGGTCTTTTTCTCATTTTTATTCTTTCTTCTAATTTTGTATTAATTTTGATTTTTTACTAAAAAATTAGTATTTTCATTCTACATAGACAGATGATTCAGAATCTTATATGTCAGGAAAAATTGAAAGAAGCTTCCAGCGTGTTGGGTAGGCCCTCTATGTTCTATGTTCAGTTGTATTATAAAATAGTAAGGAAAAGTATTATGAAAGTGTCAATACTCAGAAGTCTTTGACCTCATTTGAATCATCTACATAAGTAGCCTTTTTTTAAATAAAAAAAATTAATCAGGTTCAGGAAAAGTTCTTAGATCCTTGAAAGAAGAGATTTAATTTTGTTTATGGCTTACTTGTGGAGACCAAACTGGACTAGAACTGTCTTCTTATTTAATCCAATTAAGGTGATTTCTTGACACCTGAGTGAATTGTATTTAAGTGAAGCAGAGTTGTATAGTCATCAGCCTCACTCTCTCTTCCAGAGTCATCAAAGTCTAGTGGCAAGGCAAAAATGAAGATGACTGGCAATGGCCTGGGATGTAGAGGATAATCTTGGCATTTTCTACATATGACCAAGTTTTAAGGGCTCCCCAGGACCTGTTTGAACAACCTTCATGACCTTAGAATAAATTGTTCTTAGCCTCCCATTCTGCAGGGCGAAATCTTCATATACTTGGAATATACTTATTAACTCACTAAAGGGTTTGAGAGCCATTGATTCCCCTCAATCTGGTTTAGCCCTTTACTTTGACAGTTTATAGAGATGTGACTGCTGTGCATGCTATAACTCTTTAGAGTTTCAGGTAAGAGTAGAGTGCTAGGGAAACATGAAAAGTGGATGAGCAATCCTAAAAAGGACTCAGCAAGCCCTCACACCAGAGGAACTAGTCCTCCTTGAACACCCCATACACCTATACCTTTAACTAGAATGAAAAGGGAATACTTGAAATAATTTTGGCAACTGGCTTCAGGAAAATAATTCTCCAAGGGTATTTTCTTATTTTATTCATTTGGAATGGTGTTTCATGATCATTATGAAATGGAAGTAGACATTGGTTCAAGGCAGAGAAAATTCCTATTAGCAGAGGGAAACTGCAAATTGACTCTTCTATTCAAGCAGAAATATTTGTATATTAATAAATTGTCTATTACAGTCCTTAGCTAAAGAAAAAAGAAGAAATGAAATGAAATTATTTCTATATAAGATCTCTACATAATGGCTCTACATGAGCCATTTCCTGTCTGCTAAAATATAATCAACTTTGTTTTTATGATGTTATTTGGTGACTATTATGTTCAGTTTTTCCTTATTGCCTTCTTGAAGAAATTGTTCATTATACACACATAAGCAGCTACTCTATAACTGGTAAATCTTTGGCCTCTTTCATTCCTTGCACCTGAACCACATTTTTCAATAACCTTTTTTTCAGTGTCTTCTCTTCTGTCCACATCTGCATCAGTGTTACTGAGTATCAAACTATATATTTATTAATATGGAGAGTTTATTCAAATTATTCATAGGACTTCTTTACTTCCTCATTCTCTACAATCAATATTGGTACATAAGTTGCAGTCATTTTAATGGTTCTCTTTTTTTTTTTTTTTTTACAAATATGTATGAACACCGCAATTCCTAGTGACTAAGCATTCCATGAAATAATGTTTCCTGTTGCCTTTGGAGACATGATAAAAACAACTTTGTCCTTTGTTTGCCTCTCCAAGGAGAACCTATAAACCATCTTTCCATTTAGCTGCAATTTTCTTTTGTTTTGTTTCCATTTAGAATAAAAATATGAGAGTTGGTATGATTCATTTCCTCCAGTTGAAAATCCACTTGGTTACTAAAAAAAAGATACTACATTTAGAGTATTGATAACTAAATTAATGTTTATAGATAGTCTAAAAACTATGCAGAGTGGCAGAATGTTGTAGAAGATAGAGGGTTAGTTATACAAATCAAAACACCCAAGTACAAATCAAAACACCCGAGTTCAAATCATGTTCTTTACACATGTAAACTGGATTTATTCTGAACTCTAGACTGTTACATTTTATTCTTTTCCTTTTAGGGTTCTCAGTCAACAGAATTTGGGGGAGCTGTATCTTTTCTGTCATCAGCTCAGTCTTCCATTGGTTGTATTCCTTCTATTGTTTGGGAGCCAGGGACTAGTACTGCTGCTCCATTGAACCATTAGAATTTACTAGGGGATATTTCCTTCAAAGACATACCAAGAACAAATATACAAACATTTCCCCAAAATCTTGGGGGTAAAATACCTCTTTCTTCCCCCCTCCCAGAAAATATCATTCTCTACAGAGGGTTCAACTTCAAATTCGAAATCAGAAATATCAGCTTCTTCTGGCTAGAATCCCAGACTCATGCTCCTAAGGGCATCACTGCTGGGCTGGCTGCACATCCACCCTAGATTCCTGGTAGAATTCCTAGTCCCTCCCCACAGCTTTCTCTCCTAGGCCAGATGACAGATTTCACTCCATGTAGCTAGAATATAAATGAATGAATGAAAAGGCAAATGTTTCAGGACTGTTTCTTGGGGCTACATGGCTTTGGAGGAAGAGGGGGATCTAAAGTCTTCTTCAACTACCAAATAGTATGAGTGAACAAATCCTTCACTCTCAGAAGAAAATATAGCAAGACCCCGGACAGGTGCCCTTTCTCCCAGATCTTGACGAGCACAAATTCACTCTCTTTTTGACCCATTTCCCCATGACCCATCTCCATGTTAGCAAGTTGGGGGTCTCTTCAGAGGGAGGGTGGTTGCTACAGTTAATATTATTATGATCCTGATAGTAATTTTTATGGGTGACTATTCCTATTAGCATTGTAGGCTATTAATCCCTACAAAGCATATTTTCTATTAATAAATCAGATACTCATAGTTAATATTATGTGAAACATTTACTGCACATGAAAATGAATACATACAATTTACATAAATTTCATTTATAAACCTGTATCACACCCTTCTACCAATGTATACAATTTCTATTAAAAGAATGGGTACATTCTTTAAGTCCAGGATAAAAAGCATGTGCAAAAGGAATACAGGGCAATTCACAGTATTGGAACTGTAGAATTCTTTCTGTCTTAGGAACTAACTGTACAAAAAGATCCTTGATGACCATTGTTTCTTAGTGAAAAATGTTTCCATTGTAAGCTGAATAAAATTTTCTCAGGCATAGTATCCCAGGTACTTAAGTCTATCTGTTAGCTTACTTCTCTGATGATCCAAAATGATTATAAAAATCTAACATTATGTTGCTGTTCCATTGTCTATCTGTGTTTACACCTACCTGTACAGTAGTTGTAGTAGCCATCACTTCCAACTTCAGACTAACTGATGCCTTCAGCTAAAGTAGTATTTTTTTTAGGAAAAGCAGTGATTTTCATCCTAACATAACTACACTAATATTAACAAACACCTATCCACCTCTCCTTTTTTATGCTTCCCTCCTCTCAGTAACAAATAGAAATAGAGGAAAAACTATTATTCTTTTTTTCTTTATTATTCTTTCTTTCTTTGTCCTTATTCTCAGTAATAGGTGACATAAGAAAAAGAAAAGCATGCCCTTTTAAACTTTTCATATAAAATCATCAATTGTTGTCTCAGAACACTCAATAACCTTTCTTTAGAAAATGGAAATAGATCAAGGAGAGATAATTTAAGAACTTTTAGATTACTTCAAACCCAGAATAAAAAAAAGAGCCTTATATTTCATCTTATTTCAAGAAATTATCATGGAAAACTGTCCTTATATCCCAGAATGTGGGTATAAAATAGAAGCTGAGAGAATCTACTCAGAAAGGGATCTGAAAAGGAAATATTATAGCTGAATTTCAGAGCTCCCAGGTGAAGGAGAGATTATTACAAGCAGTGAGAAAGAAACAATTCATATATCATGGAACCATAGTTGGGAAACATAAGTTTTAGTAGTGTCTCCATGAAAGGATCAGAGGACTTGGAATATGATATTTCAAAAGGCAAAGGAGCTAGGATTGCAACCAAAAAGTACTTATCTACAAAATTTAATAAAGTCCTTGGGGGGGGGAGTGGATATTCAGTAAAATAGAAGACTTTCAAGCATTCCTGATAAAAAGACTAAAGTCAAATACAAAATTTGATTTTCAAATACAAGACTCAAGAGGAACATTAAAACCTAAACAGGAAACAGAAATCATAAAGTTAAATTGTTTATATTCCTACATGAGAAGACAATACTTGTAATTCCTAAGAACTTTATCATTATTAAGACAGAAGAGAAAAAAAAAGACAGAAGGAATATACATAGAGGGCATGAGTGTGAGTTGACTATGATGAAATGATATAAAAAATTAAGAAGTAAGAAATAGGGATGCACTAAGAGAAGGGGGAAGTGATAGGTAGAATTGGGTAAATTATCTCATATAAAAGAGGTGTGAAAGAGCTTTTACAGTGGATAGAAAGATGGGGGTAGAGAGAAAAACACTCGAAACTCAGTCTCATTAGAACTGGCTCAAAAAGCTAAAACATACACCTTCAATGGGGTATAGAAATTTTATCTTACCCTACAGGGAAGTAGATGGAGAAGGGAATAAAAAAGGGCTGATAAAAGGGAGGGCAGATTGGGGAAGGCAGTGGTCAGAAGCAAAACATTTTTGAGGAGGGACAGATTGAAAAGAGAGAGAGGGAGAGGGGAACTAATAAGTATAACTGTGAAAAAAATTACCTCATTTCTTAGCTAAAGACCTCATTACTCAAATTATAGAGAACTAAGTTAAATTGATAAGAATACCATTCATTCCCCAGTTGATAAATGTTCAAAGGATATGAACAGGCAATTTTCAGATCAAGAAATCTGGTATATAGTCATGTGAAAAATGCTCTAAAACACTATTGATTAGAGAAATGCAAATCAAATCAACTCTGAGATACTATATCTATCCGACTGGCTAATATAACAGAAAAGGAAAATGACAAATTTAGAAGGGATGTATGGGAAATTGGAACACTAAAGCATCGTTGATGGAGTTATAAACTGACCTAGCCATTGTGAAGAGCAATTTGGAATTATGTCCTAAGAGCTATAAAAGCATGCATAGCTATGACCCAGAAATTTGGCTACTGGGTTTAGATCCAAAAAAAAAAAAAAGGAAAGGAAAGGGGAAAAAATGTACATATGTACAAAAATATGTATAGGAACTCTTTTAATGATGGCAAAGAATTGGAAATTAAGGGGATATCCATAATTTGGGGAGTGTCTGAATGATTTGTGATATATTTGTGATAGAATACTATTATGCTATAAGAAATTAAAAGCAAGATGCTTTCAAAAAAATCTCGAAAGACTTATATGAACTGGTGCAAAGTGAAGTGAGAAGAACCAGGAAATCATTGTACAATAATAGTTATATTTTATGATGATCAACTATTCTCTGCAATACTTTGATCCAAAACAATTTCAAAAAACTTATGATAAAAAAATACCGTCTGCCTCCAGAGGGGGGAAAAGGTGATTGAGTCTGAATGCAGATTGGAGGATACTTTTTAAACTTTCTTTTTCTTTTCTTTGTTTTTCTTTTTTGGTCTATATTTTCCTTCTCAACATGACTAATATGGAAATATGTTTTATATACTTCACATATATAACTTATATTAAACTGATGCTAAGTAAAGTGAATAGAACCACCAGAACATTGTATACGACAACAAGAAGATTATGTGATAATCAATTGTAATGGCCTTGGCTCTTTTCAACAATGAGGTGATGCAGGCCAATTCCAATAAACTTGTCTCTATCCAGAAAGAGGACTATGGGGACTGAATGTGGATCACAACATAGTATTTTCACCTTGTTTATTGTTGTTTGCTTGCTTTTTTCCCCTTTCTCATTTTTTTTCCTTTTTGATCTGATTTTTCTTGTGCAGCATATAAAATGTGGATAAATGTAGAAATGTCTAGAAGAATTGCACATTTTTCACCTATATTGGATTACTTGTTGTCTAGGGAAGGGGAGAAGAGGGAAATGAAAGAGAAAAATCTGTAACACAAGGTTTTGGAAAGGGTGAATGTTGAAAACTATTTTTGCATGTATTTTGAAAATAAAAGGCAATTATCAAATATATATACATATATATATAAAATCTATGTCAAATTGCATGCCTTTTCAATAAGGGGAAAGGGAAAGAAGGAATTATAATGCACTTGGAATTCAAAATTTTAAAAAATAAATGTTAAAAATTGTTTTTACTTGTAATTGGAAAAATAAAATATTTATAAAATGGGGATAGTACTTTAAAAAAAAAGAAAGAAAGAAAGAAAATTGAGGCTGGCAACTTAGCAACTGCTTTTCTCAGAACACTGAAGTCAAATTTTGTTCCAGACATCTTATTTATACAATAAAAAAATACTATGGGTTAAAAAAAAAGAAGGTAAACTTACACAGGAGTAACAATAGTGGGTACAAAAAGAACTTTATTTAAAAAAAAAGAATAGCTTGTGCATAAAAACTCCCCAAAATAGATAGGATAATTGATGCAAGAAACCAAAACAAAATTAAGAGTTTCTGAAAGATAAATTAGTCATAGCTATCCTCAGTTCCAGTGCTTTAGCAGGACAGTACAACCCAACCTATATGCTATATGCTTACAACAGAATTCACTTCTCTTCTTTCCTCTATACAATAGAAGTAAAGGAACACGAAGAGCTTGTTCTGCCTAGAGTAGCAGTATTTGATGCATGCTGTATTGCATCAGTGCTCAACCAAAGAACTAAAAAATAAAGGAAATGGGGACAAAATCCTGGTGTATGTGTAAGAATAATGAGTGGGGCTCCACCTGACTGGAAGGAAAGGAGACTAGCATCCAGTTAAGGTCAGTTCTGATGCCTCATGAGAAATTATTCAGGGCAGAGAATAAAGCAGGTTAAAAATTAATTTCCCAGTGTGGGAGGAAGTTGAGAGAGCTTTGAAGTCCAGCCCTCAGGGAAATTGCCATTAAAAAGAAAGGCATCGTAAAGTGAGTAAACAACAAATATAAATTACCAAATTTTAATACCAAATTACCTAAAATTATCAAAGATATTAGAAAGAGGAAAATTCAGTTAAAACACTTGAGCAGAAGCAAATAAACCAACATGGAAGATATTAATTACAAAAGGGAATATAGCCTACAAATCATTTAAACAAGTCCAAGTAGCTCTGCATAAGTATTATAAGATGAAAGAAAATAAATCAGTGCTTGATGAGACTGAGGGACTTTCCAGGTTTCCAAAAGAGCAAGAAACCTCAGGAAGATTTTCCTGAATGGTTAAAAAAAGAAATAAGCATTGTGAAAACTGAATCTGTGGTCCGCATAGCAGATAAAATCCATAGAATAGAAGAAGAAAAGAAAAAGCAACAACTCTTAAATCCATTTTTTAAATCTCACCAAACAAACAAAAGAGAGAACATAGATTGAGAATACAGATTTACAGAAGTGAAATGCAATCTAGAAGAGAAACAAAAAGGTAGTGATGGGTTTTTAAAACCATAATCTCTTTATAAACAAAATATTTTGATCTCAGAGACAGAATACAAAGAGACAACTTATGATAGTCATCCCAGAAGAATATGCCAAGCCAAAAAACCTGAAAACTATACAGCAAGAAAAAAAGCAAAACAAAATCTGCCAAGATTTCTGAACATACAAATGTTCTGAACAAAGTGCCAATCTAAAGAATACACAATTCATATGCCACAAAGCTATAAAACTGTGTATACCTTTGATCTAGGAGCATTTCTACTAGATCTATATTCCAAAGAGATCATAAAAGAGGGAAAAGGATTCACTTGTGCAAAAATATTTGAGCAACCCCTTTTGTAGAGGTAAGGAACTAGAAATTTAAGATGCTCATCAATTGGAAAATGGCTGAATAAGTTATGGTATATGAATATGCCATATTCATATGGTATATTATAGAATGGAATATTATTGTTCTATAAGAAATAATAAGCAGACTGATTTCAGAGGAACCTGGAAATATTTACATGAATTGATGAAGTACAGCATGATGAATATGGAAATATGTTTAGAAGAATTGTGAATGTTTAACCTATCTTGAACTGCTTGCTGTTTTGGAGAGGAAGGTGAGGAGAAGAGGGGAAAATTGAAACACAAGATTTTGCAAAGATGAATGTTGAAAACTATCTTTGCATGTATTTGGAAAAATAAAATACTATTTAAAAAAAAAGAATCCACAGTTCACATCTGGAAAGAAAAAACAAAAAAACAAATAAACCTAGCTTTCAAATTCTAAGACACATGATTAAACTGAATAGTTCCAATGACAAAAAGCTTTGTAAGTGACCAAGAGAAAAACCTTTAAATATAAGAGAAAAAAAAATGAGAGGAAAATGAAATGATGTGTTCTAAAGAGTAAGGGAGCAAAAGATGACATACTTTCTAAACTCTAACCTAATCAATAAAAGGGTAAAAATTTAAGTTTTCCTACAAAGAAAAAACTTATTTGCTTTGTCAATAACTATAGTCAACAAAAACTATTCCAGAAAGAAAAGGAGGAAAAACTAGAAAAAAGAAGACATCTTTGGAGTTTAATAGAAGCAGCAGCAACAGCAAAATACTCACAGAAGGGTAATTGAGATTTTTTTTTAGAATTATGCAAGTAAATAAAGGGGAAAGAGGAACTTAAAATATAAGAAGTAATGGTAGAGGAACAGTGCTGAAATATCGTGTACTAAACCTCACAGAGATCCACCTACTGGTGAATCTTCTGGGGGTAGGATTTGGACTAAATTGCAGAATATGAGGATACACAAAAAGGGAGAAGAGAGAAAGAAGACAAGGTAATGTGTCATATACCTCATATCAAAGGAAAATGATGAAGAAAAAATAATTTCTATAATCTTTTAGGAAGAACAGAATCCACAGGAGAATGAGTTAAATGGCAAAGGTGAGGAATGAAATAGATAAAGGGAAAAATCTCAGTTCAGTAATCAATACCAAGAGAGGAGAGATATTCTATGATGAGTTGACGAGACCTTACAATGGATATAATAATCAGGAATTGAGTACCTCTGACACAGTGTGAATCAAATTTGTTGAGGCAATTAATCAGAAGAGTAAGAAGGGATGAACCAGAGAAGAAATGTCATGACAAAGATTTAATGAATTATCATGGGGAGGACAAAAAT
>JAJPUD010001721.1:267457-353364 GCA_023553655.1 Myrmecobius fasciatus | reverse complement strand
CTTGGAAGAAAAATGGGAAGTGATCTCAAGCCCATAAAGAACTCATAAAAGTGTTCAAAAAGGAGTTTTAAAATCATATAAGAAGGGTAGAAGAAAATTGGGAAAATAAATAAGAGTGATGCAAGAGAATTATGAAAAGAGAATCAACAATTTAGAAAAAGAAAACAATATTTTGAAAATAGAATTGGTCAAATGGAAAAGAAGATACAAAAATCTAATGAAGAAAACAACTCTTTAAAAAGTACAATTTGCAAATAGAAAAGTTCAAAAGCTAATTGAAGAAAACAACTCCTTAAAATGGAAGCTAATGACTCTGATACATCAAGAATCAGTCAAATAAATTCAAAAGAATAAAAAAAGAAGTAAATGTAAAATACCTCATGGGAAAATAGATCCAGGAGAGACAATATCAAAATCATTGGACTATTTGAAAGCCATAATCAAAAGGAGGATCTGGACGGCATCATTTAGGAAATTATTAAGAAAAATTACCTGGATATCCTGGAACCAGAGGATAAATTGGGCATTTGAAAGACTCCACTGATCACCCCAGAAAAGAGAACCCAAAATAAAAACTCCAAGGAAGATTATAATCAAATTTCAGAACTATCAGGTCAAGGGAAAAAATATTGCAAGGGGCTAAAAAAGAAACAATCCAAATTTCAGGGACTGCACAGAATTTAGCAGCTGCAACATGGAACATGATATTCTGGAAGGCAAAAAGGCTAAGAAAACTATAATCAAGAATCACTTATCTGCCAAAATTAAACATAAAACATCATGGGGAAAATGGTCATTCAATGAACTAGAAGGATTTCAAGCTTCCATAAGAAGAAAACTAAACCAAAAATTTGATCTCCAAAATCAAGACCCAAGAGAAACATAAATAGGTAAAAAGGGAAAAGAAAACAGAAGGGATTCAACAGAGCAAAACTGTTTACATCCCTAAAGAGGAAGATATAGATATAGATATAGATACACAGATGGCATGGATATAAAGTGAATTTGAGAGAATGACATAAAAATAATTAAGGCATGAAAAAGAGTACACTGAGTGCAAAAAAGGGAGAGGTAAAATGAGGCAAATTATTTCATATGAAGATGAACAAAAAACCTTTTGCAATGGAGAGAAATATGGTAGGATGGGCAATGGGCATCATTTGCTTACTCTCATCAGTATTATGACTAGTATGATAATAATAATAAAAAGAAAATGATAAATAATAGAGAGGTTGGAGAAATTGGGATACTGATGCACTGCTGGTGAAGTTGAAAAATGATTCAACCCTTCTAGAAAGCAATTAGAACTACGCCCAAAAGGCAACCAAACTATTCCTTTGGTGCAGCAATACCTCTATTAGGTCTGTATCCCAAAGAGATCATAAAAAAGGGAAAAGAAACTACATGTACATGGCTCAGAGAGGAAATAATATAAACAATCAGATGAATAAAGAAAGCTATTTTACCCAATAGAGAAGTAGGAGGGGAAGTAATTAAGGTAGATGGGTGGGAACTGACAGAAAGGATCAAGGGAAGTGGCAGACAGAAGCAAAACACTGATGAGGAAGGAAATGGTGAAAGAAGAGAAAAGATAAACAGGCAGAAAAATAGGATGGAGGGAAATACACAGTATGTGAAGCTGTGATTCTGAATGGCAAAAGCTCTCCCATAAAATAGAAGTGGATAGCAGAGGATCAAAAACTAACCAGAATCCTACAACATGTTGTTTACAAGAAACACACTTGAAACAGAGAGACACACACAGAGTAAAGATAAGGGGTTGGGGAAAAATCTATTTGTTTCAGAAATAAAAAACAAACAGGTAATAATCTTGATTTTAGAGAAAATAAAAGCAAAAACAGGCCTAATTAAAAGTGATAAGTAAGGAAATTACATCTTACCAAAAAAAAGACCTTAGACAATGAAACAATATCAACATTAAACATATATGCATCACATGTTATAGCATTCAAATTCTTAAAGAAGTTAAGTTATAATCATTATGAAATATAAAATATATAATTTTGATCATATTAAAATAGAAGATTTTGTACAAACAAAATCAATGCAATCAAGATTATAAGGAAAATAGAATGGTAGTAAACAATCAATGGCAAGTGTCTCTGATAAAGGTTTCATTTCTCAAGTACATAGAGTTAACTTTATAAGAATACAAGTCATTGCCCCATTGATAAATAGTCAAAGCACTTATACAGACATTTTTCAGATGAAAAAACAAAAGCTATTTATAGGCAAATGAAAAAGTGCTCTAAATCACTTTTGGTTAGAGAAATGCAAATTAAAACAACTCTGAGGTACTACCTCACACCTATCAGATTGGCTTGTATGATAATAATAAAAAAGAAAATGATAAATAATAGAGATAAAATGATTGGGGGGGGGAATTGGAATACTGATGCATTGCTGGTGAAGTTGAAAACTGATTCAACCCTTCCAGAGAACAATTGAAACTATGCCCAAAGGGCAACCAAACTATGCATTCCTTTGGTGTAGCAATATCTCTACTAGGTCTATATCATAAAAAAGGGAAAAGATCCTACATGTACAAAAATATTTATAGCAGCCCTTTTTATTTCATCAAAATATTGGAAACTGAGGGGATGCCCATCAACTGGGGAAGAGCTTAACAAGCTATAGTACATGAATGAATGTAATGGAATATACTATTGTGCAAGAAGAAATGATAAACAGGCAGATTTCAGAAAAGAAAAAAAAAAACCAACTAGAAAGACTTGTATAAACTGATGCAAAGTGAAATGAGCAGAACCAGGAAAACTTTGTACAAAGTATCAGCAACATTGTATGATTATCATCTATAAATGATTCATCTCTTCTCAGCAACACTATGATTCAAGAAAAGTACAAAGGACTAATAAAGGAAAATGTTATCCACATCCAGATAAAGAAGTGATGGGCTCTGAATGCAGATTGAAGCATTTTTTTTTCACTTAATTTTTTCTTTTTTTGTGTGGTTTTATTTTTCTTTTGATCTGTTTCTTCTTTCCCAGCTATGACTATTATGGAAATATAGTTTACATGATAGCACTTATAGTAAATTGTCTTATGATTTTCAGAAGAGAGGGAGAAAGAAAAATTTGGAATTCAAAATCTTATAAAAATGAGTGCTTAAAACTGTCTTAACATGCAATTGGGGAAAAATAAAATACTACTACAAATGACAGACTAAAAAAAATACTGTATCAGGTGAACACAAAATAAAAACAAAAACAAGAATTGCAATCATGCTATTACACAAAAGAAATAACAAAAATTTACAATATAAAGAGATAAACAAGGAAACTAACTGCATTATGCTGATAGGATCCACTGACAATAATTAACCTTTTATGTTCAAATACCTTAAGCACACAAATTCATAAAGAAAAAACTAAAAGAATTACAAGAAGACACAGAATTATAAAAATAGCAGGAGACATTGTTGCTCTCTGTTTTGGAAAATCTAATTAGAAAGATAAACAAAATAAAATATATAGGACTGCACAAATAACTGGAATAACTACTGCTAAAAGATTTATAGTGTTTTCTAAATGAGATTGCTAAAGGAGATATATATATATATACATATATATATATATATATTTAATGCCCCAAGGAACTTTTACAGAAAATGTGTTTACTATTTCTTCCTTTTTATAAACATATAAATATTACAAATAAATGTAAAAAGGAAGAAAATAGTGAAGACATTTTTTATAAATCATAATGCAATAAAAATAGTAATAATTTCAGGGAGTACAAACAAAAGACATGGCTCAAATAGAGATTTGATAAATCCTAAATAATGAGTGAATCAAAAACAAACTACAGAAATGATTAATATTTATATAAAAGAAAATGATAGTGATGACACTATATACCAAAATTTCTAGAATGCTGCTAAAGCAATACTCAGGGAGAAAATTATCTACCACACACACTGTGTTGTGTGTGTACAAAATGTGTATGTTTATGTGTATACACACACACATATATATACTTATATATGTGTATATATACTTAAATATATGTATATATACTTATATTTATATATGCATATATACTTATATATTTGTATATATATCAACAAAATAGAAAAAAAGACAATTAATAAACTAAATAAACATTTTAAAAATAGAAAGCCAACAAATAAACCAAAAATAAACACTATAAAGGAGATGTGGAGAATTAGAGGGAAAAATAAATAAGCAAGGCATTTAAAAGTCTATAGAAATGGTAACTAAAACTAAAAGTTAGTTCTTTGAAAAAGACTAATACAATTGATAAATCTTTAATCAACTTGATACAAAAAAAGGCAGAAAATTATGTCAACCAAACAGCAAGCAAACAGGGTAAAATCACAACAAAACCAAAAGAAATTTTTTAAATTGTCAGAATTTACTATGCACAGTTATATGCTAACAAAACTAAAAATATAAACAAAAATATGATTACTTTCAAAAATATAAAATACCCAACTAACAGAAGATCCAACAGAGATCTTAAATAATCTAATCTTAGGGAAAGAAATATAATTTATCTGTAAATCTACCAAGGTGAAGGGGGGAGGGAACAAGTCCTTGTATTGTTGGATATAAGGAAAAAGCTTTCACCTTTATTTTTTTGAGACAATTAGTGGTACAGGATATAAAGGGCTGGACCTGGGGCCCAGCAAATCTAAATTCAGCCTCAGATACTAACTTACTAGCTGTGTGTCTCTAGGCAAGTCACATAACCTGTTTCCTTTAGTGATCTAAGAATTGGGTATCAGAATTGGGTTTGGGATTTTAGATAATGGCTTATAATAAGAGAATGACAGGTATCTAGCAAGGAATAAGATATGCCTAGTGAGTACTGGTTTTTAAAAAAAAAAGTTTTACCTGATATGTTGTTGTTCAGTTGTTTTGGTCATGATCAACTAACTCTACATGATCCTATTTGGAGTTTTCTTGACAAAAGTACTCGAGTTACCTTAAATTTTGAAGGTTATAACTGACAAAAGTATACATCAAATAACTGGGGATTATAAGAAGATTCTCCGAGATCTGTTGGTATCATACATGGAAAAAAAGTGGGTTTCTTGAGTTTTATTTCATAAAGTCAAGAGAAGTCACTGATTTTTAGGAGGCTTTAATTTGAAGAATTGGAAAATATAAGATGTCAGAAAAGAATATAGAGGAGGAGAAAGCTGAGCACAGGACAATCATGGGAAACCTGGGACAGAAGACATAGAAAACAAAGGGAAAAATTTCTTCCAGCTGTGTCATCTAAACTTTTTCTTGTTATTTTTATTTTTTTCTGGATAGTATTTTGTTTTTCCAACTACATGTAAAGATAATTTTCAATATTCATTTTTGTAAGGTTTTGAGTTCCAAATTTTTCTCTCTCCTCCCTTATCTCCCCCTCCCCTAGACAGCAAATAATCTCATATAAGTTATATATGTATACACAGGTATACATATACATATATAGGTTATACATAGGTTAAATCATTTTAAACATAATTCCATGTTAGTCATGATCACCTAGTGTTTTGGTGGGAACATGTATTTTTGGGAGATTGGCATTGATTTGCTGACTGGGGTGGAGATAGGGCAGGTCATATGAAAGCTGTGCAAATTAGGGGAAAACTAAGTCTTCCCCCAGTGTACTAAACTGTCAACTTCATTCTTCAAATTGCTCCACTTCCCTATCAGCTACCATGACCCACTCAGGATGACTTCCCCCTCAAGTCTAATCTCCCTGGCTGGGACTGCCATTTCTTGAGGAGTCCAGGTATACTGTCCACTCCATTTCTAGCTCAATACATTCTCAGGGCTCTTTTGCCCTGAATCCTCTTTTCCCCCTATTTAACATCCCAAAAGTCTTCTAGCACTCTTTTATGTTTTTTGTTTCCCCTGTTAGAATATAAACTCCTTCAGTGCCCTAGGGTTTTAATTTGTATGTTTTTGTTGTTGCTTTGTATTTGTATCCTCAGCATTTAGTATGGTATCTGATACAAAGTAAGCATTCAATACCTGTGTTATTTAGTTAGCTATTATAACATTTTTTTAAAAAAATAGAAGGCAAAGATAAATGTTGTGATTATTATTGCTTTTGCCTTGTTTAGTAAATATTTTATGTTTAGTAATTAGTAGTGTCTGATTTTTGTACATTACCTGATTCCCAAAGTATGGTACTCTCTCCTCACTGGTGGAGATCAATGGACTGCCCCTTTATGAGGGCCAGGGTGGAATTGAAGAGAACAGGACACATGAGAGCATCAGGGCTTTTCAAATCTCTTCAGTTTCTTCAGTCTCTGAGAGTTTCTTCAATCATTTTGGGATATGCAGTCACCGAAGATGCTTCTGGCTTCCACCTTGGAGAGAGAAAATGGAAGATGTTAACCCCTCTTCAGAGATCTGAAAATAAAATAAAATGTGGGAAGAAGCTGACATGAGAGGAGCTGGCAGTCTCCATCTTGTTCCTAACCCCAACTATTCTCTCTTTGAACTATATCCTGAAGTATTTGACTTTGGAAACACACTGCCACAATGGGAACTAGGAGCCATAATGGTGTAGAGCAGAGTATATCTCCTCACATCAGGATTACTCCTAGAATCTTAAGATAGGTTATGAGTAGCATAGCATCCTAGGTGAAAGGATGAGGCTCATCTACACCCAGAGAGAGAACTGTGGGAACTGAATGTGGATCACAACGTAACAGTCTCATCCTTTTGTTGTTCGCTTGCATTTTGTTTTCTTACTCATTTTCTTTCCTTTTTGATCTGATTTTTCTTGTGCAGCAAGATAACTGTATAAATGTTTATATATATATATATATGTATATATATATATATGATTTAACATATATTTTAACATGTGAAAAAAAAGAAAGGATGAGGCTCCATAATTCCCTATCCCTTGCTCTGGGGAAAAAAAACAAATGGGTAAAAATGAGGACAGGTCAGAAAGAATAAGGCAGCTCAAAAAGAGAGAGAGAAAAAAATTAGTGGCCACTACATCAAATACCATCTCGGCATACTATCCATATTGAGAAAAGGGCTAGTCCAAGGAATACATAGGTGAAATAAGACAGAACTCTTGATTTAAAAAGCTTATACTCTAGTAGTATATACACAAATATTTATTATAGGCTAGAATATCATTAAAGTAAATAGAGTGTTCTGAGAGATTTAAGGAAAGAAAGATAGCTCAGAGAGGCTAACTATCTTGCTTAAATTACACAGCTAGCTAGGAGCAAAGAAGGGAGTAGAAACAAGCTGGTTGCATGTCCAGTGCTCTTATGACCATGCTGTCCCTTTGTCTGACTACAAAATATTTGCTATAAAAGGATTTTACTTGTAATCATCAAAAAGAGATTTTAGGGGTATCATTTGTATGTGGGGGGTGTATGTATATGATTTTTCTACAAATAGTGATCTAAGGATGTAGGAGACATGACTAAAAAGAAAACTCTAACAAATGTGAAATATTTTTTAAAACTGTTCTTCAGTTTTTTTTTTCAGGTGCATCTGACTCTTTGTGACCCTATTTGGGTTTTGACAGATACTGGAGGGGTTTGCCAATTCCTTCTCCAGCTGAGGAAACTGAGGCAAACAGCATCTTGTGACTTACTCAGGTCATATATCTAATAAGTGTCTGAGGCTGGATTTAAACTCAAGTCTTCCTGACTCCAGACTTTATCCACTGTTTCCCATATTTGAACTAAGTATAGATAAAGACAGTGATGGCAACAAGTATATTCCATTTCTTCAGTCTCAACAGTTTTAGTGAGGATTGTTAAAAAATTTATCTTCTACTCTTTATACATGACAACAGTAAAGAGTGTTTGATATATTATATATAACAAAAATAGGTCCAAATAATTTGAATAATCCCGCCCAATCAACATTAAAGGGACTCTCAGAAATAGAGGGACAATCTTAGACCCATAGAAATTGCTAAAGGATATGGAACTACATTACCTGTGTGCTAGGGAAGAGTACATTAAATTCACTTTGATGCAATCATGGATGAATAATAGAGATCCATTCAAAAATGGGAGAGGCAAGTTTAGATTCCTGATTCCTGGCAAATTTCTTTTTTTTTTCCTTCAATTTATTTAGTACTTTATTTTCCTTCAGTTACACATAAAAACAACTTTAACATTTGTTTTTTAAAACTGAGTTCCAAATTTTCTCCCTTCCTCCCAGCCCATCACCCCTCATTGAAAAGACAAGCAGTTCAATATAAGTTATACATGTGTAGTCATGCAAAACATTTCCATATTAGTCATGGTGTGAAAGAATACATAGACCAAAACAAACAAACAAACAAAACCAACCCTTAAAGAAGAATAAAGTTTTAAAAGTATGCTTCGGTCTATGTTCAGACACCATCAATTCTTTCTCTAGGAATGGATAACCTTTTTCATCAGAATTATCTTGGATTATTGTATTGCTATTGTATTGGATGACAGCTGATCATCTTACAATATTTCTCTGTTTTGTACCCATTACATTTTATTTTGCATCAGCTTACAAAAGTGTCCAGGTTTTTCTGAGAGCATATTGCTCATAATTTATTATAGCACAATAGTATTCCATCATAATAATAAGTCACAATTTTGTTCAGCCATTTCCCAGTTGATAGGTATCCCTTTGGTTTTCAACTCTTTGCTACCAGAAAAGAGCTGATATAAATATAGATCCTTTTCCTTTTTGTTTTTTATCTCTTTTAGGATATAGGATATTTGTTACTAGGTCAAAGAGTATACACTGTTTTACAATCCTTTGGACACAATTTCAAATATTTCTCCAAAATTGTTGAATGAGTGCAGAACTCCACTAACAGTTCATTAATGTCTCATTTTCTTTATATTCCCTCCACCATTTGTCATTTTCTTTTTTTATCCTGTTAGCTAATCTAATAGTATACACTGTAAAAGCTTTTTTTGGTCTTTTTTATATGAGATAATTTCCCCCTTTATACCTTTTCCTTTCCTCTCTCACCACTTAATTTTATTTTTTTAGATATCTCTTCATATTCAACTCATACCTGTTCACTCTGTCTATATATATACTACTAACTACCCTAATAATGAGAAAGTTCTTATGAGTTACAAATATCATCTTCTCATATAAGAATGTAAATAGTTTAAACTTATTAAGTCCCTTATGATTTCCCTTTTCTGTTTACCTTTTCATGCTTCTCTTGAGTTTTGTAATTTAAAAATCAAATTTTCTATTTGGCTCCAGTATTTTCATTAAGAATGCTTAAAAGTCCTCTATATCATTGAACATCATTGTTCCCCTTGAAGGATTATACTCAGTTTTTCTGGGTAGGTGATTCTTAATTGCAATACTAGCTCCTTTAATCTCCAGAATATCATATTCTGAGCCCTCTGATCCTTTCATGTAGAATCTGTTAAATCTCGTGTTATCCTAACTATGGGTCCTTGATACTTAACTTGTTTCTTTTTGGCTGCTTTTGCAATATCTTCTCCTTGACCTGGGAGCTCTGAAATTTCGCTATAATGGTAGTTTTCGTTTTGGGATCTCTTTCAGGAGATGATTGGTGAATGATTTCAGTTTCTATTTTACACTCTGGTTCTAGAATATCAGGACAATTTTCCTTGATAATTTCTTGAAAGATGATGTCTAGGCTCTTTTTTTTTGACCATGGCTTTCAGGTAGTCCATTACTTTTTTCCAGAGAAGGGTTCACTGGAAAAAAATATTACGTCAGCCTCATAATTCAGCCTCTCACTCTCATTTTGGAATGTCCTCGTTATTTCAAGCCCTCGAGAGGCTCCAGAATTTAAAAAAAAATTTCAACAGTATTTATTTTCCAAATACATGTGGATAGTTTTCAACATTTGTCTTTGTAAGACTTTGTTTCAAATTTTTCTCCTTCCCTCTCTTACCTTCCCTTTACCTAAGACAGCAAGTAATCTGATATAGGTTAAATATGTGCAACTCTCTGAAAACATATTTCCATATTTGTCATGTTGTGCAAGAAAAATCAGACCAAAAGGGAAAAATCATGAGAAAGAAAAAGCAAGCAAACAAAAAAAGGTGAAAATACTATGTTTCAATCCACATGCAGTCTCCATAGTTCTCTCTCTGGATGTGGATGGCATTTTGCATCACAAATCTATTGGAATTGCCTAGAATCACTGCATTGTTGAAAAGAACCAAGTCCATCACAGTTGATAATCACATAATCTTGTTGTACAATGTTCTCTTGGTTCTGTTCAATTTACTCAGCATCAATTCATGTAAGTCTTTCCAGGCTTTTCTGAAATCAGCTTACTCATCATTTGTTATAAAATAATAATATTCCATCACATTCATATACCATAACTTATTCAACCATTCCCCAATTGGTGGCCATCCACTCAATTTCCAATTCTTTGCCACTGCAAAAAGGGTTGCTACAAACAATTTTGTATATGTAGGTCCTTTCCCCTCTTTTATGATTTCTTTAGGATACAGACCCAGTAGTGAGACTCCTGGATCAAAGGGTATGCATAATTTTATAGCCCTTTGGATGTAGTTCCAAATTGTTCTCTAGAGTAGTTGGATCATTTCACAACTCCACCAACAATGCATTAGTGTCCCAGTTTTCCTGCATCCCCTCCAATATTTATCATTATTTTTTCCTGTCATCTTAGTCAATCTAAGAAGTGTGAAATGATACCTCAGAATTGTCTTAATTTGCATTTCTCTAATCAATAATGATTTAGGATATTTTTTCATATGACTAGATATGACTTTAATTTCTTTATCTAATAATTGTCTATTCATATCCTTTGATCATTTATCAATTGGAGAATTAGTCCATTAATTTTTAAATTATCTTTCCTGCATATATTTTCTGAAGGCTCTGGAAGTAGTAGCTAATGATGATTCAGTGTCTCCTAAAGCCAGCTCCTGGTTTCCTGGGGCCTGGTCTGCCCTGTCATGACTTGCACAGGACTGTGCTCCATTCTTTCCCAGATGTGACAGACCTTTCCTACTGATCTTCTAAGTAATCTTTAGCTGGAAAATTAATTTGTCCCATCCTTTTGTGGGTTCTGCTGCTCCAGGAATTGTTTTGTGGCATTGTTTAAAGGTGTTCGGGGGGGTTAGATAAGAATTCATATGAGTCACTGCCTTTTCTCCTCCATCTTGACTCCATCATCCTCCTCTACCACCATCCTCCTTCCCCTGGAAAATATTAATATAAGGTCTGAGATCAATGGGAGTGGGGATGCAAGGGATGGACTTCAGAATGGAGGCACCTGGTCTGACCCACTCCCTGGGCAAAAAAATTTTCATGACAGGAAAATTAAAAACATTTCACTATGTCATACTAAAATGGGCCCATTTCCAAAGAGCCTTTTCTTCTGGAAACAGAACTAGCAATAGCACCTTTTGGGAACTTTAATGAATTGCAGACAGACTGTCAGAAGACCAGAGAGATTCAAGGAAACAGACATTGTCTGCTAGGAGCTTCAGAGCATGATAGGAAGAGATGGTAACAGATGTAACCTACTAAGAGTTGAGGAAAGATGTAAGAGGCAATACATACTGGAAAAATTATGAAAAGTAGTTCCTAATGGAAGGCCCATCTAGTGCATGGGTGTAAATTACTGAGACTATACCAGGGATGAGTTATTACCTATTATTAATACTTTTCATTAACTCTTTTATAAGTTCTATATGCATTATTTGACTTATAAATAAACTATTTCATGTTGGAGATTTCTGAACCATGAGCTTGAAAAGAGAGTTTGGTAACAACTCACTAGATAGTATCATTGGGTAAAATTCCAAGATTTTCTGGGTACAGTTCAATGAAAGAGAGGTAAAAAATATTTGAGCCCATTATGTCATTAAATATCTGTCAACACAGACAGGGGTTATATTTTTGGAGTTTTTCTGGTATTTCTCAACTATTTGGAAATTCTAGTCATTGAAACCTATTGTTGTAGTAGAAAGCACACACTGAATGTGGAGGAAGAAGACCTAGCTTGGAGTTTCATTTCTATTACTAGCCATGTGATCTTGGATGAATATATTATAATAATCATTCATGTTTACTAATATATTTTGGTTACAAAGAACTTTCCATAATCCTCTTATTTGTTTACACTGATTCTCTATGCCTCAGTATCCTGATCTGTAAAATGGTGGTGATAATACTTGTATTATCTACCTCAAAACCGTTGTGAAGATTAAATAAATAATAAATGCAAAAGCACTTATGCAAAATGCTGGAGTATTATATGTAGAAGAAACATTATCACTTTCACTAAGTAAAACTTACTTTTCAGTAAGTAAAAAAAAAAAAAAACCACATCTGTTCTCAATATGCTAAGATCAATATATTTACAAAAAGTAGGCAAAGTTTTAGATGTAGTGCCATCCAATGGGATGGAATGAGAGGAAGAGAACAGAAGTGGGAGAAGCTAAACCTAGGGAGGTGCCCACACTGTATGTGGTCTATGGATGACAGTGGGTCAAAAATTGTTCAGATAGTGTCAGAACCAAAAGAGGCAGGAAGAAGTCTGTGTTTGGTAAAAGGTTGGAGGATGAGGTGAGGATTATAGATTGTAGGGGTACTGAAAGCTAAGAAAAGGGGAAGACATAGGAGTCAAGGGATTCAAGGTGATGGCCATTGTCTATGAAGATAATACTTGGTTAAGCACTGATGAGAAGCTAAGAATCCAGGAGTTAGCACCATTGATCAGAACCCTGAGTGTAGGCAGAGTTAGACCCATAAATTAGAAGGACAGACTGGTTCATTGATTAATGGCTGAAAAAAACCTTATGTTTATTATTAACAGTAGCTGGAGCCTAAATTTTCATTTTCTATAGTTTCTTCAGGAGGGAAACAAGAACATCTATCTTTATTACTTCTTCTATAGCTGAATCTCAGGGAGAAGGTGTGCCTGTCACCTGACTGAGGATGAAGAGGAACCCAGGAACTTTTTTTTAAGCCAATCCATCCAGATTGAGCCACTTGAAAATCTTTTTTCCTAAAACAAAATAAAAACAAATAAACAAAGGCAAAGAGGATGCTTGTTTTGATGCAAAGATTGAGTTTAGACATAGGATGCTTACCTGGATGAACTCTCTATGAAAAGTATTTCTAGTTGAAAGGGTTAAGGGAGTGAAGCACAAGTCTCCAAGTCCTTCCAGCTGCTCCAGACTCCTTGATTTGGGCAAATGCTTATGGGAATGCCAAGCTGGGGGCACCTCCATGGTCAATCATTTTTGCTTTCTTTCAGGAAGATTAACTGCTCTGGCAATCCATCATTGGTCCTGCTTGGGCCTCCGGCGCCTCTACCATCCATGTTTATGCTTGTCTCCATTAACATCATTTAGTTTTTAGACTTTTCCTAATTAAGAAAGGTTCCCACCAGCAACAGCAAAAATCCCCACCACCTCTTTCATTATCTCAGCTTTTCTTCCCCTTAATTACTATTGAGCTGCGCACTGATTAAATTAGTTTTTCTAGGTCTTTTCTGAAATCTTGGGGAAATTATCTAAAAATCATGAAATCAATTCCCTTACGCTGTTTTAATCTTTTATGTGCTGGGCTCAAAGAGGGCTGGGCAGACAAGTGCAGGCCCTCTGAAAAGTGTGCAGCCCTACCGTGCTCGCCAGCCTTCCCCTGCCTTTGTGGGCCATCTGGGTCAATTTCCTTCCAAGTAAATGAAATGCAAATAAAAATTCCAGCAGTTTTTCAGCTGCAGGCTACCCAGCTGATTAGCATGACAGAGGGCGGGAGATGAGGCCTGACCCGGTGCACTTCCCCTCATCTCATTAAGTTGTAACTACCGTGGCTGCATTCATGGTGTTTATTGACGCTGAAAGGCGTCTTTATCCAAAACTAGCTAAATTCACATTCAGAGTTTTTACTTGGAAGTCTTGCCTGCTACAGCGTCCACATGAAAGTGAACCTATTGTAGCTGGCGAATGTGTCCTGCTGATTCTGAAACAATCTGGAGATTTCCCAAAAATGTTTATTTCAGAAGTTTGTATTTCTCTCCCCCCCCCCCCACCTTTGAAATTTGCTCAGACACCCAGCACATTAAGAGGAAGGGATGGCTAAAAGGAGATTCTGGCAGAGACGCAATGGTCTGGCTTGGGCAGGAGGATTTTTTATCTAGATGCTGGGAAAATTCTTAGGTACATCCCATGTAACCTGCTCACCAGCCCCCAAGGGCTTTCCTTCTTGGAATTTGGTTCCTCAAGAGCCTTAGCACATCACAAGCCTGAGGAACAGTCAGCTGGTGTCCCTGTTTTTAAATCCAGCTCACCTGCTCCCTCTTTCTTTTAGAAGCTTTTTGAAGCTTCTTTTAGAAGTTACAAGGGCGTTTCTCCATCTGTACCTAGGAAAAACACAACAGAATGGGTGGGATCTGATTAACAGAGGACTTTTCACTGTTTTTCTGTTCCATCATTTACATAATGTGAAACAATCCATTTACAGTTCAGATTAGGAGGTCTCAAGACTTGGAGGCCCTCTTTTTGCCATCTCCAACCAAGAAAATACATATAAAAGATATATAGTACTTCCTATGAGACGAGGGAATAAAGAATATGTTGGTTTTTGAAACTTGCTAATGAGAGGAAATGCCAGCAAACACAAAAGAGAAAGCCATTTTCAATTAAGACTCTTGAGTTCCCTCAAAAGTAACAGAAGTGATGAAAATCATTCTTATTTTTCTGTTGGTATTATGATGGTAACAGTATTTAAGTAAAAGTTCCTGAACTGTTACATGAATGCCTTTTAAAAAAAAAAAATGAGGATATAGACCATTCCTGTGAGAATTCTGGACAGCAATAAGTCAAGTGGATGTGCAGTATATTTGTATATATTTTCATCTATGTGACATGTAAGAAGTTATCTTCTGGGATGCATGTACCTTGAGTACGTTTGCAAACACTGTTTGAAATAATATTTCCAATTAACTTATTTTCCATAAAATTGATTTTCTCAACTTTTATAATTACCTGCAAAATCTTTCCCAAACTGAACCAGTTGCTAAAGGTCATTTTAATTGTCTTGTTAAAAGTCCAGCCCTAATTTCTTCAGAGCCACATAAGCAGATATAACGATTTGCATTTATGAAAACACTGTACAAATAAAAGTGGAGCTTTAAGGATAACTCATCCCAATGAACATTTTTTTGGGGGGAGAGATAATAAGCATGTGCTATGGGTAAATCATGGAAAATCTATTGTGACTATATAATTTCCCCAGCTTTGCACTAATGTAGTTCTCCATCCAAACACATTCTAAAAGTCAAATGGGTAAGTAGAATTTTTAAATAGGCTTTGAGTTGAACAGGAGAGTGGGGTTCAAGTAGCTCAGGTACTGGACCTTAGGTTCCAGCGTCAGCTCTTCAGATTTAACATTAAGCATGCCAGACAAAGATCTCAGTAAGACTTGAGAAAATTAGAACAGAAGGCATGGGGTGTGTGTGTGATGAACACACATATCTGATACTGATTTTCTCAATACTAACCAGAATATGGGGGTATTCTATATACTGGGAGGATAGTAATAAAATGCATTGACAGTTGGAGTGAGAACACTTGAGTCCCTGTTACTCACTATTCATTCTTGTCCTAGATTCCTTTTCTTCAGAATAGGACTAAGAACATGTTTATATAGCCTACTTCAAAGGGCTCTTGTGAATAAGGCGCTTTATTTTATTTATTATTTTTTTTGGCTGAGGCAATTGAGGTCAAGTGATTTGCCCAGGGTCACACAGCTAAGAAGCATTAAGTGTCTGAGGTCAGATTTGAACTCAGGTCCTCCTGACTTCAGAGCTAGTGCTCTATCCACTGCACTACCTAGCTGCCCCAAAGAAAGTGCTTTATAAACAGAATCATGATGAAAGGCAAAATCATAATTCTTACCCTCAGGGAGCTCATATTCCAAGAGAGAAGAGATAACATGCAAATAATTACATATATATGATATATTACTGAGAACAATGGCTGGCACAGTGAGTGATTAACAAATACTTATTAACTAACTATAAAACTATAGTTTTAGTTTATATATATATAGTTTATTTATACATATATATATAAACTATAACTATTATTATGTTCTGACTTTCTGAATCTTAATTCAAATATGACCTAATTGTGCATCCTAGTGGGCCAAAGCAATGAAATATTGGTCAATTTATATTTCCATATACAGTACATGGGATTGTTGAGGAGCCAGCATGATCTCTCCTATCACTGGAACAATGACTGGCATTGAGGGAATTGTAAAGTTAATAGCAAGAAAGGAAAAGAAAAGGTCATCTTTCCCTGGTCCAGTGATTGCTGCTATGTTCCCCTACAGCAGTGTCACAGGGCCAAGTCCCAAGGCTTCATGGTTGCCAAATCTCCCCTGTTCTGGGGCTCTCTACTCCAAATGGGGCCAAATTCTCAGCTTAACCAGTTGCACTGTGAGATTCTGGGACCTTTTCCTGCTGCACCCCCATCCCCACTCACTCTTATACCTAAGCCCAGACCCTGAGCTCAAAACCTGGTAGGAGAGATAGTCACCTAGGGGCTAAAGCTGACTCCGAAATGACCACAGAATGACCCTAGCTATCCTCCCATTCTGTCAGCCAGGGCTGTTATTAATGATATTCCTCAAGGAGAGAAAGAACTGAGTATCCCCATTTTATTCAAATGAAACAATAGTGAAGCAGCCTTGGAAATAAGTACCAAGGTTTTCCCAGTCTGCCCCATCTATTGGGCACCTCAGCCAGTAGTCAAATGAATGACACCAAAAGTCTTTTCTACTTGCATATTATGCAAATAGAAGACCAAGTCATTGTTGTGACCCTGCCTACACTGTCCCTTGGCTGAGGAAAAGAGATGAATGACTCCTTCTAAGGCTGAAGTCAAGGAAAGAGTATTATTTTCTCAGCATTTAGAACCCAAAGAAAACTATTAGCATCGGATTTTTGAATTGCATTTCAACCATCTGGGATTTGTGTTTTCTCTATTCTTTTTTTTTTATGTTTTTTAAGACTTTCAGATCATCTTATACACTGAGCAACTTTCATGCATGCTTTTGCTGAATGAAATATGATATAGTTGAGTCAAAAGAATACATACTCATTTCTCTTTAACCAGAAGAGGAAAAAGTTTCAAATAAAAATCTTTCTAATTCAGGTCTATTTTCCTGTCTTCTGTATTCTGGGTTACTGAAGATTCTTCACCTGAAATTCTATGAAATTGTTCTCTGGAGTAGTTCTTTATGGCTTCCCATCATTGCTGGCTTCTGATTGGTGGGGGGGGGGGAGTGTAGAAGGTTAGATCATTAAATCATAATTTAGGGTAGGAAGGAACCAACAAGAACATTTGGTCCAAACTGTCCTTGGACAAGAATCCCCTCCATATCACACCTGACAAGAGGACATCCAACTTTTGCTTAAAGATCCAAAGTGAAGGAAAATGTACTTCCTTCTGAGATAGTTCCATTCTATTTCCAAGTAGCACTAATTGTTAAGTAAGCATTGCTTACACTGAACCATTCTTTTTGTGCTGTAACTTTAACATATTTGCTCCTCATTCTGCCCCCAGAGACCAAAACTAATTTCCCCAAAACAGTCCCTTCAAGGGTTCGCTGGAAATAGCCCAGGAAAGCCAGGGTTGTCAATTTTGCAGTGTGTTTTCAGAGTATTTAATAAGCAAATAAGAAAACTACAAATTAGGGTTTGATACATTGTTTGTTGATTGTCTAGGTTTTAGAAAATGATGCAGAAAATGTTAATAATGCAAATAAACATGTCACATAGATTTTTTCTTTTGAAAAAAGTTATTAAACTTTAATAACTTAATAAACTTTCCAGTTATTAAACATTTACTAGCACATCACTGGACTTTCCTTTTCTTTCCTCCAAGTGTTTTTTTTTTGTTTTGTTTTGTTTTGTTTTGTTTTTTCCATTTCTTACAACCAGTCCTCATCAGGTGTGATCCCAAAGACCTTCACCATCCTGGTTGACTTCTTCTTATGGCTCTCAAGTTTATCAATGTCCTTCCTAAAATGTCCCTTTAAAATAATGAGCAGGATGGAATAAAATAACCAGTTCATCACCTCCCTTATTCTTGACATTACTCCTCTCAATATAACTTAAGATCATATCTAATGGATGCCCCACATTCCAATGTTGACTCATCCTGAGTTTACACTGTACTACAACTCTTGGATCTTGTTCAGATGAACTGCTGTATAACTATGCTTCTAATTTGTTATGTCTATTTTTGGAATCCAATGGAACATTTATCTCTATTAAATCTCTTATTAGAGTTGGCTGAGGGGCTGTCGACATATGGGTTTGGTAGTCATGTGCCCAGAGTCAAGAGCAAGAGACTGAGAAAGGGAATGGCAGAGCCAAGGGAGAAAGGATGGAGACTTAAAAGAATAATTACAAAAATTTTTAATTTTTTAGCTTTTGATAAAATCCAACACCCATTCCTATTAAAAACACTAGAGAGTGTAGGAATAAATGGGCTTTTCCTTAAAATGATTAGTAGCATCTACTTAAAACCATCAGCAAGTATCATATGTAATGGAGACAAACTAGAACTATTCCCAATAAGATCAGGAGTGAAACAAGGCTGCCCACTGTCACCATTACTATTTAATATTGTCTTAGAAATGTTAGCTTTGGCAGTAAGAGAAGAAAAAGAGATTAAAGGAATTAGAGTAGGTCATGAGGAAACCAAATTATCACTCTTTACAGATGATATGATAGTATACTTAGAGAACCCTAGAGAATGAACTAAAAAATTACTAGAAACAATTCACTTTAGCAAAGTTGCAGGATACAAAATAAATCCACATAAATCATCAGCATTTTTATATATTAACAACAAAGTTCAGCAGCAAGAGATACAAAAAGAAATTCCATTCAAAATAACTGTTGATAGTATAAAATATTTGGGAATCTATCTGCCAAGGAAAAGTCAGGAACTATAGGGATTGAACTACAAAACACTTTCCACACAAATAAAGTCAGACCTAGTCAATTGGAAAAACATCAAGTGTTCATGGGTAGGCTGAGAGAATATAATAAAAATGACAATACTACTCAAACTAATTTACTTATTTAGTGCCATACCAATCAAACTCCCAAGAAATTATTTTACAGATCTAGAAAAAATAGTAGCAAAGTTCATTTGGAAGAACAAAAGGTCAAGAATTTCAAGGAAATTAATGAAAAAAAAAAAAAAGGCTGATGAAGGTGGCCTTGCTGTACCAGATCTAAAACTATATTATAAAGCAGAGGTCATCAAAGCCATTTGGTACTGGCTAAGAAATAGAGTGGTCGATCAGTGGCATAGGATAGAATCACAGGACAAACTAGGCAATAAATATAACAATTTGGTGTTTGATAAACCCAAAGACCCCAGCTTCTGGGATAAGTACTCATTATTTGACAAAAACTGCTGGGGAAAATTGGAAACTAGTGTGGAAGAAATTAGGGCTTGACCCACATCTAACACCACATACCAAGAAAAATGTTTAATTTTTTGTAGTCAAAATGGTTTATGATTTCTTTTATCCTTTGTTTAGTTGTCTCTCCTTAGCCATAGATATAAAAGGCAACTGATCTTATTCTTGTCTAATTTTTTTGTGCCAAAGCTTTTCATATACTTAAGTCACACACAAACATATATATATGTATATATATGTGTATATATATATATATCTGTATTCAGCTTATTGTGATATATATGATGTTAATGTTAGTCTAAACCTAGTTTCTGCCAAACTATTTTCCAGTTTTCTCAGTTGTTCTTAGAAGATGCTATTTCACATACAAAGTCACTGTGAAACCAGCCTGCTATGATAAAGTAAAATACAAATGAATGGAAACTATTTTATCAAGACTATCTTCAAGTCTAGGTACTACTATCATGGAAAAATTAGAGATTTTAATTGTAAAAGAAATTATGCTAGACTCTAGAAACCATGAAAACAAGAAAGGGATGCAGGGTAGGGAAATATGGTTATTTTCTTCAAATTCAAGCTTCATGTATTGGATCATTAACAATATCTGGTCATACAATGTGAAATGGACTCTAGAAGTAATTAACCAACTCATTTATTGGAAGAAAAAATGTGAGTTTTGAGGCCAAAGTGATTCAGATTAGTTGTAAGGTCTCAGAGCTAGTAATAGAGCCAGAATTAGTACATAGGTTCTTGTGGGTCAAAGGCCAGTGTTCTTTCTCCTTATCTAGCTACTATCCTGCCAGATTTATGGATGACACTGAAAGATACTAGAATCAGATGCCAAAATGATCTTTTCAGGTTAAAATATTAGACTCAATTTAATAAAATGAAATTTAATAGAAATAAAAGTAAAATATTTCACTTGGAATAAAAACCAATTAATTTCACATGTATAAGAGAAGGCTAAACAACTATTTATGTGAAAAACTATCTGTGAGTTTTACTGGACTCACATCCAATATGAATCACCAGTGAAATACGGCAACCAAGACTATGATCTAAAATGATCTTCAGTTACATAAGTAGAGATATAATGTCCAAGACTGAAAAGAATGAATCATATAACCTCTCTGGTCCTGGCTTCCTGAGATGTGAAATGAGAGGGTTGCCATCTGAGGTATCTTCTAGCTCTAGATCTGGGGTCCTCTGATTTTATGACCCCAGTAGTCCCCCATTATTGTGCCATAGAGTATGTTCAGTTATGGACACTACATCTTTTTTTTTTTCTTCATTTTATTCTATTTTATTTTTTTAAGCTTTTTATTTGTATAATGTATGTATGGGTAGTTCCCCAACATTGATCTTTACAAAACTTTTCAATACAAATTTTACCCCCAGTCCCCTCCCCTCCCCTAGATGGCAGGAAGTCCACTACATGTTAATAATGTTGAAATGCTTGAGAAGTTATGCAAGAAAAATCCTATCTACAAGAAAAAAAAAAAGAATCAGAGAAAGGCAACACACTGCAAGCAAATGTCAATAGAGATCATGAAAATGTTACGTTGTGGTCCATATTTCATTTCCCTCTCTCTGGGTGTATATGGTTTTCTTCAGTGAACAATTGGAACTGGTTTGAGACAATACTTTATTGCAGAGAGCCAGGTCTGTCAGAATTGATCATCATGTAATACTGTTGTTGCTGTGTATGATGATCTCCTGGTTCTGCTCGTTTCACTCAGCATCAGTTCATGCAAGTCCCTCCAGGCCTCTCTGAAATCGTCCTGCTGGTCGTTTCTTACAGAGCAATAATATTCCATAACATTCATATACCATAATTTATTCAGCCACTCTCCAATTGATGGGCATCCCTTCAGTTTCCAGTTTCTAGCCACTACAAAAAGGGCTGCCACAAACATTCTTGCACAGGTGGGTCCCTTTCCCTCCTCTAATATTTCTTTGGGATATAGGCCCAGTAGAAACACTGCTGGGTCAAAGGGTATGCACAGTTTGATAACTTTTTGAGCATAGCTCCAAATTGCTCTCCAGAATGGTTGGATCCGTTCACAGTTCCACCAACAATGTATTAGTGTCCCAGCCCTCCCACATCCCCTCCAACATTCATCGTTATCTTTTCCTGTCATTTTAGCCAATCTGACAGGTGTGTAGTGGTACCTCAGAGTTGTCTTAATTTGCATTTCTCTGATCAATAGTGATTTGGAGCAACTTTTCATATGACTAGAAATGGTTTTAATTTCATCATCTGAAAATTGTCTGTTCATATTCCTTCACCACTTATCTATTGAAGAGTGGCTAGAATTCTTATATATATGAGACAATTCTCTATATATTTTAGAAATGAGGCCTTTATCAGAACCATTAAATGTAAAGATGATTTCCCAATTTGATGCTTCCCTCCTAATCTTGTCTGCATTTGTTTTGTTTGTACAGAAACTTTTTAACTTAATATAGTCAAAATTATCCATCTGGTGTTCAATTAGGAGTTCCAAGTCTTCTTTGGACATAAATTTGTTCCCTCTCCACAGGTCTGAGAGATAAACTATATTACATTCCTCTAACTTGCTTACAAAGTCCCTCTTTATATCTAGATCATGGACCCATTTAGATCTTATCTTGGTATGTGGTGTTAGGTGTGGGTCAAGCCTAATTTCTTCCACACTAGTTTCCAATTTTCCCAGCAGTTTTTGCCAAATAGAGAGTATTTATCCCAAAAGCTGTGGTCTTTGGGTTTATCGAACACTAGATTGTTAAGGTTAATGCCTAGGTTGTCCTGATAACCTATCCTGTGCCACTGATCGACTGCTTTATTTCTTATCCAGTACCAAATGGTTTTGATGACTGCTGTTTTATAATATAGTTTTAGATCTGGCACAGCAACGCCACCTTCATCTGCCTTTTTTTTTCATTAATCCCCTTGAAATCCTTGACCTTTTGTTCTTCCAAATTAACTTTGCTACTATTTTTTCTAGATCTGTAAAATAATTTCTTGGGAGTTTGATTGGTATGGCACTAAATAAGTAGATGAGTTTGGGTAGTATTGTCATTTTTATTATATTCTCTCAGCCTACCCATGAACACTTGATGTTTTTCCAATTGACTAGGTCTGACTTTATTTGTGTGGAAAGTGTTTTGTAGTTCAATCCCTATAGTTCCTGACTTTTCCTTGCAGATAGATTCCCAAATATTTTATACTATCAACAGTTATTTTGAATGGAATTTCTTTTTGTGTCTCTTGCTGCTGAACTTTGTTGGTAATATATAAAAATGCTGATGATTTATGTGGATTAATTTTGAATCCTGCAACTTTGCTAAAGTTGTGAATTGTTTCTAGTAGTTTTTTAGCTGAGTCTCTAGGGTTCTCTAAGTATATCATCATGTCATCTGCAAAGAGTGATAATTTGGTTTCTTCATTACCTACTCTGATTCTTTTTATCTCTTTTTCTTCTCTTATTGCTAAAGCTAACATTTCTAATACAATATTAAATAGTAATGGTGACAGTGGGCAGATGGGCACCACATCTTAAAGAGGACTTGGATATAATGGCACAGGAGAACCTCTAGAGGAAGTGGCCAGGTTGGGGAAAAGCCTCAAGGTGATGTCACATGATATCTAAGCAGTTGTTTAAAATGTACCTATTTATTTTATCTTGCCAATCAGTATAGAAGCCGTTTTTCAAGATAGAAATAATTCTTCCCCCTCCCCCAAAAAAGTTATTTTCTGTCTCTAAAGGAAGTTGCAAGTATCTATTACTCAAAAGGAACCCTCTTTCCCCTTCTTTATTTCATCTCCAAAATTCCTCTGGGACTACTAATCTCAGCTAGGCATTAGGGTGAAAATCTAGTTGATTCAAGTAAATGTAAATGTAAATGACTGATCACTTTTTTTCCAACTCTCCTAAGGACATATGCATTTTAAAAGAGAATCTTATTAATTCAAGATTTTCTATTGAAATTGACTGGTTGCCTAGATATTTTTGGACTTTCTTGATGCTTCTAAACATACTAGTTAGCTAGTCATCTACTCTCTCTACATGTATTTTCAGACTTGCCAGTAAAGCATTAGCCTGCAACTCAAATTAGCCATAACCACTAGAGTGGCTGCATATGGACATAGTCTCTGTTATATATGTCATATATATTATAACATTTACTAAGACGCCACATGTACCTAATGTTATGTTGAGAATCATACTGAGGCAAATGCACTACAAACTTTCTACCCTTAAATCTGACCATAGTAAAAATTCTATAGATAAGGTTTGAATGGACTCGGTGATGAAGGTTAGAATCATTTAGGGGGTAGAAAGACAACTCTACCACTGCAATAGTAAGCTTGTCCCAGGTTTGATGACTATTCTAGCCTTTGGCTTGCTGGCCAAATTTTGGCAAAATCATTCTATTGGTCCTATTCTAACCTTAATACTCTTGGTTTTCCTGATATCTATGCTCTGCCATTTCACATACCCTTGTACTCCATTCCTTCACAAACTGGATTTCTTACCCTGTTCCTGGCTCACCTTACCCAGTGGGTATAGTATCAATAAGTCATATTTCTTTACTGCTTTAAAGTTTACAAAGCACTTTCCTCACTACATCTCCATGACATAGGTGGTGTAAGGATTCATATTCTCATTTTACAGATAATAAAACTAGGGTTCAAGAAATCAAATGATTTGATAATGCTTCCTCCTTGAACCTCATATAACTAAAATTCTCTGATGTACTTTTCAGATAAGAGTTTGTTATAGCTGTCTGTCTGCATCTTATTTGCTCCTGATTGTAGCACTTATGCTTTATCTAAATTTTGTCTCTTTCTTCAGTTAGTGCTTTAAAAATGTTTGAATAAGTGAATGAATTCTATGTCTTAAGTAATAAGTTCTAGCAAATGACCTTTGCTCAAGATGGTTTCTGAGATCATAAAAGAGGGAAAAGACCCCCATGTGCAAAAATGTTTGTAGCAGCTCTTTTTTGTAGTGGCAAGAAACTGAAAATTAAATGGATGTCCATCAATTGGGGACTGACTGAATAAGTTATGGTATATGAATGTAATGGAATATTGGTATTCTATAAGCTGAAGCTCTAAGATGAGCAGGCTGATTTCAGAAAAGTCTGGAAAGACTTATATGAACTGATGCTGAGTGAAGTGAGCAAAAGCAGAAGAACACTGTACAATGACTGCAAGATTATTTGATCATCAATTATGATAGAGTTAGCTTTTCTCAGCAATATGGTGACCCAAGACTATTCCAATAGATAGGATAGAAAATGGCATTCACCTCCAGAGAGAAAACTATGGAGACTGAATGTGGATTGAAGCATAGTATTTTCACCTTTTTGTTTGTTTGCTTTTTCTTTCTCATGCTTTTTTTCATCTTTTGTTCTGATTTTTTGCATAATCTGGTAAATATGGAAATATATTTTAAAATATTGTACATGTATAACTCTTACCATATTGCTTGCTGTCTTAGGGAGAAGGGAGAGAAGGGAGGGAAGAAGAAAAAATCTAAAACACAAAATCTTGCAGAAAATGAATGTTGAAAACTATCTTTATATGTATTTGAAAAAATAAAATACAATTGAGAGAAAAAATAAAGTACACAGTCAATGAAGTTTTTAAAAAGATGCTTTCTGAGTATGCTATCCTATCGTAACTTCTGGACATCTCATGATTTTGGCATATCAACATTTTGCAACCTTCACCTTGTATGAAACTTTTCCTAGATTATAGAAAAGGAGAGAATAAAAGGATGAATAATTTGGGTTCTGGTTAATCTTCCCCCCCCCCCACACCCCCCCCCACCAGGGAAATTTTTTTTTTTTTTTTTAAATAAAGCTCCTTTAAAACTATCCTCAAAGATAAGTGTCAAACTGCTGTCACTGCCAAACTCTCAACCTGGAGAAAAATGAAGTCAGTCTCCAGGACGCCTCCTTCAACTACTTGCTTCCAGAGAGCTGAACAGAATCTTGCCAAATTGATTGACAGAATGCAAGGTTCACTTATGGTATATGGGTTCAGTGTATCACAATAATGCTATCTTTGCCCAGGAAGATAAAAATATTGCCCTGCCATCTTGGTCTCAGTGAGGGATTGAATTAATTTTTGAGAGGCAACATGGTACAGTGGAGAGGATTTGGAATCAGAGGACCTTGGATCAAATTGACGTTTACTTATCTGTGTGACTTTGGACAAATCACCACAGCTCTCTGAACCTGTTTTCTTCTTTTAAATAATTTCTAAATCCCTTTCAAGATCTAAAATTCTGCTATTTGTTTGTGCCTGTGTGACTTTTGGTTAAACACTCAACCTCTCCAAACCTTAAAGATGTGGAACCAGATTTATTAAGGATTTTGAGATTTGAGATTGAGATTTATTTAGGATTCCCTCATTATTTTTCAGTTTGGTGTTCCCAAATGTTAGGATAATTGCTGCCTCAACTTTGTTGAAGCACAATATGTGGCCCTAGCTCATAGGATGAAACAGCAAAATGGCTTTCCATCTTTCTCCTTATAAACAGAAAAAAAAATGTCTATGATTCAGATGGTTGTTTTATTAATTTTTCTATTTTCAAAATCTATACTTTATGAAGGTCTCAGATGCAATAGGCCAAAATTTGGCTTATTTATCAAAGAGCACTGAAAAGAAATGGTTTATTTGGACATTTTAAAAAAAGGTATTAAAAAACATCTAACATGCAATTTCTAATTTTACTTAAAATAACAATGTACAAAAAAATTGAAGTTTGTTTATTCAAGATCTTCACTAAGTTTCTCTATCTACTTTTGCATTTCCATACCAAATAGGTTTTGGCCGGAAAACAGGTCATTTTCTTGTCCTTTATATTAATATAGATATAGATATATATTTCAGTAGGAAGAGAAGAAATTAAACATTTCATATGCAAGTTATTTATCAGCAGGAATAAATAAAAGCATTGTTAACATCTAAAAGGTTAAAATAATTTAAATATCATTTATTTATTTTAAAAATTTAAAAATTAAAAATATTTAAATATTAAATAAAAGTTAAAATAAAATGTTTGTGCATGTATAAATACATACATGTAAATAAACATAATTTCCTAACACAGATATCAAGTTCTGAGGACCCAATTTTTCTTTTAGAAGCAAGTCAAGAGTAGTCTTGCAAAATTTTGTTCTTTCTTGCAGGGAAGTATTTGGGTTTTTTTTTGGGGGGGGCCCCTCTGCTATGCAGAAATATTCAAATCTTTTTCTTGGAAAGAAGGGGAAAGTATAATTAGGAAGGAAGGCTAATAGAGAGTAGCTTCAATAAACCAAAAATGGTTTTTAAATCTGTATCTATAATAAACTTAAGGACTTGTGACTAATCGAAAGGCAAAATACGTTGTTGTATATTAACATAAATAATATTCGTATGCAAGATCACAGAACTTAATCTTCTATATAAGGTCACAGCTGTAGAAACAAAGGCTTCTTTATAGCAGAACAAGGCATTGATTTTAGCAAACAATAAGATTTACAAGTATTTATTGCTCTGCTTATTTCTGATAATGAAAAGGGTAGATATATAGAGATTTATAAGAAGAGTGTTCATTTTGCAATATTTTCAGATAGAAAGTAATATATATGGGTATATATCTATATATATATATATAGACACATATAAAAAGTAAGATGTTAGCTGTTGAAGTAAGATTCTTGAACAATGAGATCCCATCTATCAGTTTCCTGATCAAAGTACTTTCCTTTAGTCATTGATTCTCATAAAATAATTTCTGATCTTTGAGACATGTGAGAACAAGTTTTATTCAGGGCAGGGATGGTTTCAATTTTATCTTTGTATCTTGAGCAACCCCCCAACCAGTGCATAACCAATAAACATTTATTAAGTTCCAACTACTCTGTTAAACACTGAAGATATAATAGGAAGCAAAAGACAATCCCTACCCTGAAAGAAATTATAGATATTTATCAAAGGTTTATTGATTGATTGACTAACATATTTTGAAAAGAGGCTATACAATTCACAAAATAGGGTGATTAATGACACCTTGATCCTTTGTGGTTAGAATAACATTTTTTTTTTTTTTTGGCTGAGGCAATTGGGGTTAAGCTAAGAAGTGTATGAGGTCAAATTTGAACTCAGGTCCTCCTGACTTCAGGACTGGTGCTCTATCCATAGTACCATCTAGCTGCCCCCAAATAACAAATTTTGAATTCTGAAACTCTAGTTCTGTAGTACAACATTCTACATTCAATCCTTGGCACCTAAGTAATATTAAATTCACATGAAGGCTGAAGCTTTCATGTTTGAAGGCGAGAAAAAAAAAGATAGCAGCTCCAAATATTTCCTTTGTTCTTTCAACACCTTTTCAAGTAAACTCTGCTGAGTCATATGGATGCTATTGAATTGGACAGAAATTTATGATTGATGAAATACATGTAATAAGAGGCTGTTTGGATCAGAGCCCTTGTTTAAAACTGTCAGTGTCATGATATGAAAATGAGTCTTGCTTTTTCTGTTTGTACATGATATAGGAAGGACTAGATACTACACGGCTGCCAAGGAAAATCAAATGCAGCAAAATGTCACTAATGCAAATTAGAAAGGGAGTTGATTTTGAATTAGAAAAAAAAGTCTGAAGTGTAAAATTAAAAAAGAAATAGTTTTATTGCTATCCAGCATACACAGAGACTTAAATTGCTAATAAAGTATTGATTAGAAAAGATTCTATGGGGCCCATTTACAGTTCCACTGTAATCAATGAATTACTTTTTTTGCAGCCAAAAAATACCGAAGCACATGACAATGATAATTTGCTAAGCTGAATCTTTATAGATATGCAAAAATAAAGTTCTGACAGCGAGGTGGTACAGTGGACAGAGCATGGAGGCCTGGAGTCAGAATACTTCATTTTTCTTAGATCAGATTTAACCTCAGACTTTAGCTATATAATCCTGGGCAAGTTACTTAACCTTATTTGCCTCAGTTTCCTCATCTGTAAAATGAGCTGGAAAAGGAAATGCCAAACTATTCCAGCATCTTTGCAAGAAAACTCCAAATGATCAAGATAAATGTGGAAATATGTATACATATATTCGATTTGTCAAGTATTTTAACATAATTAACATGTAGTGGACTTCCTGCCATCTAGGGGAGGGGTGGGGAGTTGGGGGGAAAAATTTGTAACAGAAAGCTATGTAAGGGTTAATGTTGAAGAATTACCCACACATATGTTTTGCAAATAAAAAGCTTTAATTAAAAAAAAAAAGAAAAGAAAACTCCAAATGGCGTCAGGAAGAGTTAGACACAATAAACAACAACACTGTCAATATGGGGCTTGAAGGGAGTCTGACAGTTGAAAATCACTACTCAACAAAAAAAGAACTTAAGCTCAACCATTCTCTGAATTGCCACAGATTTTCAATTAATAATTTCTTAATTAGCTAAATTGCATAAGATTGGCTAGTTAGCTATACTAGAGGGAGGGAAAAAACAAAAAAAACAACTATCCCTGGCAGTTATTAATGGCCCATGATATGCAAATTTAGGGTTGTGCTAGAAATGATGTTCACAGCAATAATGTCAAGATTCCCTTAATCTCCAGTTTGCTGTTGCACAATTTCCTGTTATATAAATTATTCTTGACTTGGAAATGTTCCCATTTCCAACTCCAATCTTTTTGAAAAATGTTTTGTCAGTTGTTCATAATTCAGAATTTTATGGATATGATCCTGCCAGTGCCTTATTTTTTAAAAAGGTCTTTGGCAAGCCACCACAGGAATGGTACCATGAAGGATTTCAAGCTTGGGATCTCAGCTGTAGCATTATTTGGTGATAGTTGTTGTACCTTATTTATGACTACTATTGTTCATCTTTTGAATACTTAACCAAGTCCTTGGCATGATGAAAGAGGAAACTTTCTGTGTGCTTATAAATATAAATCTCAAAGTAGCGGGGTCCTGTTTGCAGTGTTTCTGTTCCATGACTTGGAGGTGCCCACCTGTGAGATGCTATAAATTTTTATCCTTAGAATCATAAAATTGAATTTATGTAGTCCATCTCTTACCCTTCTGGAAAGAACATGCTTATATCATTCCAGAATGATAGACATTTACCTTTCTGAAAAAAAAAATCCCCTGAGAGAGAGAGTTTTCCTCTAGCAACAAATTCTAGCATCTTAAGATACTGGCAGTCATGCAATAATCAGTCAACAAGCAGCACTTAAGAACTTACTATGTGACAGAGAAAAAGTTCCCCCTAATAGCTAACCTGAATTCTTCTTACTGAAAATCGAGTGTTTCTTCTTGCTTTTCCTCAGAATGATACATAATAAATACCATCATGCAAAATAAGTCTCATATCACAGATAAGAAGAGCATTAATTACAAAATCTTCTATCAGTCCTTTGATCTTTAAACCAAATTATCCAGGTTGCTTCAGCCTTTTTCTTAGGGAAGTTCCTTGCCAATCTTTTATCATGTGTGCTACTGTTCAATCATGTACAACTCTTTGTGTTCCCATTTGGGATTTTCTTGGCAGAGATACTGGAGTGGTTTGACATTTCCTTCTCCAGTTCAATTTGTGGAAGAGGAAACTAAGACAAAGAGAATTAAATGATTTGCCCAAGGTCACACAACCAATAAGTGTGTGAGGCTGAAGCGGAACTCTGCTAGCCCTACCCTCTATTTATTCACTGTTCATCTTACTTGTTATTCTTTGGAATTCATTGTGGCTTCTTCAAATCTTACTGTAGCTGAGTCCTCTCTACAGACCTTGGCAAGTTCTGGAACAAAGAGTTGGCCCACAGGGAGGATAATCTTGAAGTTTCTTATAGACTATAGTCTATTTATATATCCTAATAATAATAATAATAATTACTCAAAGTACAAAACATGGTAAGTCTACAAAGAACTTTCTTCGTAACAACAACAAACTAGGTAGAATAATAAAGAAACAAATTCTGTTGATATCTTTTGCTTTTACATCACCTAAATTTCCCCACAAATATTAATGATGCACGTGTGCCCAGCTTTATTCGTTTCCGGACCAAAAGCCATTTGAAAATCTTGTGAGAGGGCATGAGGCACATGGGACAGACTGCACTAGGTCTGAGAACCAGAAAGCTAGAGGCTGAAGCCAAAAGAAAAGCAGAAGGCTTCCATTGGATATTAGACATGTTTTTGTTCTTGTTCAGTGTGTTCTAGCTCAGAGGAAATGAAACCTGCTTGGAAAACTCATTATTTGATAGGCAAAACCTAAGCCTAGTCAGAGACAGACAGACAGACAGACAGAGACAGAGAGAGACAGAGACAGAGACACAGAGAGAAAGACAGAGGGGGGGAGAGACAGACAGACAGACACAGACACAGACACAGACACAGATAGACACACATAAGAGAAAGAGAGAGGGGGGGAGAGGGCGAGAGAGAGAGAAATTTGCTATTTGTCCAATCACAAAGAAATAGATTATAGATTCACATTTTTGAATCCCTCTGAGATAGTAAAGAAGGCCAGATTATGAAGAGGAGCAACTGATCAGCAGCCAGTCCCTGAATGCTCTTTGTCACTCATCCGTAACAGAGAAAGCCACATCAAGGTGAAAAAGCATCATTAGAAAGAAGTGGCACTGGATAGTGTATGTTTCTAAGAGCTTAAAAACAAAACAAAAAAAATTCCCATCTAAAACAATCTTTTCATTTTATAAATTAAAAAACGTAGGCTTGGGAAGGTTTTGTCATTATAGGTCACATGAGTAGTAAGCATCAGAGAAAAATTTTGATAATATATACTTTGACTCTACTTACCACAATGTCTCCTTAGATGAATGCAGATTTGACTTTCAAATTGCATAGCTTTTCTCCCAATGGAATAAGGATTGTTAACTTTTTTCTATTTTCAAATATTTTATTTTTTCCAATTACATGTAAAAATAATAATTTTTTAAAACTCTTAAGCATACCATTTACTTAGCAATAAAGCAAAATAAACAATATTATAAATGCACATATATTAATATTTTACTTTTTCCAATTACATGTAAAAATTTTTAACATTAATTTTTTTTCCAAATTTTGCATTTCAAATGTTGCCTTGCCTACTCCTTCAATGAGAAGGCAGGCAGTTTTATATAATTTATACATGTATAGTCATGCAAAACCTATTTCCATATTAGTCATATTATAAAAGAAAACACAGACCAAAAAAAGAAAAGATTTTTAAAAGTATGCTTTGATTTGCATTCAGATTCCATCAATTCTTTCTCTGAATGTGGACTGCATTTTTCATCATAAATTCTTCAGCATTGTATTGGAACAGTGTATTGTTGAAAACAGTTAAGTCATTTACAATTGATCATCACACAATGTTGCTTTTACTATGTACACTATCACCTTGGATCTGCTTATTTCTCTTTGTATCAGTTCATATTAGTCTTTTGATGTTTTTTTTTCCCTGAGAGCATCTTGCTCATCATTTCTTAAAGCACAATAGTACCCATTCATAATCATATACAACCACTTGTTCAGCTATTCTTTATTTGATAGGTCTTCCCTTAATTTCTAATTCTTTGCCTCCACAAAAAGAGCTGCTACAAATATTTTGTATATATAGGTCCTTTTCCTTTAAAAAAAATATCTTTGGAATACAGATTTAATGGTGGTATTGCTAAGTCAAAGGATATGCACAATTTTATAGCCCTTTGGGTATAGTTTCAAATTGCTCTTCAAAATGGTTGAATCAGTTCACAACTCCACCAACAGTGTATTAATGTTCCAATTTTGCCACATTCCCTCCAACATTTGTCATTTTTCTTTTTTTCTGTAATATTAGCCAATATGATAGGTACAAGGTTGTACTTTACAATTTAATTTGCATTTTTTTCAATCAATATTTAAACCATTTTTCATGACTATAGATAGTTTTTATTTCTTCACTTGAAAACTGTCTGCTCATATCCTTCAACTACTTATGAATTGGGGAATGACTTGTATTCTTACAAATTCAACTCAGTTTTCTATGTATTTGAGAAATGAGGCCTTTACCAGAGAAACTTGCTATAAAATTCCCCATTCCACCCTCTGACCCATTTTTTTGCTTTCCTTCTAATCTTAGTTGTGTTGGCTTTGTTTGTACAAAATCTTTCTCACTTAATAGAGTCAAAATTATCCATTTTGTGTCCTATAATGTTATCTTTCTCTTGCTTGATCGTATTCTTAACTTTTTGAAGCATCTAGATAGTGCCTAGGTACATAAAATGAGATGGGGGTAAAAGGGAATAATAATGGCTAGCATTTAAAATTTGCAAAGTACTTTACAAATATTATAACCATCTTGAAATCTAGGTGCTTCTATTATCCTCCGTTTTCCAGATGAGGAAGTTGAGGCAGATAGCTGTTAAGTGACTTGTCCAAGATCATCTCATTAATAAATATTGGATTTGAACTCAGGTCTTATTGATTCTGGTTCTGGAACCTATCTCCTTCAGAGATAATATTTATAAAGTGCTTTATACTCCTTAATACAGCTATTACCATAAGACACTCAGCAAAAAAAAATTTAGATTTTGTTTGTCCACCCCCAATATGTCCCCTAGCAAGGAGATAGAATGCATCTCTATGTCTGATGCCACAGGCTAGCAATTTGGGATTTTCCTGGTCATTCTCTTATATGATCATGAAAATGTATCAGGATCATGTATGGGGTTAAGGTTAACAGCAGCAAATCTTAAATACTACTTGTTTTCCATTGGGAATCCCATTTAATATTCTAGTGAAGCCTATGGACTTTGTTTGTTGCCTACATTCATAATTTAAAGAAATGCTCAATTTCCAGGTAGAGGTTAGTAAAAAACAAAGATATATCTTTTCCCATTCTGGATCCCTTCAAATCTATCCTCCAGGTTAAGAACTCTTACAATAAACTATTTTGTCTGGAGTTATATTATCACATAACTCTCCAGAAGATGTTTAGAAAGATTTGAACTGAGAGACAGAAAACACTTCCCCTGGATAGGATCATTTATGTGCAACTTTGGGGTCATCTTCCAGCCATGGTACTACCAATTTTAGATATTAAGGGAGTTCAATTAAATTCCATTTTTTCCAACTCAATTTCAATAAATATTGGTTAAGCATTGATTATGTGAAAAAAACACTCTGCCAGGTATTAAGGGAGGCACAAAGATAAAAAAGCTATAGTTCCTGACTTCATTAATTAGGATGTCTGCAATACATAAACCTAGAACCAAAATACAAGTAGAAAGTTCCAGCCCTTATGGTGACAGCTTTAAACCCAGTGTGACTGACCATAGGGTAGCATTTTCCTCTAGGAAGTATTTAAGTCTTTTATGACTCCAAGAGTAATTAAAACAACCCTGTTGCAGCTAGTATCCATAAGTTGGTTCATATGGTGTTTGCTTCCAAAAGAATTCCAGGACTGATGTAGGATCCTGCAACTGGTGAATCAAGGGGACTGCTAGGATCTGAAGATTCTTTCCTCCCCTCCCAGCCCCCTCCTTTACACCCCCCCCCGCTTTGCAAGTCACTTTCTAAATGTCCTCACAGAAGAATGCTTCTCTTATACCTGTAAAGCTAGCTTTGCACTTACCTCCATTTCTCAAGATCATTCTTTCTCCAAACCTAATTCTTTCAGATGTTCCCCATGATAGCAAGCTAAAAAAATTACTCACTTTTCCCCTCTGCAAATACTAGCCAGTAACCAGCCTTCAGCCCCATACATTCCCCCCAGCACAACTTTGTGAACATGTAACAGAGGTGATCAAAGGAACTCTAATTTACTGGCCTAGGACACTTGAAATGGAGGGGCATTCAGTTTCCTTGCTAGGGGAAACATGTGAGGTGTTCAGGCAAAGTTTGGATGGCCATTTGTTAGGTACACTGAGGAGTCAATTCTTTATCAGGTATTAGATGGATTCAATGGGCCCCAGAGTCCCTTCTACGACCTAAACTCTATGATTCTAGAACAAAATCTTGCATCCCAGACTTGCTAGGATGATTCAAGAAACTCTTGAATGGATCCCAGTAGGACCTATCTTGAATCTAGGTTCTAACCTGAAGAAAATTGGCTGAGAGTTGGGAAGGATGGATGATTGTAAAAGCACCAAACCTTCCCCTAGCTTTCTTATAACACTTGATGCACCCATGAAACCAAAATGAATTTTTAAAATAAATTATAAAAACACCCAAAATGAATAAAGCAATATAACCTTCCTGCCTCTCTTGGAAGCTTGCTAATCCATTTGTGCAGCTTACCTTTATTTCTTTCAGGTATTGGCTATATTGGTCAATTCTTATTTTCAACATCTGTGGTTTGAGATTGGAATAGGGATAGGAACTGGATTTTTGGTTTCAATGGTTTAGAGAATTCCCAAGTGAGAAAGCTCCTTCTACCAATGAAGGTTTAGTTATTTCTCTGAAAATTATAATCTTAAAGTTACTTAGAAATCCAAGAGGTTAAATGATTGGTCAAGGTTGCACAGCCAGTAGATGTCAGAAGTGGGACTCAAAGTGAGTCTTCCTGGCTTCGAGGAAAGCCATCTCTGTTCTCCATGCTATGATAACTTCCAAAAAATTCATTTATAGCCCCAGCATGCCATTATACTAGAATGGCCCTTTGTCCCCTCTGGTAAGCAGCATTTTAGGAAATCTGAGTTCAAGGAACTCAATGTTCCTTGAAATCAATGTTCCAGGAAATCAATGTTCAAGCAGACATATGAAGGAAGCGTGGTGTGTTAGCTATTTGGAGAAGTATTCTCTCAAAACTACTAATTTAAGCCTAAAGGGGCTTCCTGTTCTGAGACCTCTTTGCATAACTATCCAGGACTCATTCCCATCACCACCATCCTTATCTAGTCCCTCTCCAACATCAGTTTGTCCCACTCCAATCCATCCTTTACACCAATGGCACATTGCTCTTTCTATTGAACAGATATGATCATGTTAGTCTCTTATTCAAAATAATTTCATGGCTTTTAATTATTTATGGATTAAAGTTCAAACTCCCTAACCTAAGATTCAAGACTCTCCTTAAGCTGATGTTTTACTTTTCCAACAATATTGTACACAGCTCCCTATCATGTACACACCAGGCAACAGTCAAACTGTACTGCTTCTCAGACCACCCTTTTCTATCACCATTTCTTTGCTCAAACTGAACCTAGTGCTTAGAACATCCAAATCTCATCCCTGCTTACTGAAATTTTATCTGCTCTTCAGAATGACTTAAAAGTCTCTTCCAGAAAAATCTTCTATGATTTCTCCAGTAGGAAATTAATTCTCTCTCCACATTTTTAATAGTATTTTGTGTCTAACTATCTTACACATCTGATTTCATCTGTGTGGGATGGGAAGCAAGAAGATTCATCACTATGGGGGCATCTTTTCCTGCCTACTTACCTCTTCTATCTGAATCAAGGACTCAAAGAAGAGCAAAAACCAATCTCTGCCCTTAAGGAGCTCACATTCTAATGAAGTATGCAATATGGGGGGAAAGTATATACATTCATGATATATTCTTAAATGGGAGGAACTCTTAAAAAGAAGATGCTACCATTAAGGGGAACAGATAAGGCTTTTTTTGTAGAAGGTGAGGTTTTTAGCTAAGACTGAAAGAAACTAGTAATAAGGTGAAAAGGGAGAGTTTGGGGGACAACCAAAAAAATGTAGGAGTCAGGAAATGGAGTATCTTGTTTAAGTAATAGGAAGAAGTTAGTGTCACTGTATCATACAGTATGTGGAAGTGGGTAAAATATGAGAAGACCAACAAGGTAAGAAAAGACCAAGGTCTTAGGAGTTCATTGAATAGGGAACTACAATGACCAGACCTGTGCTTTAGGAGGATTGATAGTTGAGTGGAGGATGGACTAGAGTTTGGAAAGACTTGAGGCAGAAAGACCAATTAGAAAGTTATCAACAATAATCTAAGAATGTGGTGATAGGAAGAAAAATAGAGACCTAGGATGAGCAGGTTACCATGGTTCGTGGCTGCCAAACCTATGCCAGGGCTTGAACCTTGAATACAAGAGCCATACCAGCAGGGCCATACAAGGATCATTTACCTTGGTGCCACCAAATCACATAATTATAGCTCCTAGCATTCTCCTCATATGTGATTTTCCCGAATTCTTTCCCAGTTTAAATACACATTGTGACTGGAGCTCAAAACCATAGCTAATGAGTTCCCACTAACATGTTTCTTTTGTTGGCCAACCAAAAATACATTATTTTAAGTAAGAAATATTTGATTTAACACAATAGCAAGATAAATGGATAGGAATGGACTCATAGTTTCATTAATGTAGGGAACTTCCAAATGAAAAAATTCTCTCTGCCAACACAGATTGGCACCTATCTGAAACTTAGAGTCTTAAAGAGTTGCCAAGAGCTCCAAGAGATTAAGTGACTTGTACAGAGTCACAGAATTATTATGTGTTAAAGAAAGACTTGAATCCAAGTCTTCTTGGTTCCCAGAATGGTTATTGAGCCACTATGCTATCCTGCCTCTTTAAAGCAAATTAGGTGACAAGAAAGATTTCTCCATAGTCACAAGAGTACATTTTCCTACAGGTGTGGATGGGGTAATTTAAATATGTAGAGAACATATGTGATCAGGGAACATGTATAAAAGGACATACATTCGCCATATATATGGTCAGGAAAATGTGTGGATGGTGCATTTACATTGGAAACATACTTAGTCCAGGTATCAACATGAATGTCATACACAAAGGACTTGCCAAAACAGGGCACATAAGTAACTGAGGCAACTCATATCTTTGGTATTATAGAGTTATCAATGTTCACTGGCAATACTGCTCTCTGATAGCTATTAAATATGGGTATCCTATGTCCATTCTCTTCTAGATACCTTAATTTTGGACAGCTCCATAGTAATACCTACTAAAGAGTTAGATGAACTGTTGTCTGCTACCATCTGCTGGTCTTGAGCCTCTTTGGGACATCTGACATTCTCTGCTGCCATTTATGGGGGTCTACCAACCAATAAGCTTTTCCTTTGTAAGGGAGGGACTAAAGCAGTTTTAGTCTCTGTCCACATACCCCCCCCCACTCCTAGAATACGGTATACCAGGCTGTGGTGCCAGAGAGCCAAAAGCTAGAAGAAGACACCAGGAGAATATTTAGTCTATTTTTCCTGCCCTTGTCTGGATTTTACTCAAAGTTCTTACTTCCGTAATTATCTGATTTGGATTAGTAAATTCCTTACAAGGATTCAAAATTCCTAATTATTAACCTTGAATCACCACAGGGTTCTTCTGGACAAAATCCATGAAGAAGCTATGTGGAGATAGGGTTAAGAGGTTCTCATTAGTCTCTTTGTAACATCTCCATAGCCTTTCTACTCCTTAATATTCCTACTTTGTGAGCTCTAGAAGAACCAAGAGCTAGACAAAACTGTCATACAAAACTATCACCACCACCTTAGATTCTTTTTTTTTCATTTCCTACTTTTATTCTATAGATCTGGCTATAACAAAATTATTCAATCTTGTTTAATATTCTTGCCAGATCAGCACATAATGGTTTCTCTATATTTATCAAGAATACTCAAGGAATGTGCCATAACATCTCAGAATATGTTAAAGATACTATAGGAGTTTGGTAAATGACAAAAAGAATTTTGCAAATAGGCTGTGGGTTGTGAGTGTCTTTTTCAAGCAGACTTGGGAATTTGTTACTTTTGTACTAACAGGTCACAATAACAAACAGATCATCTCTAACATTTCCTTTAATCAGAATTTTGTATTCAACCTGGGCGTCCTTATGGCTCTATTTAACTCATGTGTCTCGGGCCTCTGAGTGACATTCAAGCTTGAATATAATCATTTTTCCAACAAGAGACGTAATGATCACTGATTCCAGGATAGGGCAAAAGGAAGCAGTGACTAACATACTAGAACAGCCTTTCAGATCATCTTTTTAAAAAAAAAATCTTTCAGACACAAATATCTTATTTGTCTCACAAATATGTATCAGGTCTGTCTACATTCATCAATGCAAACCTTTCTCTGTATGACTCCAATGACCCTCCCCCATATTCTTTAGCAAAAACCCTCTAGATCTGAAAATAACAATGACAACAACAATAAATAACATTTATATAACTCTACAAGTTTTGCAAAGCACTTTACATATAGTCATTTCATTAAATTTATGATTGTCACTAGGATGAGAGAACAGAAGCTAATGGCTTAGAGAGCTAGGAATTTTCCTACCTCAAACAATAGGCTTTTTGGAATACCAACAAAAAAAGCATAGAAAAAAAAGGAGTTTTGAGTGTGGGTTAGTTTCATAGATCCACTCCCCAATTTATATTTATTCTACCCTGGTTACTTTAATGATTTTACTTTGGGATCAAGGTGCCAAGGAATGAGCTAGTTTTCCCTGTGGTAGGGAATGGAGACACCATTTCTGGATTGTGAGAAAGGGACTATTAATCCTGGCACACTTCAGAGAGGTGAGTAAGATAAAAATGGGCATAGGGTAATAAGAACCCACTTGGGGACCAACTGGATTAAGTTTTGAAGTCAACCTACTGTTTGGAGGACCCTAAAGGATTTTTAGAATCATTTCTCCCAGATTTTACAAGAGTTTCCAAGAAAGTAATTCTCTTGACACTTTGTGTGTAATAAATGAACTAGATTGGAGCTGGCTGGAACCCGGAGACCAGTGAGGCGGGTGATCTGAGAAGTTCTAACCTTGAGCTCCAGGAGGAAGTCTGGGTATATTGTTGGAGCATTCAGGAGACCAAAACTGCAGAAAGAGAGAAGCAGAATGATTCAGAGAAAACTACTTGGAGCCTGGAACCTAAGGAAAAAAATTCAAGTTCAAATTCTAGCAGTGCCATTTACTACCTGTATGACCATGGGAAATTGGGGACCCTTACTGGGTTTCAGTTTCTTTATCTGTAAAATGAAGGAATGGATGATGTGACTTGGAGGTCTAGTTATTCAACCAATTTAGCAGAATAGCATAAGAGACTTGCCAAAACCTTTCCTAAAAATCAGGTAAACTGTACTTCAAAGCATTCTCTTGATCTATCAAACTTTAGTCAAAAAGAAAATGAAGCTAGAAGGTATGACATATCTTTTTAAAGCCATAATGGCTTTTTATAATCACCATAATCTTTTCTAGATATAAATTAGTCATCCTTTTAACAAGACATTCTAGAATTTTGTCAAGAATCAAAGTCAAGCTCATTGGCCTACAGTTTACAGACTCTACTCTTTCTTCTTTCTACCCTTTAAAAATTTAGGTCATTTGCCTTTCTGAAATCCTGCTGTAGTTTCCCCTTTCTCCATAATCTTCTGCAGTTCACTAAAAATGGTCAACAAAGTCATCTGTTAGTTTTTCTAGTATTCTGGGTTATTGTTCATTTGAGTCTAATGACTTTAATTCATCAAAGTCAGTTAATTGCTTTCTTAAAATCTCCCTAATTGACTTCAGAATCAGCTCTAGAGAATCCAGGGTCCAATACTAAAAATAAAGAAGTTGTCTGTTAAGAAAACTAAGACATACCTCATTTTTGTTACTTCAAACCAAACCTGTAATTAAAGCTAGTCATGTTTGTTTTGGAGATATTTTGAGGGCCATTCTGTAACTGAAAGTATTTTTCATTTATAATAAGAGAAATGAAAAATCAAAACTACTGTAAATTTTTACTGTCTGACATAAAATTTGCAAAGATGATAAACAGTATAAATAAGCATCATTAAGGAGTCTGTAAGATAGGAAGGGCACGTATACTAATGGCCTTTGGAGCATTTGTGAATTAGTCTAATCATTCTAAACAGTAATTTGTAATTGTGTTAATTAAATAAGAAAAATTTCAATAACCTTTGACCCAAAGATCCCACTGCTTGTCATATAGCACAAGGAGGGATTGGGAAATGACTGAATAAATTTGTATTACATGAATGGTATGAAATATCATGTTATGTGAGAAATAATGAATATGAAGAATTGTACAGGTAGGGAAAGATAGTAGAGCTATGATTTCTTTGTTATAGGGAACTTCTAGCTGAGTAAATTTCCTTTCCTAGGACAAATTAGCACCACCTTCATAACTCATGTTTTAGAGAGTCCCTTACATGGAAGGTTAGGGAGGATAAGATTGCAGAAATTTCAAGGCTCTGGAGTCGATTGGGAAGCAGTATGATCTCACCTCTATTAAGGGTTAAGGAAAACTTCCAGGATAATCCAAAAAACAAGATAATTGAGAATTGTCATTCTATGCCAAAAATGAAGAATCTTTTTGGACTGCCTTTAAAAGAAAAATAATAAAACCCTAAATTTTTAAAAGTAAAAAAATTAACATTTAACAATAAAGTTATCAGTAATTCTTTAAAATAAAATATTTCTCATGAAAGGATGTATTAGAAAAAGTATATGTGGATTGTCATTCAGAACTCAACTCTCCAATTTCAATACATGCACATAAATATTTCTATTTTGCTTTTAATTCCTGTAACACATTCATTTCACTGAGTCAGAAAGTAAAGAGTGTGGTGTTGTGAATGAAATGTTGAATTTGGAATCAGAAAGACACTACTTTATAATCTATTAGACACTTACCAGCTATAAGACCTTAGGCCAATTCTTTTTTTTTATTATTAATACTTTTTATTTGCCAAACATATGTATGGGTAATTTCTAAACATTAACCCTTACAAAGCTTTCTGTTACAAATTTTCCCCCCTACTCCCCACCCCTCCCCTAGATGGCAGGATATCCACTATATGATAATTATGTTAGAAAACTTAAGAAATTATGTATAGTTATTGCCACACATCATTTTTTTGTGCAGGAGAAATCGTATCTACAAGAAAGAATAATCCGATAAAGGAAATACAATGCAAGCAAACCTCAATAGAGAACATGGAAATGTTACGTTGTGGTCCACATTTCACATCCCTCTCTCTGGGAGTATATGGCTTTCTTCACTGAACAATTGGAACTGGTTTGAAGCATTTCATTGTTGAAGAGAGTCATGTCCATTAGAAGTGATCCTTATATAGTATTGTTGTTGCCGTGAATAATGATCTCCTGGTTCTGCTCACTTCACTGAGCATCAGTTCATGCAAGTCTCTCCAGGCTTCTCTGAAATCATCCTGCTGGTCGTTTATTACAGAGCAATAATATTCCATAACATTCATATACCATAATTTATTCAGCCACTCTCCAATTGATGGGCAGCCATTCAGTTTCCAGTTTCTAGCTACTACAAAAAGAGCTGCCACAAACATTCATGCACATGTGGGGCCCTTTCCTTCTTTTATGATTTCTTTGGGATACAAGCCCTTAGGCCAATTCTTTAACTTCTTCTTCTGAACCTCAGGTTACTCATCTGTAAAATAAGAGAGTTGATGACCTCTCAAGTCCATTCTATTTATAAATCTATAATCCTATGAATGGTGAAGTCAAAGGTGTGCTAGTAGTAAAATAGATTCTCAGAGAAACTTATGAAATTTTTTTAAAAGGATAGTTTAGGTATTGTCTTTGCAAACCATGAAGCAGACACTATATTTTTGTTAATGATATGTTGATATGTTGATGATGAAATATGATATATTTCTATCCCCATACTTCCAGAACAAGACTACTATATCTCCTCCTCAAGGTTCTAGGGGTTATTTTGAGAGTTCTGGAGGATCTCTAATGCTATTGGTTCAAGCAGTCATCAGTTTTGTCATATTACTGTTAGCTATGAGCGTCTAATAAACCAGTTTCATTCAACAACATTAATTGGCTTTAACAAAAGGCATTTACTTCAATGGTATGAGAATAATGAAAGTATAGAAATTTCCCTCTAATACTTTTAAGGCACTCTCCCTGTTTTCATTCATATTCAACTCTTCATAACCCCATTTGGAATTTTCTTGGCAGAGATACTAGAGTAGTTTGCCATTTCCTTTTCTAGCTCATTTGACAGATGAGGAAACTGAGGTAAAAAGGATTGTGGCATAGCTAGTAAATGTTTGAGGCTGGATTTGTACATAGGTTTTCTTGACTTCAGGCCCAGTAATCTATCTACTGTACCACCTACCTGTCTTCTTCCTCTGATACAACCAAGTTCATGACCAGAAACAGCATGACTATTAGATAAGTCCTACTTCTACCTTAAACTACTGCTGGGCTGGGTCCCAACGGAGATCCCTGAAGGTCCCTCATAGCATCCATCGTTACTGGGGTGAATGCAAAATTTGGATGCTAAGATTCTAGAATTCCAGTAGACTTAGAAGCTCACTCTGCTGACCTTTTTTTATTAAAGCTTTTTATTTGCAAAACATATGCATGGGTAATTTTTCATCACTGACCCTTGCAAAGCCTTCTGTTCCAAATTTTTCTTTCCTTCCCCCCAACCCCTCCCCTAAATGGCAGGTAGTCCAATACATGTTAAGTATGTTAAAATATATGACAAATCCTATATATGTATACATATTTATACAGTTATCTTGCTGTACAAGAAAAATCAGATCTACAAGAAAAAAAAACCTGAGAAGGAAAACAAAATGCAAGCAAACATCAACAAAAAGCATAAAAATGCTATCTTGAGGTCCTATAGGCTGCTCCCCGGTGTATATGGCTTTCTTCATCACTGTACAATTGGAACTGGTTTGAAGCATTTCATTGTTGAAGAGAACCATGTCCATCAGAATTCATCATCGTATAGTATTGTTACCTTGTATAATGATCTGGTTCTGCTCATTTCACTCAGCATCAGTTCATGCAAGTCTCTCCATCTGCTGACCTTTTGAAACTCACAAGTTGATAGTGTTCAATACTTTCACGTAGAATAGAAAAGGAAAAAAATTGTCAAGGCAGGCAAAAAACAAGACATAATTTCAAAGGGCTACCTGGCCTCATAGGGAGAAGACCCATGGTCCCTCCCCTTACATTTGTAAAACATCCTCAGTGAAGGAATCATACCGAAAATTTGCAGCCAAATAGAATGAGAGAATTGGTAGTGACCAGCTACAAAATGTCTCCGAACACTCCACAATCCCTTGAAAACATTTCCATTTTATACATCACAGTTCTCTCTCTTGCCTCTTCAACATGGTGAGTAGCTTTTCCATTTCATTTTTCCTAATATCTAACATGGAGTGGTTGATTGAATAAAGAGATTTAATATCCGTTTCACAGGCAGCTAGGTGGCACAGTGGTTAGAGTACTGGACTTGGAGTCAGGAAAACCTGAGTTCACATCTACCCTCAGATACTTATAAGCAATGTGACCCTAAGCAAGTCATTTAACCTTACCTCAATTTCCTTAAACTATGAAACAGGGTTAATAATACCTCTCAAGTGAAGATCAAAGGAGATTATGGTTCTAAAACATTTAACACAGTAGCTGACACATAGTAGGCACTATATAAATGCTTATTCCTTTCTTTAGGGTCCAGAATTCCCCAACCAAAGGAACTCTGAGACTCTTCCCTCCCACCCCAACCAAGGGGCAACTAGTTGTACCAAAGAAAGTGGGAGGGAGCTCCATTTTGATTATATGAGTGGCTTAATAACCATAATGGGTTACTTACATAGGGGCTGTCTGGGGGAGACTGCTAGACAATTCACTGGGGGTATCAATGAAACTATACAGTGGATCCCTGCAAAGATCCTCCAAAGGTCCCATAGTAATTACAAAAATTTAAAAAAAAAGGAAGAGGAGCTGCAAAGCATCATTACATATGTCATTAGGATTTGCACTATGTTTAGCAAGGAGTTCAGGTGAGTGCCTAGACACCCAAGATCATGTGGTGGACACAGTGCAGGTTGTATTCTGGTCTCTGTGTCCTTGCTGTGTCTTACTACGGCTTGCACCTCATTACTATGTCCTTGTTGGGGCTTCCAACCCTAAAGGGACTCCACAAAGCCCATGTGCTGGTCAGTTTGAATCAGTTTCCCAGACATACACAAAGTAATTTGCTAGGCACAGTATCCTTGTAATAGCTTTCACCCCAACTGAATGGCTTTCACCAATTGGGACCTCACATCTTACCTGTGCAGACCTCTGACATTCAGAAATGCCTTCCCCTTCCCAGACTTGATAGCCAATAAGAGTCATGGGACCTGGACCACTTTCTAGGGATAACTGTGATGTTTGCTCAGAAATAGGGCCAGGCCTCTGCCAGATCACAGATTTTAAATCTGCAATGGACCTCTAAGCTCTGGATTCAAACCTTTGACACAGAATCCAGTCTTCTTTCAACTCCATGCTGCTTCCCTTGCCGTGTTGGGACAGTTAACACCTCCTCTCCCTGCTCCTCCAGTGCTGGCTTTCAAAGCAACAGGACATGTTTTTACTAGGAGCCATAAAATTCCTGTTCACAGAGTTCAGCACCCAGCACACCCAGCAGGCCTGTCTCATTCATCACTGCTCAGACCTTCACACAGAGACTTCCTCCAGTGCTGCCTCCTGAAATGGAAGAGTCCCAAACCTGGGCTTTATGGCTGGCATTTCCTTCCATCACATGAATGTGATCAGCAAGTCTCTTTGTCCACTGGTTTTTGGCAGGAAATGGGCCTTATTCTTACATTTAATTCCCAAACAAGTGTCTAGACTAGGGTGGGTAGGAGGGGGAGAAGTACTCCAAATCCCTATTGATAGTGTCTAATGGAGGAGAGGTTCATTTGAGAATTATATTAAAGAAATACTTGTGATGAATAGCAAAATAAAAATGTATGTTTTAAGAAGAGAAATAAAAATGTGGTGGCTTTTTGGAGACTGGAAAAAATAAAAATTGGGAAGAAAAATATTTGGAACACGTGAGAAGTTAACTCAAATAAATTTTTAGGATAGTAAGAAGTCAAGAAGCAACCTGGCATAGAGGAGAGAGTACTGGCCTCAAAGGCAGAACTGACTGGGTTTAAGTCCTCCCTCAAACATATGCTGGTTATGCAAATTCTCATGCCCTCAAACCTCTTAAAATTTCAAATTCAGAAAAGCTGCCAAGCAGCGTTGATAGAGGGTATTTCCTCAGTGGGAGAAGCCTATGCCAGAGAAATCTCAGATCCAGTAATATTCCTCCCCTCCATAAAAGGGCTATTCACTTATCACAAGGTTTTAAAGAAAAACACTTGCTTTTGCCTAAAGAGGAAAGAAAATCACTGGGTACAAGGCTTAGCTCTGACATTTGCTAGCTGTGTGAGCCTGGGCAAATAGAGGGCAGCTAGGTGGTACAGTAGTCAACAGTAGCAGAACAAGAGTTCCAGGCCTGGAGTCAGCAACACTGATCTTTGTGAGTTCAAATCTGGCCTCGGACACTAGCTTTGTGATCCTGGGTAAGTCACCTGTTTGTCTCAGTTTCCTTCTCTGTAAAATGGGCTGGAGAAGGAAAAATCAAACCACTCCAATATCTGCCAAGAAAACCCCAAATGGGCATGGAGTTGTACACAACTGAAAACACTTGAACCTCAATAATGACTCTGGGAAAAAAAATCACCCCAACAAATTTGTTCTATTTATGTCTTCTAAAAGAAACAAATAAGCTAGAAGTCAGGAGATTTGCATGCTAGTTCTGGCTAAACCACTAATTAACATGCAACATTACCTAAAACAAGGCATTTCTGGGACTCAGTTTCATTCTAATATTGTGGATAAAAATTTATCCATCAATCTATATTAATGCGGCAGGCACAAGGGTCAATAACCCAAAGACAAAAAAAATAGGTAAATGAAAAATCCAGAGAAATGAAAAATCCTTGAAGGGGAAAGGATTAGCTACTAAAATAAAGGATGGAGGGAATGGAAAGATCTCATGAAGAAAATGGCACTTTAACTTAGTCTTAAAGGAAACCAGAGATTCTAAGAGGCACAGATGAAGAAAGAGAACATGGTGGGAGGGAAAGCTGGTGTAAAGATAGAGAGATAGGAGATGGCGGACTGCAAGGGAGGGACAGCAAGAGGCCCAGTTTGGCTGCATATTGTGCATGTACGAGCCTCATGGGTAAAATGACTAGAAAGGTAGAAAGAGGCAGGATTATAACAAGACTTAAATGCCTGAAGAATTTATATTTGTGAGCCACGAGCTTATTGCATAGAGGAGTTAAAAGTGCTGACATAAAAGGTTCGTGTGAAGAATCAGAATATTGTAAGGATATAACATATAAGGAGGAAAGAATGTCAACTGGGAAAGGAAGAGACCACTCTGCTTTGAAGGAAACAGGATAAGCATTTATATAGCACCTACTATATGCTAGTCACTGTGCTAAGCCTTAGTTTTACAAATATTATCTCATTAGGTCTTCATAACAACCCTGTGAGGTAGGTTTTGTTTAATCCCCATTTTTAACTGAAGAAATTGAGTTAAACAGAGGTTATGTGACTTTTTCAGAGTCACACAGTGGGTGTCAGAAGTTGCATTTGATTCCAAGTCCAGTGCTCTATCCACCATTCCACCCAGATGTGGGGCCAATGTAACAATGACTTGTTACCTTAACAATTAAACCAACAAAATTTTAAGTGAAAATGATATTCAAATATTTATATATGAGTAATATTTAAGATGTGTGAAAGAACTTGACAAAAAGAAAAGGGTAAGAATCTGATCCTGGGTAAGTGTCATATGTTTACATTGAGTTGAGCTTTGGGGGTGGAGTTTGAAAAGGGAAGAAATGGAGAGGGGAAGTCTGTTCAGAGCCCCGAAACTCAAACTCTTGAACTCAGCATTGAAGGTTCTCAGAATCTGATTCTACCTTGCCTTGGGAGCTTTATTTCTTATTTATCCCTTTCAGAATCTATGCTGCAGCCGAACTGAATTGTGCTCCACACCTCCATGGCCATGTCTGGAATGTGCTCATTACTATGGGGGTGGAGAATGGGGTAGGGAAGGAGAAGAAGGGGTTTGGTGAATGATAGAACTTGAGAGCATTGCCCGACTGGCAGTAGGTCAGATGGCAGTGAGAAAGTGAAGGGAGAAACCCCTCTGGGGCAGTGGCTTTGGGGTTCAGCAACCAAAGCTTTTCCCAGCCTCCCAGGGACATTTCTTCCCAGTCCCAACTAGCCCTATGATTCTATGACTTATGGGCAGTGCCAGAAGTACATAAAAGTGTTACACCAATCTCCTTTATATATCAGAGAGCACAGGACAGCTCCTGGCAGGCTTTCCCTTTGTTTAATTCCTCAAAGCTCAGCAAGGAGGAAAGTTTTCAGTAGTCAAACAAAAGAGGTGGACACCACAAGGGAACAAGGTAAAAGAGTTAAGCAGAAAGGAAAAAGAGATGGCTTCAGTCCCAATGACCTCCAGGGCCAACCAGACTTCCCTTCCTCACATAAAAGAATTCCAGAAGGGATACTAGCCTCTATCCAAAGAGACTTAGCTTTGACTTTGTCCCCTGCCATTCTTATTTCATCCAAAGGAGAGCAAACAATTTCAGAATAAGGCTGGAGTCACTATTTAGAGTAGCTAAGCTTGATCATCTCACATTTTTAGAAGAGTAACAAGCATCCCTACATTATATATATATATATGTATATGCATATTTTTTTTTCTGCTAACTCACAAAGAACAGAACAATGATAGGTAGAATTACTTCCTTCCTTCAAGATTAAATATTACTTTCTACATGATGCATTTTCTGATTCCCTGCAACTTCTAGAACCTTCCCTTCCCTGTGCTTAACTACTTTACATTTATTTAAAAATTTATCATCTCTATAATTATCTCTATATTATAGTATCTCTATATTTATTTATGTTTGATTTTTTGCATTAAAATTTTTATATGCTTCACAAAATATATAGCAACTGGGACAAGTAATCCACCACAGTAATATAGAGGGAGAAGAAAAGAGGACTCAGGACAGAGTTTGGAAGATATCCAGTTAACAGGCATAACTTGAATGAACATTAGCAAAGGAAAATGAGAAGGAGTAACTAGACAAGTGGTAAAAGAACTGGGACAGAGCAGTACAAGTGGGGAGAATTTGAAGAACATGGAATCAGGAATTGAGTAAAGGTTCATGCAAATTGGCATAGGGGGAATCAATGGAAGACATGGGGCAGTATCCTTGAAGGCAGGAAAGAGTTTAGAGTTCAGGTCATCTGGTGGTAGACAGTAGGCAGAGAGTCAGGTAGGCATGTCCCCTATTATGAATAATTTGTAATTAATTAATATTAATAATGTGTCCACATTAAGGGCACAGTCAGAAAATATAATTTAGGAACAGAACTACATGCCCATGGGAAAGGTAACAAGATCAAGGCAGGATAAAAATCCTAAAAAAGTGCTTCTTACTCTGAGCTCTGTGAATTTTTTTCAGTAGTATTTTATTTTTCCAAATACATGTAAAGATAGTTTTCAACATTTATATTTGCAAAAGTTTGTGTTACAAATTTTTCTTCCTCTCTCCCTTTACCTAAGGCAATAAGCAATCTGATATAGGTTAAACATGTGCAATGTTTCTTCTAAACATATTTCCATATTTTCCATGCTAAGTTCTGCAAATTGAAATTTTTTAATTTTATAATGGTACTTCAGTATAATTGGTTTAATTTAAGATCCCATGCATTTAAAAAATATTGCTCTGAGAAGAGGATCATTGGCTTCACCAGACTGCCAAAAAGTTTGATGTCACAAAAAAGGTTAAGAAATCCTATCCTATGTTTGCTTGCATTGTGTTTCCTTTCTCTGATTTTTCTTTCTTGTAGATACGATTTTTCTTGCACAAAAATGATGTGTGGAAATATGTATACATATATTCGATTTGCCAAGTATTTTAACATAATTAACATGTAGTGGATATCCTGCCATCTAGGGGAGGGGTGGGGAGTAGGGGGGAAAAATCTGTAACAGAAAGCTATGTAAGGGTTAATGTTGAAGAATTACCCATACATATGTTTTGCAAATAAAAAGTTTTAATTAAAAAAAAATCCTAGCCTAGGGGCAGCTAGGTGGCACAGTGAATAGAGAACCAGCCCTGAAGTCAGGAGGACCTGAGTTCAAATTAGACTTCAGACACTTAACACTTCCTAGCTGGGTGACCTTGGGCAAGTCATTTTTAACCCCAATTGCCTCAACAATTAAAAAAAATAAAGAAATCCTATCCTATAATTCCAAAGGACACATGATGAAAACCACTATCTACTTTCAAAGGGAGAACTGCTGAACTCTGAGTTCTTATTGAAGCTTTCTTTTTCTAATTTATTTTTCTGCCCTTTTTTGTATGAATTCACATGTATAATAAGTAGTATATTATTTGCCTTCTCAATGGATGGAGAAAGAACTGGGGAAGAGAGAGAATTTGAAATTGAAAATAAAAATTAAAAACAAAAAAAAGAAACCACGTTCTAGAAGAAATGGGGAGACTTAAGCATGAGGAACAAGAATAGCGTCTCACTACTAGAACCAGGGAAGAAATCTCAGTTAAGAGGCAAGTCGAGAGTTCAGTTCATAGAAGTCAAAACAGTAACAACCAAAAGGGTGATGATTCCAACCCTCCTGAGCCATGGCTTTACAGTTACTATCTGTAAGCATAAATATAGCCCTCATCTGACAAAAGGTGCTAAAAATGAACCACCTATCTCATGAGGTTATTCCAAGGAAAATGCTTCTTCCTGGATCTTAGTACATATTCTTTCCTTCTCTCAATTTCCCAATATGGAAGAAACAAACTTTGCTCTGATTCATATTTAATGGCTTCCAGAGACATTTTTATTGTTATTACAAGTAATTGCAGAGAGAGCCATTGTCTGACAGAATTTTCTCTGGCCATCCAAGGAGCCCTGATTACAAGCAATTACTTCTAGTATTTATGGCATAAAACGAAGAAGCAAAATCAAGGCCAGTTAGGATGAATTACTAGCTACTACTAAATACAAGAAAAACAACATTCCATATGAGGAGATAGAATATGTAATTGTACAATACGTCTCAACATTATTTGTCACAGCACAAAGGAAAGTTAGTGATAATATGAACATAATATAAAGGCCTTGGTCAGTGGTTTGTATTCATAGGGGACCCATTTGAATTTCCCAAGTAAATATTATAAAGGAAATTAATTACACTGAAACAAACTTATCAAAATATTTTTATTTTATTAGCTTAGGGAACAGAGAGCTGGTCTCAGAGTCATGAATACCTGGGTTCAAATTCTGTTTCAGGCCATGTGATCCCAGGAAAGATTTTCAACTCTCTAAAACAGTGGTTCTTAACCTGGAGTCTGTGAACTTAAAAAAAAAAATTTTGATAAGTTTGTTTCAGTGTAATTAATTTCCTTTATAATATTATGTATTTTGTTTGATGCATAAAGAAACATTATTCTGGAGAAGAAGAAAAGTCTGCACAGACTGTACAAGAGGCCAGATACACACACACACACACACACACACACACACACACACACAGAAAGAAAAAGACAGAGAGAGAGAGACACAGAGAGGCACAGAGAGAGAGGAGAGAAAGAGAGACAGAGAAAGACAGAGACAGAGAGACAGAAAGAGAGAAAGATAAAAAGAGAGAGAAAGAGAGAGAGGAGAGAAAGAGAGACAGAGAGACAAAGAGAGAGAGGAGAGAAAGAGAGACAGAGAGACAAAGAGAGGGAGGAGAGAGAGACAAAGAGAGACAGAGAGAAAGAGAGAGAAAGGGAGAGAAAGGGAGAGAAAGAGAGAGAAAGAGAAAAGAAAAAGGGGAGAGAGAAAGAGAGAGAGTAGAGAGAGGGAGAGAGAGAAAGAGAAAAAGAGAGAGAAAGAGAGGGAGAGAGAAAGAGAGAGAAGGAGGGGGGAGAGAAAGGAGAGAGAGAGTGACAGAGGGAGAGAGAGAGTAACAGAGAGAGAGACAGAGAGAGAGAGGAGAGAAAGGAGAGAGAGAGAGGAGACAGAGAGAAAGAGACAGAGACAGAGAGACAGAGACAGAGTGACAGAAGGGGGGGGGAGGAAGACACACACATTAAAAACTCCTCTCTAGACTCTAAGTGCAGTGACCCAAATTAGTAGAAGGAGATTCTTCTTTTGGAGGTTTCCTATATCAGTGAAATTGCCCATTAAATCCTTATTTCTACAATAGGGAACTTTAGTCTCACTTCCACTGTTCTGTCCTTGGGCCATAGTCCTTTTATATTCCTTCTACTCCTCTGCTCATTCCCCAAACACACATACAAACCTCAATGAGACTCATCCCCATCATGAATACTAGATGTATACCTCCAAGAAGAAACATAGTAAGTTTGAGAAGTAATTAGCAAGTAAATGCACCAAGTAATCTTTCAGATCATGTCTATCAAGTTTCCTCTCAGGGTGACCAAAAAAAGATTTAATGAACAGATGAAAGAAAAAAAAACCATATGAGTGGCCTACTTATTAATTTAACAATGTCATTCTTTCTTCTTCCATTAAAATCCTGCTTTGAGTCCTTATCTAGGCATGAAGGTGTCCTTATTCTTAAAAGCTAAATGTGATCAAAATGGCAGCTATTATCTCCTTAATTTAGAAGCAGGATTGGTACTTGGACCAAGGATAGAACAAAGCCTCTAAGGTAGAAGTAAGTAGCTCTAGCTAGAGAAATATGGAGGCAGAGAGCAAAGTTGGACATTCTAGGAAGGATTCTCACTTCCCATTGTAATTCTGACCCCAGACTTTCTAGCAACAATCACAGATGAGAAAAATAAGCCAGGGACAGAAAATCGAGGTGAAGGCCAGCATGGATCAAGGACATGCAGACTGACAATACTTCTATCCACCAAACCTATAATCATTAAATCCCTTTTCACAAAATAAAATTAGTTATCTATAATTACAGTTGGTAAAGTGAATTAATTTTTATGTTGCTGATGCTTTTTTAATATCATTTTATTTTTCCAAATACATGCAAAGATAGTTATCAACATTCATTCTTGAAAAACTTTGCAATCCAAATTTTTCTTCCTGTCTCCCCCTTCCCTCCTCAAGATGGCAAGCAATCTGATATAGATTAAATGTGTATAATTCTTCTAAACATATTTCCATATTCATTATGCTATGCAAGAAAAATCAGATCAGAAAGGGAAAAATGAGAAAGAAAAACAATCAAATGGCATTATATTGCTGATTCTTAATCTAAATTGTTAAGTTGAATAATTTCCTTAAAATATGTTTTATTAATGCTTTTTGTAATATCATTACCTCTTTTCAATACCTTGGTCCATTTTTTCCTTGTAGGATTAAGTTCACATTTGAGAGGAAAATCATTTGTTTGTGTACCTTTTTTCTTTTCATTTTGTGTCTATCATTCTGCTTTTTCTTTTTTTCTTCTCATGTGTTCTGCATAATTTTGTATGATCCTCCTCGGCATGTTGGCATGTGATCTGTCTCTTGATTTTTTTTTCCCATTAAAAAAGCACTGGAGTTTGGAATTCACATTTCTAATTGTGATTTAATTTATTATATAAATTATATAAAATTAATGTTTCAGGAAATGTCTGGTGAATTCAGTTTTTGCTCTAATAGTTCTGGCAATTTTGTTCTATGATTCTTGGAATATGGTGTCCAAATTTTTGGTTTTATCCCCTTTTTAGGGATCCCAATGATTTTTAAATTATCTCTCTTTGCTTTGTTTTCTGTCAGTTGTTTCTGATGTTATGTGTCAGGTATTCTCATTTTTGTTATTTGACTTTGTCCTATTGTTTTTCATTTTATCATTTAGTTTTTAAATGTTATTTCCTCTACTCTAGTTTTGAGACATACATTATTTTGTTTAAAAAAGTTTCCAGCTTTTGTTCTGAGCTATTTAGTCTTCCAAATTTTTCTTCAGACACTCAACTTGACTCCTCATTTCTTCCTTCATTTTTTAAAATAAGTCTTCCTTCCTTTCTCAGAGTCCCTGTCATCAATATATTCCCTTTTCTGGTATCCTACTTGTAGTTATTGCCGAGTTACTCTTTCTTCTAGATTTTCATTCTAGGATTTCCTTGAATCCATAGTGTTTCTTCATTGTATTAGATGTTTTTTGTGTTTGCTTCAGCATCTTCACAAGGGATGGCTGGTTAAGTCCCATCTCCTTGTAGGACAAGGCTCGTTTCATTGAATTAAATTGGTTTCTCTCCTTCTACTCCCTTCCTATTCTAAGCCATTCTTAATGATGAAGAAATTGAGATAAACAGAGGTTAAGTAATTGGTCAAGAGTTACACAGCTAGAAAGTGTCTGATGCTGGATTCAACTCTGATCTTCCTGACACCAAGCCCAGAACTCTATATAGTAAAATAGAAACTAACAGAATTTTCTTTTTATGGAGAGAAATCAAGAGTAAAGGTGATCTTCCCAATATGATGACTGATTATAGGAGAAAGAACTGCCTTTCTCACTAAAAAAAAAAAAAAAAACAAAAGAAGCATTTGATTTTGCCCCCTCTAAATATATCCTTGACCTCACATGTTCCCATCACGAGTGTTCTGACCACAAGTGGAAAAATGTTCTGGATTTGAATTCAGACCTATGTTCAAATTTTAGCTCTTCCATTCACCACTTGTGCAATATTGGGCAAGGTGCAATCTCCCTGGGTCTCAGATCTATGAATGAAATGAAAGGATCAGTCTGAATGACCTTTTAGCTCCAGATTTATGATCCATCCTTTGATTCTATGCTTATGTATCTACCCCATGAGTAACACCTGTTTCCTATATTTCCCTCTTAGATGTCTTTTCCAGAAATGTCCTTTCATCCCACTAATTATGTATACTTTTGCAAGAGAGCATGCCACAAATTTGGGGAGATGGGAAATGTATTATTTCTTTTCTTCCTGTGTTATTTCAATAAATGCCTTTGTGTTAAATTTTGTCTTCTGACTGATAAATAAACATACTGTTGGGGGCCATGTACTATGATTTTGGATTAGATGTGGATCCAATAAGTATCATGAACCTGGGATAGAAATTCTATGTTTCCATTTGTGACAGGGACTGGAGTATTCTAAACACTACTATTTAAAGTGGTTCTTTGTCATTTGTTGTTCAATCATGGCTGTCTCTTCATGACCCCATTTTGGAGTTTTCTTGACAAAAATACTGGAGTGGTTTGATATTTCTTCTCCAGCTCATTTTATAGATGAGAAACAAAGTTAAGTGACTTGACCAGGGTCACACAGCTAGTAAGTGTCTGAGGCTGGATTTGAACTCATGAAGATGAGTCTTCCTAATTCCAACCTCAGTGCTCTATTCCTAGCTGTCCCAACTGTTTCTTTGTTCGTTTTTGCGAGATTGGGACTCTCTATCTCACCTGGACTAGAAATGCAGAGACGACTCACTTCTGGATTTGGATTTTAATCAGCACAGAAGTTTTAATCTGCTTCTACCTGACTGGTTTACTCTTCTGTAGCAGTCTGGTGGCTCTGCACTCTCGGACACTCACCATAATGGCTCCAAACAATAAAGTTAGCTTGAGCCTTATTGCAGCTCAGAGCTCCCAGATTCAAACTTTCTATTAGCCTCAACCTTCCCAACAGCAGGCATGACAATAGTGCACCATCACAACCCACAAAATGTCTCTATTTCATTTTTCATTGGGCTGATCTTCCAGATTTCACTCCCCAGAAACTCATCATTCTGCAAGACATTAACTCTCAAGCTCCTACCTCCACAGATCATTTCCTACCTCCTTTGCTGGGGCTTCATCATACCTCCATTCCAGGTTCCTCCTCCCTCCTTGATTTCTTAGCTTTTTGATGTGTTATCTTTTTCCATTAGATTGTGAGTTCTTGAAGGGAAAAGACTGTCTTGTGCTTTTCTTTGTATCCTCAATGCTTAGTATGAGACCTGATATATAGTAGATATTTGTTTACTGATCCTCACTTCTTTCAAAGAGAGAGAGACAGAGACAGAGAGACAGAGACAGAGACAGAGAGACAGAGACAGATAGAGACAGACAGAGACAGAGAAAGAGACAGAAAAACAGAGAGAGAAAGAGAGACAGACAGAGAGACAGAGAGACAGAAAGAGAGACAGAAGAGACAGACAGAAAAACAAAGAGAGAGAGAAACAAAGAGGCAGAGACAGACAGACAGAAACAGAGAAAGAGACAGAAAGAGACGGGGGGGAGAGAGAGAAACAGAGAAAGAGACAGAGAGACACATACACAGAGAGGCAGACAGACAGAAAAAGAGACAGACAGAAAAACAGAGAGACAGAGAGACAGACAGAAACAGAGACAGAGAGAGAGATAGAAAGAGAGAGAGAGACTGAGACAGAGACAGAAAAAGAGACAGATAGAAAAACAGAGAGACAGACAGAGAAACAGAGAGAGAGACAGACAGACAGACAGAGAGAAAGAAATTCATGGAATTCCAAGCTTATTTTATTTTTCAAGGAGAAAGTGCTGTCTCAGTTAGTCCTCCCAGATCCCATAGTTATGAGTACTCTTTCCTTTCCTCAAATATTTCTAGAGAACTCTGTAAGAATCTTTCCTTTGCCCCATTTGTTGCCCTGTGTGCTGCTTACCTTGTTAATATTCCTGTGTTTTCAGCAAGAATATAAACACTTTGAGGACCAAAAATGTTTGGTTTTACCTTTGTAACCTCACTTCTTGGCACAACATCATATATGAAAAAAAAATTTTTAATGTTCCACATTTGGCAATGGAAAGGCACAGGTAGGTTTAAGCAGGCTAGAATGCATAACAGAAATGAGAATTTTCTGACTTTCTTTTTATATGGATCCATTTTTTAATATGATTTTCTCTTCCATAGTCTTTAGCTTTGATGCTATTTAGTATATTTGACCTTGGTTTCCATTCTCTGATCCTGGTTCCAACAATTTGTTCTCTTCATTATTAAGTGCAGCCAAGTTCCTGATCTACAGAAATTAACTCTTGACTGGTAGCCACCTAACAATAATGTGACCATCATAGAAAAAGATCTATGGAGTATTTCTCTACACATGACACTATTGAGTCCTTTGCAAAGCATCCAAGGGATATGATCCCTGCTTTTTAAGATTTTATGAGAAAACAACATTGGTTCATAGTGACGTTAAATAGGGATAGTCAACTTAAGAAGCCTTAACCAAATTTATGACTAAAATGTTGAAATACAATTCAATATATTAACAACTGTGAAAACAAATAAATAAAAGCTCGTTATTGGGTGTGGAGAATGGCAATATCAGGATCTACTTAAATGAAAAGAAAATAGTCATTGAATATGGGAAATGATAAAGAAGTCACTTCTTCATGGAAGACAAATAGGAAGTTATCCTAAGACCCATTAATGTAATGCATTTCAGTTAAGAGATAATCTAGGAACTATAATCATGGTAACAGAGAACTGATTTGCTCTATATTTTGGGATGTCAATCATTTGGGGAAACGATTTCTTGATACAAATCATGTTTTATGTACACAACCTATCATATACAATAGTTTAGAATAGAAAAGTAGTAGTAGAGTGGGCCTTGTTTCCCCCACTATATTCAGGAGGATACAAGCTTAACATCATCCTGGGGCCTCATATATCCCTTTCTCTCTTTTTCTATTCCACCATGGGAATTCTCCCCTCTACCTGGGACCATATTTAGAATGCCTAACTTCCTTCAGGACAGATCTTGACACAGAATAAAAGCCTTTATTCATCAAAAGCTGCTCTAGGTGGTAGCATGTCAACTAAGAGAGTGACCATATGGTCTCTGTCTGTTGCTATTCCCTACCCCTAATGTGTTCCCCTTTCTTGGACTTTCTGACAGTTATATATGGAAAAGCATGTGTCTTTAGCATGGAAACAGGGGAAAGAGAAAGGAAGAGTTGTCATCTCTTTTTCTCTGGGTTAGGTACATTATCAACAACAAGCATGTCCATAATATTGATTCACTAAAGAAATAATTGTACATGAAACTGCAAATCTACTGTGCAAAACTTGTTATTCCTTTCAAATATACAACAAAATTATATGTAAATTTCTTTTTCCTTTTTTTTCTTGCCTTCCTTCCACCTTTCACCCCAGAGATAGCCAGAGATGGCTACCATTAGACACAAAAAAAAGTATATATGTATACATATATATGTATGTATGTATATATTCAGCCATTTCCCAATTGATGAGTATTCCTGCAATTTCTAGTTTTTTTTTCCAGAAGGAGCTGCTACAAACATTTTAGAACAGTATAATTTGTGAGAGGTAGTATAATGCAATAGAATATTAGTTTAGGATTCAGGAGATCTGGGTTCAAATTCTGACTTTAGCTTACCAGTTTATTTATTTAGCTCAGTGCTTGGCACGTAGGAAACGACTAATAAATATTTTTCATTTGTTCATTTGAGTCACATTCCCTCTTTGAGTCTCAATTTTCTCATCTTTAAAATGAGGATAATAATATTTATACTAAAGCAATGTATGTTGTAAAGCTTGAAGTTCCAAATAGATGTATTATCATTTTTACTTACTACTTTAAGAAGTCTCTGAATGCAAAAATGCAAAAAAAAATTGAGTTCTACACAAAATCTCCACATATTAGTAGCATAAGCATAGAGTGACATTATATATAGAGTCAGTTTAGAATCATTTATTAAGTGCTTACTATGCTCCAGGTACTGTACTAAGCACTAAGAATATAAAATTCAGTAGAATCATTGTTCCTGCCCTTTAGGAGTTCCCGTTCTAATGACTGAGTCTACATACAATCAAGTATGTATATACAAAATACATATTTTATGTATACAAGATATATACAAAATACAGGATATATACAAGGCAAACAGAAGGTAATATCAGAAGGAAAAGCAGGTGGGTATGGGGGCAAGAGGATTAGGAACATCCCCTTGCCAAAAGTGGGATTAGAGGGAAATTTTATGGAAAATTTATTGAGGGAAATTTTATGGAAATTTATTGAGGGAAATTTATGGAAAATGGTAAACTAAAAAGCATATATGAGGAAGGAGAACCTTCCTAGTATGGGGGACAGCCACTGAAAAATCAAGGGCTATATCCTGTATGTCATGCATGAAGAATAACAAAGAAGTCAGTGATGAAAAAATTGTAGAATACAATACAGGAGAGGAAAGGATAAAAAGACTGGTAAGATAGAAAGGGCCTAGGTGGCAAAGCCCAACAGAAGATTTTATATTTGATCCTGGTGAGCCACTCAAGTTTTTGGCTATGTAGGGTAAGAGCTGGTCTGAAGTTCTGAAGTCATGTCCCTCAGACATGCCATCTGTACCATCCTGAGCAAATTATTTAAAATCTCAGTTCTCTAATTTACTTTCTATGACTATAAGTTACACAGAGAGAATCCTCCTACATTGAAAGAGGAAGTTTCTTATCCAGAAGATCCATGTACCAATGAAATCCTAAAACTAAGTTCCTGTCTTTATTAGAATCTGTCATCACCTCAACAGAAAGAGTAATATAGCTCTGATTTGGACCTTCTCTTGCCTTGGCTCTGATCATCTCTTAGAGCAGAGCTTCTTAAACTTTTTCCACTCATGACCCCTTTCTGCCCAAGAAATTTTTAGATAACCCTGGGTATGTAGGTATATAAAATAAGTATATACATCAAACATTTACTAATAATAAGTCATAATTTTGTGACCTTCACATTGTTATGAGGTCCCATGTGGGGTTATGATACACAGTTTAAGAAGTTGGGTCTAAGGGACAACTGAAGACAGAAGAGAAGTCACCCAAAGGATTCTAGGAGCCACTGAGTCCTTCAGACCAATAAATAGGCAAACACAACCCTATCTGATTATTGAGGAAGAAAGTTTTATTGATTTCATTAACTTATAATTTATGGTAACCAAATTATACTTGTCATAGAATAATAGATTTAGAGCTACGAGAAACCTTGGAAGCTATGAAGTGTGTCCCTTATTTTATAGGTGAAAACATTGAAGCATGAAAAGATTGATTCACACAACTAGTAAGTATGTAAAGAAAGATGTGAATTCAGATCTTTTTAATTTCAAATTCAGTGCTCTATATAATCCCATCTAGTCCTTTCCTTGCCTAGTGAACACAGACATCTAAATAACTTATTTAAAAAAAAAACACTGGTCCTAACAAATAATTTTAAATTGTTTGCACACAGGGTGGGGGTGGGGTGGGGGTGTAATATCTATTCCAAAGCTGTTTTTAAAGATTCTTTTGACTAATTTTTATCCATATCAGTGGGCTGTCATCTTGACTACCTTCTTTCACATTAAAAAAAGATATTCAAACATCCTGTTAAAATCTTTCATAATTCCATCTGAACATTGGTGATAAGACTAAAAATATATTTCCTCCCATGAAGGATGTATTTGAATCTTTAACTGGTGGGTGGGTGTGTAGTCTTTCAAAAAATTTACCCGGTGCTATTTTGGAATCAATTTCATCGAGAGAGAATTCTCAGACATTTATATCCATCAGAAAAGAGTAAATGAGCATTTCAGATAAATCTATCAAGAAAAAACACTCCTTTTTCTTCATCATTGTCTGTCTTTGTCAGTTGACTACCACATGAATGTCTCCGTAAGTGTTTATTAATCACTCTCCTTACCTCTGATGGGCCCAACCACTTTGCTACTTTCATGTCTCTGACATCCACAAAGTATGTTATGTGTTTCTTCTGTCTGTCCCTTGAGCATAGTTGGTTACTTTGTTAAAGTTAATTTTCACTCATTTTGGCTTTGATGGCAAGATTCTTTTATCAATTCAATTCATGTGTGTTGTCTGCAATCAAGACAATATTGTCTGCTAATGTGTGGTCCATTAGACAGTCTCCATTTTATTTTAACTCCTTTCTTGTTCTGGTCCAGCACTGGAGAAGTTGGGGAAAGAATCTCTCTCTCTCTCTCTCTCTCGTTCTCTCTCTCTCTCTCTCTCTCTCGTTCTCTCTCTCTCTCTCTCTCTCTCGTTCTCTCTCTCTCTCTCTCTCTCTCTCTCTCTCTTCTCTCTCTCTCTCTCTCTCTCTCTCTCTCTCTCTCTCTCTCTCTCTCTCTCTCTCTCTCTCTCTCTCCCTCTCTCTTATTCTTGTCTCCCACACCATCTTTGGCGTGATTCTTTGGTGAGGAGTTACTCAGTAGCCTGCCATTTCCCCCTGCCCCTCTTAGGGTATCCCTCTAGCTGGGGAAATCACAGATTTCAATTTTCTAGAGAATTTCTTTGAAAAAACAAGAACAATTTAAAAGGAAAAATGAGAGTACTGGTAACAGAGATTTGTTATACTATATAAGACAGGCTAATTATCTTAATTTTTCAGCCTGGCACTAGAGATTATGTAAAATCTGGTCCTTCCAAATTTCTCAATGCATGTCACACAGTTGTCTTATGGAAGCCCCCTTCTCCAGACAAACTAGCTTACACATCTTTCTCCATATATATTATACACAGTTCTACCATGCTGTCACCCAACTCACCCAATCTTTAATGGGTCAGCTCAGGCCCTCTCTCCTCTGACATCTTCATAGACAGTTCCATATATTAGAAACCTCCCAAACTACTCAGTATCAATCCTTCTTATTAAGGTCATAGCATGTGTGCCCATTCTCTGACATCTAAGTTACTGCTTCTTCTTTTTTCTCTTCTCATGGCCACACTCGTTTCTTTTTTGAATCCCTTTCAAGATCAGGAATAAAAATCATAGGAACCCAAGGAGCTCTATATAGTCATTCAGCTCAGCAGGACATGTACCTGGCCTACTAAGTTGTTATAGTATCAACACCTAAGAGGGAAGGCAGGCTCCAGCAGGGTTACTCTGGCATTTATCATTTTCTGACCAAGTCCTTTCTATCTAATTAGATTGAAAGCTCCTTGAAGGCACTCATCTGGTAGTCAACTGACAAAGACAGACAATGATGAAGAAAAAGGAATGTTTTTTCTTGATAGATTGATCTGAAATGTTCGTTTATTCTTTTCTGATGGATATAAATGTCTGTGCATTCTCTTTCTATGAAAATGATTCCAAAATAGCACTTGGATTTCATTCCTCTTTATATTCCAATGGCTTAAGCATAATGCTCTGCATACATTAAGTATTCAATATAATTTGTTATTGGCAATAAGAATCTGGCAGCAAAATTCTCTTCATTTGAAATCTTGCTCTTTCTCCATTGTACTATTGATGGAAAAGGCCAAGGGAGAGAAAAGAACTTGCATCTCCTATCCTTGTTCCACATCAACCTCTTAACAAGCTGTTCTTTTTTTTTTAATTAAAGCTTTTTATTTTCAAAATATATACATGGGTAGTTTTCGACATTCACTCCTACAAAACCCTGTGTTCTAATTTTTTCCCTCTCTACCATCCCTTCTCCCAGTTGGTAAATGATCTAATATATGTTAAATATAACATGCTGTTCTTGAAGATAAAAGCAAATACATTCTTATTGCTAGAACCTCAGACTGCCCTGAACTTCCCCTAGAAAATGTAGACACAAATCTTTTTCAGCAATTAAGTCATTGGTCTGTCAGTTATCAAAGAGCATCTCTTTTACCTCTAATGGATGGACACTATCCAACAACAGCAGCATCCCATGGCAGTGGTCATAATTGGAAAGCCTAGGTATGCATTTGCAATCAGGGAAGGCAATTTATGAGCTCTTCTCTGAAAATAGATTCTGAGTTGAACTATCTCTAAGGTCATTTCATCATTTGTCCTGTGACTCCAGGACTTCATTGGCTTCAAGGAATGAAAGATATGTCACAAAGTACATTTCTAAATTTCCCTTGAATAGATAAAAAATGCTGTCAGTCCTTGGAGGTCCTAACTCTTGCATCACCGCCTTTGTGTTTCAGTGAATAGAGCATTGGAGAGAACTGAAGTCAAATCTGGCCTCAGATACTTACTAGCTGTGTGATCCTGAACAAATGGATTAATCTTGATTTACTTCAGTTTCTTCATCTGTAAAATGGGGATCATAATAGCACCTACCTCTAAGGGTTGTTGTGAAGATCAAATGGGATAAATGGAAAGCACTTAGCACAGAGTTTGACATATAGTATTATCATCATTGTTATTATCATCATCATGTTGTTGTTATCAATATAATTTTCTTTCTTCTCCTATTTTCTCTCATCCCCTGAGATTTTGAAGTTCTACCCAGAAACCCAGATAGATTTTGCATATCCTATTGGGATAGTTCAAGTCTAGCCTAGAGTCCAGGGGAGGTTGCTTTAAGAAGCAGGTAGAAGATAAATTAGAAAGATGTAAATCTACAGTGTGAGATCTTTGGTTGTCTAAGGTCTTGACTCAGTTTTTTTCTGTTTAAAATCTTGTACACTCTATGGTCTCATTTCACTCACAAAGCTGAGTGTTATTCAATTTCACAAGAAGACCCATTAATTCCTTCTTTCTTTTTCTGTCTCATGGGGTTTTTGCTTCCTTTAATTTAAAGGGGAGGGCTAGTCACAGTAAATGTATATAAATTTCACTGTAGTTTATCTGAAATTCCTGGAAAAATGAGCCACTTTTACTACTTAGTACTTTTATTTTGATCTAGAGGCATCTCCATCACTTTCATGTATTCATTCCTAAGCTTCTTGAGGGCAGAGTCTCTTTTGTCAGTGCCTAAACCATACTTCTAATTTCTCCTTGTATTCTAGGTCAATGATTTCATGGGTGAAAGGACCTTAGTGAGTTATCTTCCTCCACCAATAATAATGAGCAATTGTGTTGCTTTAAAGTTAGTTACCCATAGCAATAGTATTTAATTCAAATAGAAATAGGAGCCATTAGGGGCAGCTAGGTGGCTCAGTGGATAGAGCGCCAGCCCTGAAGTCAGGAGGACCTGAGTTCAAATTTGATCTCAGACACTTACTTAATATTACCTAGATGTGTGACCCTGGGGAAGTCACTTAACCTCAATTGCCTCAGCAAAAAGAAAGAAAGAAATAGGAGCCATTAAACCATACACAAGGATCCCTGCTGGCCAATCACAAAAGTAGCATTATCTATGTTCTATTATTTTTATTTTGTTGAATATTTTCTAATTACATTTTAATCTGTTTCAGGTGGCACTCTGGAGTGTGGGAGTGTTTGACCACTCTGATAAGAGAGCTGTCCAAGATCACCAGCCAATTTGTGTAAAAGATGGAACTTGAAATCAGTCAGGTGGTCCTGACTCTGAGGTTAGCTCTCTCTCAGAGAGAGAGAAGAGAGAGAGAGAGAGAGAGAGAGAGAGAGAGAGAGAGATTCTCTCTCTTTCCCTCCTTTCCAATGTTAGATACTTAGTATTTGTCACCCACCCTAGATCTCAAAATGACTGAATGATGTCTGTTCGAATTTGAGGTAAATCATTCAACCTCAAACTAATAGAAATCTATGCTCCAACCACGAAAGCTGAAGAGCCAAAGTTGATCAATTCTGTGAAGACTTACAAGATCTTCTAGAAATAATAGCAACAAATAATTTTTTAATGTTACATTTGTCATAAGGGATTGGAATGCTAAAATAGAAAATCAAAAGATAGCAGACTGACCCAAAGAAAGCAAAGATGGTGTGGCCATAAGCTGATTTATAGGGAAATTTTACCCTCAGGGACATAACTGGGATTTCTGATAGGACATAGGTGGGTTGCCCATGACCTCTACAGAGGGTGGGCCTGAGGGGGTTGATAATTTGGATTTCTGACTGGATAACTTCCACAGAGGGTGGGACCACAGAGCTAAACTGATCTCCATTTGGAGTCAGTCTGTTAGGGTGCTTTGTCTCTTGGTATCTTTCTCCTTACTCTTCCCCCATGCCATGTAGTATCTCTCCTAACCCTTCTTTTTCTTAAAGTGTTTCTCCTCTCAGACCCCTTATAGCTAACTAACTCATTTCTCCTAGCTAATTGCAAATTCCATTAGGGAAGTTGTCTTTTCCATCATTAATTATTAAAACCTCTTTCCTTGCTATGTGCTCTCCCATTCTATTTCATATTTACCATTTCTGGTGTCTATTTATCTCTTCATTCTGTTTGTAAACTCTTTCCTAAATAAACTTAGCTTTTGTTAAAGAGAATGGTCATTATGAATGTTTCACACAACCGAACCTCAATATTTAGAGCTCTCCTAAATAACATCATTTGGTGCTACACCAGCCACATCAAAATGAATTATTAGTATTTCTGGGAAAATGAATTAGAACCCTCATCTTTATCCTGACTTACCTGATTCCCCTCTTCCTTCTTCACATTTGTTTTATTCTCTTATTCCACTGCAGCTACTAATGCAGAACAATTTTCTGCCATTTTTCCTCTTGTAGAAAAGCTTTATCAGACCGGAGGGGCAGCTCTAACTTTGTTAAAAGACATCATCACTTTGACCTCTCCATTTGGGGAAAAGATACTCCTAAATTTGATGAACTGTTTTATTAATCATAAAATCTGTTCAATGAAGATTTAGTAAAATTCAGAAAAATATTTAAATGAGAAAAACTGGAGAAAAATCTGGGAGAAATTGGAGTACTGAGTCAGAATTTTAAAAAGAAATGCATTTTTAAGCCCAAATCAGTTTCATTCTCTAAGTGTGTTGACACTATGGAACTGGTTTTGACTTTAGAACAGAGTGCAATTTTTTAAAAAGATATACTTTAAAAATCACACTTAAAGGGAGTAACAAATAATTACAAGATGAAAATGTTCTTTACAAGGCAGAATGGAAAATTCTTAGACCACTTTCAATTGCCAAAAGAATAAAAGTAAGTCAATTTAGAATTTATTTACCTTTATTTGCTTTTAAACAATTCATTTACTTTTAAAGAACCATTCTGAAGACACCAAGCTAGCTCTGTTATTAACCCTACATGGTGACTCCCAGATTGAAGGTGAATCCCAAAGAGGACCTAGAGAAAGAAAAGTTTATTTCAAAATCATGAAGCAACTAAAAGTAAGTAAAATTTAATGATTTTCAGTGAAAAGCTATAAGTAAGGGCAAGGGTAAAACAGAAAGAATGATCTCAGTCTTTAGAGGATTTGGAAAAGAAATTTTAAAATAACATCTAAACCTTTCAGAAAATTACAGTCTCTACCAATATCCTTTAATTTTTTTTTTTTACAAATCCTGTTATCTCCAATATTCCTGTTTTTCAGTGGTGTCTGAGTCTTCATGACTACTTTCAAGGTTTTCTTGGCAGATACTAAAGTGGTATGCCATTTCTTTTTCTAACTCATTTTACAGATGAGCAAACTGAAGCAGTGTTAAATGACTTGCCCAGAGTCACACAGCTAATAAACCAGATTTGAAATCAGATCTTCCTGACTCCAGGATCAAAGCTCTATCTACTCTGTTACCTACTTGTTCAATATTTCAGTTAGTATTTGAAATAAGGGAAGATACTTTAATTAGGCTACCAATCAAAGGATACTTCTAATGCAAATCATTGTTGATCATTTTGATTAGGTACATTTTATAGATCATAAAATAATAATCTGCTGAAAGATGCATAAAATCATTAATGAAGGTTACAACAGAATTTAAACATCAAAGAATTTGAATAAGTATATTAGCCTGTCCAACTCCAAAGAAAGTATTGATGAAGTCTGAATGCAGATCAAAATAAACCATTTTTCACTTTTTTATGGATTTTTATCTGTATTTTCTTTCACAACATATTAATATGAAAATATATTTTATATTATTTCACTTGTGTAGCCTATATCAAATTGCTTGCCATCTTGGGGTTGGGAGGGAAGGTGAAGAAGTAGGGTGAAAATCTGAAACTCAACATTTTTTAAAATGAATGTTAAAAATTTATTTTACATGGAATTTAAAAATACAATATTATTCCAAAATGTGTACTAGCATAAGTTGAATGTTAGCAATGGACCCTGCAACTTAAAATCTTGCCTGTTTTGTTAACATTAGTAATTATATAATTGTATTTGATTTGGTTGAATCTAAAAATGAAATCAGTGTGATGAGGACTTTTGTTAATTTAAAGTCATTAGAAAATTAACTCCCTGTGAACTGATACAACCATTCTGGAGAATAATTTAGAACTATGCTATAAAATTCTGCATATCCTTTGATACAGCAGTATCACTACTGAATCTGTATCCTAAAGAGATCATAAAAGAGGGAAAATGGCCCACATGTGCAAAAAATTCTCGTGGCAGCTCTTTTTGTGGTGGCAAGAAATTAGAAATTGAGAGGATGCCCATCAATTAAGGAATGGATGAATAATTTACAGTATATGAATGTATTGGAATACTCTTGTTCTATAAAAAATGATGAATAAGGGGCAGCTAGTTGGTGTAGTGGATAGAGCACCAGCCCTAAAGTCAGGAGGACCTGAGTTCAAATCTGGTCTCAGGCACTTAACACTTCCTGGCTGTGTGACCCTGGGCAAGTAACTTAACCCTAATTGCCTTAGCAAAGAAAGAAAGAAAGAAATGATGAACAGGCTGATTTCAGAAAAGCCTTGTAAGACTTACATGAACTATTGCTGAGTGAAGCAAGGAGAACCCCAAAAAACATTGTACACAACAGCAAAACTGTAGGATGATCAACTATATATAGACTTAACTCTACTCAGCAATTCAGTGATCCAAGGCAATTTCAGTAAATTTTGGACAGAAAATGTCATATGCTTCCAGAGACAGAACTATGGAGACTGAATTGGATCAAAACATACTATATTCATCTTTTCTTGTCTTTTTTTCTTTCTTGTAATTTTTTTCCTTTTGTTCTGATTTTTCTTCCCCAACATGATTCATAATGGAAATATGTTAAAAATGAATGTATATATATGATCTAAAAAAATTAAAAGTTAAAAAGCTAAAAAAGAGAGGAGGGGAAAAAAAGAAAATTAACTTCTCCCTTGATGAGAAACAAATTTAAAATCCCTAATCAGATGCAATAACTTAAATACTTACAGTACTGGAAAATATTAAGTTAATAGATAACTGTAAACAAAAGAGGCTGTTAAATATTTGATTTACAATACATAGTAAGGTAAATAGTAATAGAAACTTACTGTAGTGAGAAGAGTTGCAAAAATTCTTTAAGTACATCAATATCTGAGATATTCCTATGCCTTTATTCCGGCTTTAGCATATGCTTTTGGTCATTGTGAAGTGACCTCCTTTGTGAAATAGTTGAATGAATGCTCTTCCAGCATAAAAGAGATTAACTCTGAGGAGATAAAATTGCTTTTTCCCCAAGGTCATCAATGAAGAACTAGGAGGGACTTTAAACTTCACAATTGTTTGTATTTGAGTATATTTGACTGTCACTTATAAAAACTGTAAGTCTCAAAGATATTGGAACAGACTGCATTTTACAAATGCCTTTATGAACCTATGACATTAAAATTGAGCAAGCAGAAGACAGTGAGATAAGTGTTAGATTAGAATATAGAAGGGGCAATTTTGAAAGCCATTAGTCAAAATTCACTACATGGATATACAAAGAAAAGAAAATAGAAACTTTAGGCAAACAGGAGTGAAAGAAGATAAGAAACCCTTGGGTGAAAATGGCATTTAAATATTATCTTTAGTAACTATCAAAAGCAATATGAATGATTTTCAGAGAAGGAATAAAGTTTTACATAGCACCTAAATGGATGAAATTTGGGAAATTTGAGGGATATGAAATTTTTCTGAATTATTGGGAAATATTAGAGAGTCCACTTCCCTATTGAGTTCTGTGAAGATTGTATTTTAACAAAGCAGTAAACTTAAGCAGTTCCCTGTGCAAGATAACATTTAATAGCAGGAGCATGCTACCTATCAGTAATTAGGTCAATGGCTTTCCTCCATTAATGTCAAAGAGAAGATTCTGAGCAAAAGGACAGTTCCTCATATATAGGTTTTAGGGAGTAATGAGGATTAACAATGATCTGCCTTCTCTCATAAAACTAAGAAGAGCTGATCATCTTCAGTGTGGGTGAGAGATAATGGCCCAGACTTTTGGATAGCAAACCAGACATCCTTGAAGGTGAAAAATCTGACACTGCATTAATTTCTTCTCCTATTTGTCAAGAAGTGATGGGACTGGGGAAGCTAGGTGGCGCAGTGGATAGAGCACCAACTTTGAAGTCAGTAGGACCTCAGTTCAAATCTGAACTCAGACACTTAACATTCCTTAGCTGTGTGACCCTGGGCAAGTCACTTAACCTCAATTGCCTAAGCAAAAAAATTGTGATGGGACCAGTTGCCTAGGTCTTAGTTTTGTTTTAATTTTATTTTATGTAAAGCTTCAAAACAGCTTTTACGCTCTTCTCTTTTACCCTCATTGAGACTTAATTCTTCATTTTTGACCATCTAAGTTGTATTATCTACATATCCGAAATTGTTGCTATTTTTTCCAGCAACTTTCATTTTGTCTTTTGATTCATCTAGCCTGGCATTTCACATGATGTATTCTGCAAATAAGTGAAATAAATAAGGTAGCAATATACAATTTTGTTGTACTCCTTTTTCCATTTTAAATCAATCAGTTCTTTTATGTTTGGTTCTAACTATTGCTTCTTGGTCCATCTCTTTGAGAACTTGCCACAGTTTGTTGTGATGCACACAGTCAAAGGCTTTAGTGTAGTCAATGAAACAGAATTCAATGTTTTTCTGGGGCTCCCTTGTTTTCTCCATAATCCAGTGAGTATTGGCAATTTGGTCTCTAGTTCCTCTGCCTCTTGGAAAGCTAGTCTGCTCTTCTCGTAATTTTTAATTCACATATTGCTGAACCCTTGCCCACAGAATCTTAAACATAACCTTGCCAATATGTGAAATGAGCAAAATTGTTTTTAATAATTTAAATATTCCCTGACATTGTCCTTCTTTAGGATTGGGAAGTAAACTGGCTTTCTCCAATCCAGGATTGCTGTTGAGTTTCCCAAAATTCCTGGCATATTGAGTACAACACTTTAACAGCATTATCTTTTAGGCAAAAATAGATAGGAGACTTTACCATGTTGATATAAGAGGCAGACTCAAAGCCCTCAGCCTCACTCAGAATTTTATTTGTAATGATTGTAATGTAACACGAATTGTTTGGTGGTTGAAGTCTAGCTCTGTGGCAGGGACATTTTCTTAGATAAACTATACATATATAAGAAATTCTTCAAGGCCATCACAGGAAATGGCTTTTTCATCTAAGGATGAGTGGTTTTTGAATAATGTTATTATTGATATGTATAGTCAGATCATAAACTCCATCAGCTGAAGCTGTAGGGCCAGATAAGTGGATTTGTCAGCAAATTTATAAACACATTTTTGACCCTTAGTTAGCTTTTCCTTTAATGCAAGTGAGATCATACTATAAGTAAAAGGCAATAATTTTTTTTTGGTTAGGCCATTTGTGCCTTTGTCTTTGATAGATGTACTCATGTACTCAATTTATTCTAAATCCTACCACCTATTTGAGTAGACATATATTTCCTATATGATTTTAGTTCCACTATTGATCATTGTACTAAAAAATATGGCAAAGTTGTCTGTCATTATAGTCACTGCTATATTGGCCTATTTATTTTGCTTCTGCTTCTTTTAGTTAGAGACTGTCTTCTCCAGATTTGATTATGACTTGTCCTGGCCATCTATCGCCATCATCCGACCTAAAGGAATACAAAAACCTTGTTCTGTCTGTACCCTCTGTCTATTTTGTCTTGACTAACCAACCATGCTGTGGTATCACTGCCCCAACAGATTATTTATTCTCCTTCAACACAAGTGACTATAAAGCTATCTGATACCTGTACTGTTGCCTGTATCACTGTCTCTTGGTCTCTTGTATCCACCTATCCATTATATACACCAACAATGACTGAACTTCATCATGCCTTCCCTCAATTTGCTTACACCTTTACTTCTAATTTACCAACTTATGGAATCCCATATACCCAAAAAATGTAATTTATCTTATAATTGCGACTCTCCATTCAAACCCCTGCATATTTATCATAGATTTTAAACAAACCCAATTATTGGAACCTCATCAATATACTAAAAGTTGTACCTTTTTTCCCTTTATGTCAGCCTCATGCTTCAATAGTTATGTCCCCCTCTGATATTTTACATTGCCAACAGAGGACTACCTTCTATCATTTGTAAGCCTTAGCAATCCATGAAAACTCTTAGGTCTTTTTTGGATCAAAGGGGAGAATTATGAGAATAATTTTGATATTCTTATTTTATTATTTAGTATCTACTCAGTTTTAGATTTATAATCTACAGATTTATAGTTTGTTATTTAGGCCTCTATTAACCTGTGTTTTGAATGGAGATGGGGGCTTTCTGTATTCCTTCTCTCTTGCCATCCCCATGAATGTTCTCTGGGAGCTCTGTTTTTCAGAAAACTACAGTTTCTCCATTTTCTATGTTCTTTTGTTGCTTATGATCATAGCATGCTTGTGGAAAGTCTCAGAATCTTATTTCCTAGTCATTGATTACACAATAATATTTGGGGGGACATCTGATCAATTATAGAAGTTTCTTCTTTTAGTAAGATGGGAGTTTGTCTTTTCTTTAGCTAAACATGGAGTTTGACTTCCTCTCCTTGACTAATCATGTGAATTTCCCTTTTTGGGGGTTGGTTAATCAAATAATTTTACCACTTCATTCTACTTTTAGTGCTTTTTATTCTCTATAAATATTTGCAACCCTTAAGCAGAGCATAGTATGTATATGATTTAGTACAGTGTATAGTATTCAATGCTATTATGCTATGCAACATAATATTCAATGATATCCTGTTTTATCTTATTCTATCCTATCCTATCCCATCCTATCCCATAACTATTACACTATGTTATGTTATACTATATTGTTCCTTACTGTATCATATTATACTATATTATATTATGTATGCCATGCCAAGACAGGACAGGATAGAACAGGAAAAAGTAGCTATACTACACTATACTACTATACTACTCTTCTATTCTAGACTATGCTGTTAGTTGTTCTTTATTCCTGAAGAGTAGCAACATGATATCACTATGTCATAATCAAGATACAATGTGTCAATGTATGGTACTTGGAAGGCTCTACTATAGGTTGGGCATGAATAATCCATATGAGCATTTGGAAGTGGAAATATCTCTAAATGTGCGCTTTTTGTGTTTTTGGGGGGCTATTGAAATTCTGCTTTGCTCAAGAGCATGGCATTTTCTTGGATGTGACTATGCTGTTCAATCCTGTGCCAGTGTCTCCTGTGTGTCATAATTGATTCCAAAATTCTTGAGTGTCCTTGAATTGCTTCTTCTGACCTCTATGTGTGGGATTGCTGTGTATGAGTTCTCCATAAAATTTTTTTTTATTTTTATGTGTACATACCTAAAGAATATACTGCCAAGGTAAATGAGCTTGTCCACAACATCCAAAATTTCTCCATTTGCTGTAACTGATGGTTTCATGTATGGTTGATATGGTGCTGGCTAATGGAGAACCTCTGTTTTCTTGGTGTTAATTATCAGGCCAAAATTAACACAAGTAGCAAACAATCGACACATGCTCTGTTGCATCTTAACCTCAGAGGCTACATTGAGTACACAATTATCTGTGAACAAAAAGCCATACACCAATTCTCCCCCCATTTTAATCTTGGATTGTAGCCTTTTCAAGTTAAATACTTTACTGTTGTTGAGGTAGGTGATCTTGGTACTGTTTTTGTCTTTATTGGAGGTATCCGACATCATTGCTAAAAATCAATCATGCTAAAAAGCATGGGAGAGAGCACAAAACCCTGCTTCATTCCAGTGGTGACTAATAAAACACCAGAGCCCATGTAATCATTCCATCATGAAACTGATGTACAATATTAAGGAAATCATCCAGGAAATCAAATTTTGACATGATTTTTCACAAGTCCTCAAGACTGACAGTATCAAAGGCTTAGTCAGATAGGTGAACCTTGTTTACAGACCCCTGTTTTGCTACTGGCATTTCTCCTGGAGTTGTTAGGTAGCAAACACCATATTAAACATTTCTCAATTCTTTCTGAAGTCACACTGGCTTTTGGGTAAATGAGCATCTTCCAGATGATGGATCAGTCTATTTAGGAAGACTTTAGCAAGAATCTTGTTGGCAATGACTAAGAGAGAGACCCTCCCCTATAACAACAAACTATTTCCTTTTTCTTTATAGAAATGGACAAGGAAGGCAATCTCTTTTTCAGTTGAAAATTCAGCTAGAGAGAGACTGATTTCAGTTTGAGATATATAGTCAGTGGATTAAACATTGGTTGATGACAGTCTCTTGAGAACACTATGAAAGTGTTCTCAAGATCCTCTCCAGGATCATGGCCTTATTACTAATCAATGTGGCTCTCTTAGCACTGAGTAGTTGAGATGCATCATAGGTCTTTGGCCCATAAATAGCCTTCAAAGCATCATGAAAGAGCTTTCTTTGAGTTTATATCAGTGTAGAATTTAATTTCATCTTCCTTCTTATTGAGCCATGAATCCTGCATCTCTAAACTTCAGAAACATAAACACTGATGATGGTGGCATGGCACTTTCCATTTGCAACAGGCCAGTGCATTATCATGAGCTTGTCATTCATTCCTTTTGGGAGATATACAAACTTGTAGACTAGATTAGTTTTGATTGTGAACTTTTAGGCTAGCTTCAGAGTGATCCCTATCTCTACACCATACCATATCATATTATATATTATCTGTTCTGTACTATGATCTGTTCTGCTATACAATGCTATACTGTACTATACTGTGTTGGACTAGTCTATATTATACTATACTGTACTCTACTGTACTATAGCATTCTATAGCATTGATAGCATAGCACAAATAGCTATAGCATAGTTAGCATGGTACAGTGTCATATAGTATGATGTTAAGAACTGCATTGCAGTATATGTAATATCATGTAGCATTAAAAAAACTACTGAACTAGGACCTGAGTTCAAATTTGGTCTCAGATACTTCCTAGCTGTGTGACCCTGGGCAAGTCACTTAACCCCAATTGCCTCAGCAAAAAAGCAAAAAAAAAATTTAAAAAATAAAATAAAAAAATAAAAAAACTACTGAACTTGGACATCTGACTATCCACACTTGTTATGTGGCCATTGTCGACTTTGACCTTTCTGAGCATCATTTTCCTCAGGCTTCCATAATGTCCTATCACGGTAATACTTGTAGTACCTGTTTCAAACAATTTTTTCAAGATTCAGATGAAATCATGTGTGTAAGGAAAAATGTTTCTTTTCATGGCAGATGAGACCCCAATCAGAAGTTCTCTTGAAGCTGAAAACCACATTACCTAGACTAAAAATATTTAAGGGAGCAAATAGATATAAATTTAGCTTGATACCCATTATTTTTATTTTTATTTTGGAGTCAGAGTTAAGTAACTTGCCCAGGATCAATGGTATCTGCAGCTGGAGTTGAACTAAGGTCCTCCTGACTCCAGGGGCCCTATCCTCACTGTGCATCGGTCAATCAACAATCAACAAGCATTGATAAAGCACTTACTAAGTGTCTTGAGGAAGCAGGTCATTCCAATCTCACCTTGCCACCTGCAAATTGGGGATTATATTGCTCAACTAATGCTAGCTATAATTATTGTCTATCATTCAGAAAAATCACAGAAGTATATAAGAATCAATTCAATTCAACAATCATTTATTATCTAATATACCTAAGGTATTTTTAAGGGCACTTGTAATAAATGACAGACAGAAAGAAAACAAGAAAGCAAGCAAGGAAGGAAGAAAAGAATTCAATTCAACATGCACTTATTATGTACCCATTGTATACAAGACTTGGTGCTGGTGGAGAAGAAAAAGCATATTTTAGACATAGAGAACAGTCTATATGAAGTCACAGAGATGGGAGATGTAAATGTGGTTTGGGGATTAGCCAGTGGTCCAATTAGCAGAGCAGGTGAAAGAGAGTCATGTATAAAAAACAAAAACAAAAACAAAAACAAAAAAGGTGGGGTCTGAAAAGAGATTGGGACCAGATTGTATAAGACTTTAAATGACTGACAGAAGAGTTGTTTTTATGAAATAGAGAAGCACAGAAATTTTTGGGGGGGAGGGGGAGTTGGAGCATCGTAGTCACATTGTCCAAGGTGAATAGTAGACCCCAGAAGCAGCTAGATTGCTCAATAGATAGAGCACTGTGCCTAAGTTCAGGAGACCAGAGTCAGAATCCAGTTTGAGACACTAACTAGCTGTATGATTCTGGGCAAGTCACTTAACTGCTACTTCTTTAACCATAAAATAGAGATAGTAAAAACAGCTATTTCATAAATTTTTTGTAACATTCAATGAAATATGCTTGTTCTCTTTCCTTGTTGAACTGTATCCAACAATGATATAGGTTCCCTTGCACATAAGGGAAATTATCTTGTCCTACCCCTCCCCAAAATCCAGAGCTAATCTGATTATAAGTAGTGCATCACTTGTGAATTCTTGGACCCCTCTTAATTGTAGCTCTGATGCATAGTCCCAACAATATTGTTAGAGGACCCAGCTTCAGTTACCTGAGGTCTAGCTCTGCCACTTACTAGCTATATAGCTTCAGCAAATCGCTAAACTTCTATAAGCCTCGGTGTCCTCATGAAAAATGGGAACAACAATAATAATACAGTCACATGATTGTTGTGAACAAAATAAACAATAAACTATTATGTCAATGAGTTATTTTTATCAGTAGCAATAATAATTCCCCCAGGGTCCGTATTCCTTTGCAACCACATCTTTAGTAGGAGCAGTGTTCACTGCTTTCCCTTCAATCCCAGGTTCTTGTGCTATGAGTATTCCCTACATTTCAGCCCTATATCTTTCACCTTTCTTTTTCAGTTCTAACATTAAATCACCATCTTCTATCAGATCCATCTGATTCCAAAGATGTAGGTTTTCCTCAGCTTGAAAACAGGAACATGACTGACTACTGGGTATGAGAAAAGGGGATGGAGAAAGATCGTCATTCTGATGAATTAGAAGAAAAGAGCTGAAGTATAAGTGGGAAGAGCTCAAACAGAAGCTTTTCCTGGGTTTCTTTGCTTTGTACTGCCACCTGGCTGATTCCTGAGCCCTGTGTTTCTGGTTGTAGAAAGAGGCAGATGGAGGCAGGGAAAATTTACAGCAGAGTTTCTGAGAATTGTTCTCTATGTGGAGAATCATGACTTATCCTGAATGTAAGTGAGTCTAATTGTATTTTTGTGCAATGAGTCATCTTAAAAGTCATTGACATCTGTGAGGAGTAAAAAGAGATTTCTTCTAATTCTCAAACTTAAAGATTCATTATTTTTAAACTAGAACAATAACTAGGGAAATTCTGGCTTTGTAATCTTTGAACCCTCTCCTTTCCTCTTCTCAGAGGTCTATAGAGCAGACATTACAATAATAGATTGAAAAATTCAAAATAACAAGAACATGAAGTTTTTGTAACCTATGACTTCTATTTGCTCAAGACATTGGGCATAGGAAATTTTCTGATTACAGAGACTCCAGGTACATTTGGGAAAGGGGCAGGGAGGGTGGAATTAGGAATCTTAAAACACTGGATCCCATAATTCTATGGATTATCCCCAACTACAAAAGGATTTCCTAGCTACAGTAGAATTGAGGTATGATGGAAAAACTTTCAGTATGGAAAATAAAGAGAACTATACAATGACTGCAAAAATGTAAGAGAACACACCATTGAAAGTCTTCAGATCTCTGTTCAATAGTGACTAGTGATGACACTTAGCACTGAGTTGATCATCTACAGGCACTGATTGTTAGGCATAGCCAATGGTTTGGTTGATTTGCTAAATCATACTTTTTTGTTACATAGAGGTTCATGGCCAGTGAGTAATGGAGAGGAAAATACTTATTTTTAATTGTTTTAAAGTAATGTCACTCCTTTGACTCAAAACAAACAAATAAACAAAATCAAGCCAACCATCCATAAGGGATTCCCCACAGTGTCTGCCCTTAAAGAGCATAAAAGTTCGTCACTGGGTGGCTTATATAATCATATGGTCATCCTGATAATTAACATACTGAAAAAATGATTGATTTTTAATTTGAAAATTTGGATTCTAGCTCTGTATCTCCCTGGAAGTGACTTGATAGTCTTAGGACTATCTGAAGTCCAGAGCAGAGCTTACCAATTGTTATTCTTGGGCTGGATAAATCACTTAATTTCTCCCTTTTTATATTTATAAAATGAGAATGTGTAACTCAATAATCTGTGAGGTGACTTTTAGCTTTGGATCTTTTCAGATCTTACAAGGAATAGAGATCTACCTTGTCTATGTACAGAACTAGTTACTATTTACTATTTATTCCAGAGCTAATCTTGTAAGGGGGTCTTCAGCATTGAATTTATGACTCATGTATGTATAGAATCATAGATTTAAAAGTGGAAAGGACTTCAGATGTCATCTAATCCAAATCTCTGATTTTATCAATGAGAAACCTGAGACCCCTAGAAATTAAAGTATTTGCCATAGTCAAAGACCTATTAAATAAGACAAATTCGATTTCGATCTAGTCTGGACCTCAGGGGACTGAATTGAAGGAAAAAAATTTCCACACTGGAAGCTCCCATCACCATGAAATCTTAGATCAAAACAAGCAAAACAAAATATGAAAAGTGAGAACAGATTCAGTTTGTCCACTTCCATTTCTCAGAGTAAAGGATTTTGCCATCATTGTAATCTATTTATCAAATTGTGGAGCAGAATGTATCATCATGGCAAGTAGGCCAAGAACATTACCATGATTATCATGTGAGACAACTGTGGGAACTGAATGTGGATCACAACATAACATTCCCACTCTTTTTGGTGTTATTTGCTTACATTTTGTTTTCTTACTCATTTTCTTTCCTTTTTGATCTGATTTTTCTTGTGCAATAGGAGAATTGTATAAATATTTACACATACTGGATTTAACATATATTTTAACATGTATAACAAAAATGACCAAAATATATGAAAAAACTATTTTCTTTACAAAGGGCTTTTGATTTGTAAAAGTTTGAACTTTTGAATCATATTACCTACTGACTTAGGGGAATTTCTCTTTTTTTTAGTTTAGTAAAAAAAATAGATGTTGTAGATATAGTAGAGGGATATCTATAGAACATGTTCAGAATTGTCATTCTTGCTTCTCATCAACAATGTGGTAATTTGGAGATTTATTACTATTTATGTATGACTGAGGGCTAAAGAGCTTGCTCATTGAAATAATGGAATCTGGCTATTAGCTTTGAAATGGCATGGGGTTGTTCAGTTATATATGACTTTTTCATGACCCCTTTTTCATTTTTTTGGCAAAAAATATTGGAGTGGTTTTCAATTTTCTTCTTTAGAACTTTTTACAGATGAGGAAACTAAGGCAAACAGGGTTAAATGACTCACCCAAAGTCACACAGTTAGAGTCTGTGAACAGATTTGAAATCAGGAAGATGAGTCTTCCTGATTCCAGACTCACTACTCTATCTACCTAGCTACCTTATCAAAAAGGCATAATCAACACCTCAACCTCTTTCTTTCCAACTTTGAATACTCTGAGAACTGTTTCAAATTGCTTCTCTAGAACCAAAGTCAATGACCTGGATTCTTACTTCAGCCTCTGTGAGACCTTGAGCACATGGCATCTAAAACACATGTCCCACCTAAGTAAGCCTAAATTTGGGGATTTAAGCTGTTTTATATGTTTATTATTTCCTTATTTTAGGCAAATGAGTATCTGTCGCAACAGAAGCAGGTCCAGGTAAGGAGTAATAAGCAGTCTTGCAAACTATTTTTTGTCCTATTAAGGTTATTCATAAGTTAAATTACTGCATCCTGTTTTAAGCTTTTTTTAAAATGACTTCTTGTGAATGTCCTGTATTTTGGCTTCTTTTTATGTATAGGAATGAATTTCCTATACCAGATTCATATTGCATATAGAACATATTTTTGTTCCCAACCTTTTTTTATGGGAAAACTAAAAGTTTATGTGAAAGCTAAAGTATTATGGGAAAAGCATTATGGGAAAGCTAGAAGTATTTGTGGCTAAAAGTAAAAGTAAAATTATTTCCAGCCATTAGGGAAATTTAATGAGCCAAGGAGTGGTAGAAAAGAGAACATTAACCACTCTTACTATAGGCCAGATTCTCCAGGACTGAAACTAGTCCAAACTATATGCCTATGTACACTAGAGGGAGTAACTCAATAGCCTAGTTCTTGTAGATAAGCAACAGTTTTTTGAAATTTGATAAAGTAAAATAGTAAGATCTTATTTAGAAATAAAAGACTTGTTCTTCACTTTAGCCCTGGTGCTACTTTCTGAAATTAAAGCCACCTTATTTTTAATATTTAGCTTCTAGTGGAATTCTTTTCTAAGCAATGCAATGTAAATGAATACCAAAGGCAAGTGATGAAAATAAATTCAGCTTCATGAAACTTCAACACCTATTATATCAACCCATCTACTTCCATTTGTTGGATATAGATTGTTTGCAGTTTGATTGATTGATTTTAGGACTAATCCTCTGAAATCCTTATATTTTATACTTCCTAGGGGGCAAGATACATCCTTTTTGCTTACTAGCCTAACTTACAATGAAGAGAACTGAAGGAGAATACAGATAAATATATTAAGAAGAGATAGAACAATGTTGAGAAGCAAAGCAGATCCATTTGACTTCTTAAATTTCCATATACAACAGATGAGGAATCATTTTCTTCATTGTTGTGGGAATTTCTCCATCTATTGCATACAGTGAATTGGAAACTCTATTTCATCTTTTTTGTAGTAGCTGGACTAAAAGTAAGGGATTACCCAATGGTTGAACAACATATAGTATATGAATGGCTTAAGAAATGATGAAAGGGATGGTTTTTGTAAAACCTGAAAAGACTTGTTTGAGTCAGTACTGAGTAAAGTGAATGGAACAAGAATGATTTTTTTTTACAGAATTAGTTATTTTATTTTATTTTTTTTAATAAAGCTTTTTATTTACAAAACATGAGTGACCTTTCAACATTGACCTTTGCAAAAAAAAACCTTTTTTTCCCCCAAGCTTTTCCTTTCCTTCTCCCCACCCCCCACCCCTAGATGACAGGTAATCTAATACATGCTAGATAGGATAAATTATATGACAAATAAGAATGATTTTTTACAACAACATTATAAAAACAACTTTGAAAAACTGAAGATCAAGACTAACCATAATTCCAGAGGACCAATATTGAAGCTTACCGCCTGCCTCCTGAGAGGTGATTGACTCAGGCTGCAGAATGAGTCATATATTTTTGAACATGATAGGGTTTTGTTTTTCTTTTCAATAGTGGAAGGGGCAGAAGTTTATTTTCATTTTAAAATTTTTATTAAAACTTTTTATTTACAAAACATATGCATGAGTAATTTTTCTTTTTTATTTTTTATTAAAGCTTTTTATTTGCAAAACATATGTAGGGTTAATTTTTCAACATTGACCCTTGCAAAGCTTTCTGTTACAAATTTTTCCTTCCTAGCCCCCACCCCTCCCCTACATGGCAGGAAGTCTACTAAATCTTAATTATGTTAAAATACTTGACAAATTGAATATGTATATACATATCTTTACAATTATCTTGCTGTGCAAGAAAAATCGGATCTACTCACTTCCTGAAAGAGACCCCAAAATTAAATCCCCAAGGAATATCGGGGCTAAATTTCAGGACTATCCCACCAAGGAAAAGATATTGCTAGCAGCTAGAAAAAAACAATTCAAATAGGGAGGAACTGTAATTAGAATCACACAAGATCTATCAGCCTCTACATTGAAGAATTGAAGGGCCTGGAGCCAGATATTCCAAAAGGCAAAGGAACTTGGATTACAACCAAGAATAACCTATCCAGTAGAATGAGCATTATCTTCCAGGGAAGAAGATGGACATTTAATGATATAGGTGAATTTCACCTATTTCTAATGAAAAGACCAGATCTGAACAAAAAAATTGACCTCCAAACACAGAACTCAAGAGAAGCATAAAAAGGTAAAAAGGAAAGGACTCTTGAGAACTATATTTCTACTATGGGTATACTTAAAGAATGGGCATATAATTTGATATTACTTTGATAATATGAAAAAGAAACTAGAGATGGAAGGGCTATCATACTGGGAAAAAGAGGAAAAAGAGGTAAAAATAAGGTTTAAAAAGGAGGTAAAAATAAAGAAAAACTGGATCTACAAGAAAAAACAATCTGAGAAGGGAAACATAATGGAAGCAAACATCAATAGAGAGCATGAAAATGTTATATTGTGGCCTACATTCATATCCCTTTCTCTGGGTGTATACGGCTTTTTTTTTATCACTGAACAATTGGAACTGATCTGAAACCACAATGAAGAGAGCCACATCCTTCAGAATTCATCATCATATAATCTTGTTGTTGCCGTATATAATAATTTCCTGGTTCTGCTCATTTCACTCAGCATCAGTTCATGCAAGTCTCTCCAGGCCTCACATGAGTAATTTTTCAACATTGACCTTCGAAAAACCTTGTGTTCCAAATTTTCTCCTCCTTCCCCCCATCCCCTCCCCTAGATGGTAGGTAATCCAATACGTTTTAAATATGTTAAAATATATGTTAAATCCAATGTATACATATATATATACACATATTTATACAATTATCTTGCTGCACAAGAAAAATTGGATCAAGAAGGAAAAAAAACTGAGAAAGAAAATAAAATGCAAGTAAATAACAGAAAGAGTGAAAATGCCATGTTGTGGTCCCCACATAATTCCCACAGTCCTCTCTCTGGGTGTAGATGACTCTCTTCATCAGAAGATTATTGGAACTGATCTGAATCATCTCATTGTTGGAAAGAGCTACATCCATCAGAAATGATCATCATATAATCTTGTTATTGCCTTGTGCAATGATGTCCTGGTTCTGCTCATTTCACTTACCATCAGTTCATGTAAGTCTCCCCAGACCTCTCTCATCCTGCAGATCGTTTGTTATAGAACAATAATATTCCACAACATTCATATACCATAACTTATTCAGCCATTCTCCAACTGATGGGCATCCACTCAGTTTCCAGTTTCTTGAGGGGCTGAATTTTTTTAAATTTTTTAAGTAAAAAAAAATTAGTCAAAAATTTAGAAGATACTCTTTTCCATTTGGCACATATAAAACTTGTACCAATCTCATTCTAATGAAAAAGCTTTGCATTGCCATTCTATAAAACTAGAAGAATTTTGACCAGATGTACAAGGGAGGCTGTCAGGTGGGGTGCCCTGGTACCTTTTGGTTTTTTTTTATTTTTGTTGGACAGAAGTACTTTGAATGGAAATACTACTTTTCTAGAATGTAAGCTCTTTGAAGACAGGAACTGTTCAATTTGGTCTGTCTCCAGTGCTTAACACACTATCTGGCTTTTAGTAGATGCTTGATAAACACTTGTTCATTTATTGGTTTCCTAGAAAATGAAGATAAGTTATGCAGATACTGCCACCTAGATCACAAAACTTTTGCTAGCCTTTTGGTCACTGACACCATCTTTATATCCCCCAGGCAGTCATTCTTGCTTATGACCAAACCTAATGTGTTTTTAGAAGGAGCTGCTAGAAATGGAATCAGAAAGACCTGAGTCTATATCCTGCCTCAACCACTTACTGTGCGACTCTGGGCAAGTCACTTAAATCTCTCACACTCTCAGCTTCCTCACCTGTAAAATGGGGATAATAATAGCATCTACCTCTAAGGATTGTGAGAATCACATGAGATAATATGTATAAAGTAGTTCACAGTTGTAGGTTTTTTTTAATGTTATGTAAATATTGTTGTTATTATTAAACCTTTGCTCTAAGAAGACTAATAACATCACTGAGGGTAATATCTTGACTTGCCTGTGAATTAGATTTATATTCAGTAGGAGGTCATGGGCTGCCTTACCTTTCAACTTTCTGCAAAGACTTGGGGAAAAAATACGTGTCCTCAGTTCTGGAGAAAAAGAATTTGATTATAAATATCCCTGTTTTTTAAGGACTCATTTTTGATTCATGTGCCAGAATGATGACTTCACATGTAGAATTCATCAGCACATTTATTAATGGGGACATTTTTGCTGATAAGAACTTCACCACTAATCTGATTGGCCCTGGAATTTTGACTGCTGTAAATACAAATAGCAATTTCTTTTCCATCCTTATTGCTGAGACTAAATGGTCTTTGGTCAGGTGAAAATAAACACATGTGTGTGTGTGTGTGTGTGTGTGTGTGTGTGTGTGTATTCACTGATTCACTAACCAGCAACTATAGGATGTTTTGGTTCCAGGAAAAGGAAGAACAGTAAGATCACGGTAGCTCACTGTGGACTTAGAAGACTGCTGTATGTTTAGCTTCTTTCAGTTGATTGAGAACTCTCCTCTAAGTCTGCTTTCATATGCCATAATCCTTGGCTCCTCACTTGCTGTATTTCTTTCATTTCTTTCCCTTTCATTAGCCTAGCTAATGAATTAAGTTGTAAAATAAAAATCAAATAGGAAGGAGGGGGAGAAAAGAAGAAAAAGAGACAGGAAGAGAGGAGAAAGAGAGGAAGGAAGAGAAAGTGAAGGAGACAGAATCAAAAAGAGACAGTGAGAGAGACAGAAAAAGACAGACAGAAACTGAGAGATGTCCATTACCAACACCCAGTTTCCTGGTTTCCAAATTGGCAAATCAGATTTCCCTACTCCATGTTCATCCATCCCAGGACTTTGAGGATGTCATCCATATTTCTCATTCTGCTCTTGAAGCAAATTTTACAGGGAAGAAGGTGGAAAGCCACTGTGCATTTGCTTTGTATAAATTTCTTATTTATTTATTTCTTATTTATTGTATCTCTTACCACTTACCATGGAAATTCCTAGAGATGATGGGAGAAGGAAAGGTTCTTTCCCTTTGTCTTTATTAAGTGGCACTTAGTAACTTCTTGTTAAATACATTGGATTACTTAATGGATGAGAAGACTTTGCTGTGTAGAATTTTTTTTTAATTGCAGAAAAAAAATGATTTTATATGGTACTATTTCACATGTACAAATGAAAAACAATTCTTCAAAAGAGGAAGCTTCATTGATCCAGATATGTGCAATGTTCCTAGTCTAATGTAATCAGAAATACCTTCAAATTCTCCTAGCCTGGGCCTTTTGCCTTTGGGGTGGGGGTCAGGAGGGATCATTTGTTGTGATCCAGCAAAGCCCAAATCCAGTGCTAAAGAGTTGTTGGAAAGAACGTTTGTAAATTGTAAATTGCTAAATAAATGTAAGCCATTATTGAAGATCACAGTGAAAAATGCTCTCCTACTGGGACACCACACAGAGTGGAGCTCTCCCTTGTCTTTGCTCCCTACTACCCAGGGATTAAAAAAATTCTGAGAGCTGTAGAGGAAAGTCAAAGGGTAAAGTTTGAAACCCTTCTTTGGGTCTCACTGCTGCTGGGTGGAAAGTGTACTACTGCCTCCAGGGCTCTGGCTTGCTAACACAAGAAAGGCAAGTGGAAAAGGTAGGAAGAGATGAGAGGAAAAGTTGTAGGGAGTCACCTGGAGCTGAAATACCCCGGAAATCCTGCTCTTCCATCAGTTTGCAGCTCAAATCTCGGGGAACATCCCTTTCCCGGCTTTTCCTTGGATATCTAATTTTTAAAAATCATACTGTTGGAGTTCATCATTCTTTGCCTTTAAGTTATTGAAAGGACCCTCCAGATGATTTTTTTTTCAAAAGCTCGGGCCCGGCACGCAAGCAGACTAGTGGGGGAAACGCGTCTGTTTAAAGAACCAGGATTAAATGTCTCTTAGTTGCCGGCTTCCTGAAAACGGTATCAAGGATGCGATTTTGCTCTAGCCTCAGTCTCTCCGACTCAGAGTTGCCCAACAAACCATTTAAACATTTCAGCACAAAGCAGAATCCATTGTGGGGCTTCACATTAAAAAGTGTTATTCGCTTTGAAGTTTTTGTCTAATGGCTCTAAACCGAAAGAAAATGTTTTCCTATTACTTAATTCAATCATAGCGAAGAGACTTGGTAAAAAGCCCCCGGATTTTGCCCCAGAGTGTGACAGAGTTCTCTTTGTGCTCGCTTAGCCTCCGCTGTCACACACTTTAATTCGCCTCTCTTTATCTGGCATTCAAAACTTTCTTCAATGACATTCAATAAGGTCCTGGTTATTTTTTTTCCTCAATATTCTTTCCCAGTAGCTTTGGGCTTGCTGTGCATTCAAAGGCCGTTAACCCTTTCCTTCCCAACTTAAATAGAACGTGATCTGAAGTAAACCCTAAGGTCTGGTTCTCGGAACCGGTAGGACTTGTCTAGACTTGTGAATGCCGCTTGCGCTGCCCCTTCCTTAGGCCTCAGGAGAGCCTCCCACCCGTAGTCCCTACCTCCTTACCTACCCCCTCCCAAGTCTTCTTGCTTCTTTCACACCCTCTAGTCCGTCACAGCCAAAAGAGGTTTTCTTTTTCCTAGGCTTCGGTTCTAGTCTGTGTAACTCTACATTTCCAATTTCCAAAGGAAGCGATAGCAAGTAGAATCTGATGGATCGCTTTGCGAGCCAGTCCTGGCATGGTTTTCTGACCATCTTCTTTGGCGAAAGGCCTAGATATCTGAGAATGTCCGTGGCCTAGAATTCTAATGGAGAAGAAAGGGAGAAATCGGGCACAGGACTTTTCTAGATAATATTGTACTCTTAAAGGCTTACTGGGATTTTTATTTCCCCATGACTCCCTTCCTTCCTCCCCATTTTAAGAAATACCTCTTTTCTCTGTTTTGTTTTGTTTTTTTTATAGGAAAGAATAAGAAAATTTAAGTCATGTTTCTATCTGGGTCTTCAGTAGCTAGTGTCTGTGCGCTTTAAGACTAATTTTAAAGAGTCTAGCAAGCACCATCCTTAATTTCATATTGACATCATTCTTCTCCCCACCCAGAGCAGTGCTTTTTGCCCAAACCATCGAAACCTAGGCTAGAATTGAGTTAAAAAAAAAAATCCGTCTCTAAACTCTAAATATTTGTGCTAATTTCCCATTGTATGGAAAAAGCTCCTGGGTGAAACTGCTTTGAGACGATTTTAAAAGCTGGAGCCTGGATAAACGGCGCAGGGCGTTTGAAGTTGTTTAACTATTGTGTATCCAGAAAGAGGGGAGTTAAACTGCAGGAGCTCGCTTCCATTGAAATGGTGTGGAATAGCTGATCTGGGGTAAAGCAGCAGTAACAGAGAACCTAAAACGCAGTGTTTGTTCATGTTTAATAAGTGTAGAGAGAGCGTGAGCGATAGAGGAAAGAGAGGAAGAGACAGAGAGAAGAGTGAAGGAAGGAGAGAGTAAAAGGAAGAGGGACGGTGGAGAGAAAGAGAGACAGAGACAAAGACCGACAGGCAGAGACAGAGACAGAGATAGCGAGACCATAGAGAATGAGAGAGAGAGAGAGAGAGAGAGAGAGAGAGAAAAGAAAAAGAGAGAAGAGAGAGAGAAGAAAAAGAGAGGAGAGAAAGAAAGAGAAGAGAGAGGGGGGAGAGATGGAGAGAGAGACGAGACGAGAGAGAGACGAGAGAGAGGAGAGAGAGGAGAGAGGAGAGAGGAGAGAGAGAGAGAGAGAGAGAGAGAGAGAGAGAGAGAGAGAGAGAGAGAGAGAGAGA